>VXBB01012553.1:113925-125181 GCA_013399915.1 Illadopsis cleaveri
TCACAGCCCACACTTCCAGATGCCACAATGAGATTTGCATTTCCCAATTACTTTCTACTGATTTCACAGTCCAGCACCCAACTATGTTGTGAACATGAGATGATGCAAGATGAAAATGGACATCCTTCAATTGCCTGATGCTCTCTGAGATGCTGGTATTTCTGAGCAGGTATAAATCTATTATAGAACAGAAAGTTGTCTCAACCCCTATAAGCAAACAAAGTGATACATTTGAACTCTCCCCTTCCACGAACAACGCCTCAGAGAGGAGGCAGACCCACACAGAGGCACTCCATACAGTGCCTAATTCTAATTTGGGGGCTACGTGGGCCCAAATCCGTGCCTGTTCCTTCATGCACAAGAGCAGGTGCAAGTACAGTCAGGGCACTGTCTCTTATAGCAAGCTAGAGTCTCTCCCAGAAATGTGCTGGGTGTAGGAGTAGTGGATCATCAGGACAGAGCAAGTCTAATTTCATTCTCTGTGAACTGCAAATGCAATTTCTTTTGCTGCATCCTGGGAAAAGTACAGCAGCAAAACTATCCTCCCACGGTGGATTTAGTAAAGTGATTTTTTAAAAATGAATGGAAAGAGAGAAAAAGAAACTTCATGAAGACTAAAATTCCATTACTTGTATATATTTTCAATTATACTGTCTAAAATAGGAGTTCTACTCTGACATCTTCAAAGATTTTCTTTCAGCTATCAGTAAAGATTTACAAAAAAAAAAAAGTTCCAGGGGGTGGGTGGTGTATCACTACACAGAAAGCCAAAATAATCACTTTCCCTGTCCTCCCCATCCTCCCACATTTTCCTTTATGGGTAATTCTGCTTTTACTGCCTACATTCTTCACCTGAAGTCAAACCCTCTGTTTATGGCATCACAGTGGTTGCTGTGGAGGCTATTATGATGTACAAAGCCGAAAGTGATGAGTTCAAGTTTGGACTGAGCAGTAGTATCTCATGAAATGTTTCTGAAGGAGCAGGAGATATCAAAGGAAAAAATAATAAAAACAGAGAACATATACTGAAAACAAATTAATTAACTTCTTAAATGACTGTTTGCCATCAACTTTAATTATCACAACTGGTTTTGTATATATTACTCCAATGGCAGTAGAGACTAAGTGCTAAACTCTACATATGGAAGCAAGCACACAACAGGAACAGGCAGTGCTAACACAGATGGCAGCAGAGTTCCCAGCCACGCTGCTCAGTAGTGCCTGCTGTGATTGCTGTCGTCTTCTGCAGCAAAAAACATACAAACCACAAAGTGTGGTGAACACAGACAGGCACTGTGCAGTGCTGCTCTGACAATGAGAGCTCTCCATGGCACCCTTCACTCTGCACAGCTTCCTGTGCCAGATTCAAGGTTCCCTAAGTTATGACTAGAGAACGCACATTCCTGAAAAAAGCCATTAGTTCATCACAATTCCTTCTACTGTATGGATTGGCTTCACACACCCTTTCTCAAATATAGACACATTTTAAAAAACAACGGTTGAAGTACAAATGCTAATTCTCAAGAAACATGTAAAATACTAGAAATGGGAAAAATCCCTCTTGGGGTTTACATCACAAAGTCAGTCACTGCCAAATTTTCACAGCTTTGGTAGCAGATAGAGTTCTTATTTTTTCCCTACATTAGGAAACTCATAAATTACTTCTATTTACTGAACTAGTTTCTCAACCATCTTTTGCCCCTAGCTTTGACACCTGAAGTATTAACAGGAGCACAGGCTTCAAGGAAAACCATCGATCAAAGATTTCTGAATCATATCTGTACTGACAGAAGTTCTTACCCATCTACTTGTTAAAAAAAAAGCCTGCAAAGAGCAGTGGAACAAAGATAAAATCAGATGTCAGATTTAAAGGAAAACAAAAACAAAAACAACCCCCCCCCTCCCCCAAAAAAAAACCACTTGAGGACAAGACAAGGAAGAGAAAAATCTCAAAAATAAGATCTTAATGGCTACAGAGCTCAATGAAAGGTCTTATTAAAATATTATTAAGCAAAGAAAGTGAGTCTCTAAACAATCTTTTAACATGAGTGCCTTGAGACTGCTAGTGGACCAATGTATCTTATTACATGACTGCAGAAGCATTAACAAATTAATTATACCAAATAGCTGAATCAATTAGGATATGTGAGACAATGGCAGTTAATACCAAAAGTTATAATGTGCCTTATAAAGAAAAACAGCACTCTTTTATATCAGGAAAACATACTACCACCAAGGTTGTACTACTGCATGCAGGCAATGTTGCATGGAGATTCCTTACATAGGAATATTGATGGAAAAATGTGAAATTTACTTGTAGGCTTGTACACAAGAAGATACCAGGACATAAAGATGCAATGGAGCTGCTGGTTCTTTGTCAAATTCCTTAAGCCAGACACAGGGGACATCCAGAGAAACCCATCCACCCTGTGGGCAGTGTGTCAAATAGAACATCAGAACAAGCAGCCTCATTGCTGTCCCAAAGCTGGGACCTTGTGGGGTATCAAAAAACCCAAATCAAAACAAACAAACCCAAACAGAACGAAACAAAAAAACACATACACCCCACATAACCTCTCTTCCCTCCCCTCCCAAAAAAAAACCCCAAAACAATAAAGCATTGTCTTTCAGACTCTTTCCATAATGACCAGAGACTTCTGTGCTATGACATTGGATCATTTCAGTTACTCAGGTTGCCAAGACCCTTCTAGTCACAAACTCTTACCTGCACTTCTGATTTATGCACATAGTTGAAGGGCCAGAGAGCTGGCATACTCCTCTGTATTCCTCAAAGAGTTAGCTAAGCTTCCAGGTGAACTCAGATAAGGGGTTGCAAGCCTAGGAATAGTTAGAATTCTTTTTATTCAGAACACTATGGATTTAGCATATGATTAGCTTTCCATAGTATCTTTTCTGGAACATCCTAAAATAAGCCAGCTTTCATTATGCTTTACAAGTGGTACTTCACATCATCAGTGGAATCACTTTAGCACCACTTACTCTTGGACTTATTTCTAGGAAGATGCCCATTATCTAGAACTCCCACTTTTCCAAAATTATCAGGCCCTCTTTGGCTTTTTGATGTGAAAAAGTAACCACTTGGCAGACTTTGTGCACTTCTTCCTTGGACGTTTTCAAGACTGGATTGAAGAAAGCCCTAAGCAACCTGATCTGATCTCATAGCTGACATAGAGCAGGAAACTGGACTAGAGATATTCCCTAGGATCCCTCCAACCTGAATCATTCTATGTATTCCTCAGGTTTCCACTAGCTATGCTGAATACAATCAGAAATTATTTGATTTAAATATTTTGACTAGACCTAAAAAAAATCCCCCAAACAAACAAACAAACAAACCCCCACAACCACCAAACAGTCATGTACAATTGTCAAAATACATCAATAAATAATTTTGCCACTTTCCTCTTTTTATGCTAAGAAAATCTTAAAACAGAGTTTGAGTTTGCAGAATATAAAAGCCTTGGGCTAAAAATGTCCATCTGCCATCAAACTGGCATCATGGTGGTGCAGGCATGAGAGGGAAAATAAGCTAGTCAAGAATGCAGCTACAGCTTAACCCTCCCTGCAATGGAACAACTGATCAATGCTGCTAAGAACTTTGAAAAACTCTCAAGTGTCACTTAATCATCTTTTCTGTGAGATCATTTGTGTGCGCACTCCCTGGAACAAGTGCCAAAACAGAAGAATTCAGAAACCCTGAAAAATCAGCTCCCTGATCTGGTGAATACAGCAAGCAGCTACAGCCCACAAAATCAAACCCTTCCAAGATCAGAATCTCACTCCAGTCACTGCAGTTTCTGTAAGGTAATCCTTTTCCCACCTTTAAACTTGTAACATAGTCCTCTTCCAAAAATTAAAGTAACTGAGCTGAGAATAGCTTTTCAGCCTGGACATTAAGAAAACAAAACTACACAGCCAAACAAAAACCCCAGCAATATATGCTTCTGTTCTAACTAGATTATTACCACTTCTCCATGAAAAATAACAAGAAATCCTCCACAACTGCACAATGAATAAAAACAGTGGTAAATTCTTTTTTGCTTCATTAGAACTTGCCTTTGTAGGCCAAACGCTCGAAGCAATTTAGGCTGCACCCAGCAGTACCATTAACACAAACAACTGACCATCCCTCAGGCAACTTCAGTGTTGCCTGAAATCAGTTCAGTTCAACTGAAATCAATACCTGGACTGGGAGCAGTCCTGCCACAGAGAATATACACAAGTCCAACGTCATCAGGACTGGAAAAGACCGTGTTTCCCTAAAACATATACTGTGATCTAAAAAAACCACTTTCTTCCCTTTTTAAATGGATTTACAGGCTTGAATATATCTTGGAATTCCAAGTAGCCAGAAAGCCAAAAATTCACACCTCTAAGTTAAATAAAAATTTAATATTGTTTTCCCATTCCCTCTAATTCAGGTTCGAACATTGTAGGGAACACGTTACTGATGTCAGGACTTGATTATGAAGATGTCTTATATTTTAAAATGATGCAGAAGTCTTGAAACCTTCTGACCATCCCAGAATGCAGCACCTCATCTGTTTTGCAGTCCTGCTGATATGAATGCAATGCAGGGGTCCCTTGATCTCTCTGTGTACAGCTTCTCATTACAGAACCTCCTCTCACTTACCTCCTAAAAAATTTTACTCACACCCACTTCTTGTCTAGCAGCAACCATGACCTCCCACATGAAATCACAGTGACTATCAGCCAAAGGGATGAAACTGATGAGGACATCTGGTTACACTACATGAATTTACTCAATCCAACTTCTGGAGAAGGAGTATCTCTTCTCAACCTCCCATTCCTCCCCCTCACTACAAATGCCAGCAGTTTAGACAGCTCTGTAGTTTCAGAGCTTCAGAGCAATAAGTATTGAACAAAATACTGGAATGGTTTGTATAGCAAAGCGCAATGCAGTCATTGACAGTAACAACTCTTTTTTCTTGCTTTTTTCCACAGGCTCTTGGGTTCATTATCACAAACTAACAGTTCTACTTTAATCTGCCTTCAGGAGAAGGTTCTACCCACCGATTCTTACTCCTTGTTTCTACTTTTTGATGCATTCCACAGTAATGTGGCATCAACAACTCAATGAAAATTGGATATAGAGAGCACACAAAAAATATTCTTAGATACCAGAATGCACAAAACAAGACCACAAAGCCATCTTAAAAAGAACACATTTTACACAGCATTTTGGGCTTACTTATTAAGTAGATCCTCCAGTACTTACCTTCCAAATGAAACAAAGATATTTTTCATGGATATAAAGAAAACAATTTCAATGATACTACTACATACTTAAGGCAAATGCTATTTAATAAGTCAATGAACTGCCAGTGTAATGCCTTATAAATAAAAGGACATTTATTTTCAAAATGCTGCCCAAATAGCAGCCAGAGTGCTATCTTCAAGCCCACTCACAAGACAAGAGGTACAAATTTGCATTTGCTGGCACAGCTTCCCTGCCCTGTAGCCCCTTCCTTTGCACCATGTCACTTCTCTAAATTATTCAAAGAATGCCATTATAGTTTTGTTTCACTTGCTATTTAATGGTTTAATATTTTAATCAGCATCAATTTAAAATCCATCAACAAAACAGAACATATTGAAGTAAACCTACAATAACAATATTCATTGTTCAACTGTTACAGGAAATATTACATCCTCTACACAATGTCACATGCATGAAGATAGAAAATGAAAATGCTGCCTTACAGTTTCATGAGAAAGACAAGTTAAATCCTCAGAGGGTAAAGACAGTCCAGGTCTGGGGATGGCTTATGCTTCCACTGCTTGGAACAGCACTGGGAATAGCCCAAATTCATATGGGAAAGCAGTCAGGAGTTGCCACAGTTCCAATCAATTATTAAGGCAACATGACAAAACAAATCCAGTGCATAAACAGACATTCCAACTGTAGTTAATGGACAAGATGATTCATTGTTTTAACATGGCAAGGCTAAATGGAAAGACAAAGGCAGAGATGTTAAACTGAATACTAGGACTGGAAACTTCCAGACGCAAGTATAAAATGCCCTGGAGCCAGGGTTACTCAAAATATAAAATATTTTAGAATGTACTGAAATGAGATAGTTTCTATAGTTCTGTCAGAGTAATCATTTCACCTAGCTTCAGAATTTTCAACAGCAAAAGCCAAATTATCAGGAAAGCAATTCTTTTTTTTTCCTTTCAGGTCACACCTTGCACTTCCCAGCAAGGTAACCTGAGACTCTGTCTGACTAAAACTACCCAAATAGCCCACAAAAAATAAAAGAGTCAGAAAAATATATCTGGTTATGAAATGGAAGGGAAGTCTTTAGTTTCTTAACTACATTTCTGTGCCAAAATTAGATTTAAATAAATATCATAAAACTGTATTTGGAGTCTGCTTCTAAGATCTAGATGGTGGGTTTTTCATTCTATCATAAACTAAAATTTAGAATGATTCATGCATTTTTAGGTCTGATTACTTACCTCTAATTGAGGAAGTTATAATGCTAGGTTTTATCATAAAAATGCTCTTCTATGAACTGGGCATCCACTAGGGTATTACCTTTGTTACAGTGAATTAATTTGAAAAACAAAACAAAAGAAACAAACAAATAATTTTTTGAAACAAAAAACCAGAAACAACCACAGAAAGAGGTAACAGCTAGCTAGCATTTACATCAAAGGAAAAAAGGAAAGGCTAATCAAGTCAAAATACGTTTGGCAAACCGACCCCTCTTGTTCTCCAGGCCAAAACCCTTACCCATCCATTTGTTTGGAAAGCCATGCCTTCTGAGCAAGGTCTGCATTACACAGTAAACACACTGCCTTACTAATGAGACCCCAAAAGTGGCTGAAGCATCAAAGTGTCAGTAGATGTAATCAGAAATAACATCAATGTTCACATATTCTGAACATACAGGTTAAAAAGATGTTTCAATATTTAAAATTTACCTGCAGATTATTCCAGCTGATCACAGAAAAGATGTTTACTTGCTTCAAGAATAAAACTTCCATTCCTTTATATTAAGCATATACATATATACGCTTATAGATATATATGCTTATACATATATAAGCATATACATATATATACACATATATATATAAGCATATACATATATATACACCTATACTAATATCCGACATTTACTTTCACAAATGCTACAATAAGGCACATGTAAAAAGTGAGGTGAGAGAATTGCGCCTCAAGCAAAACAGAAGATTTGGTTATGACTACCTCAATACGACCAACAACATTATTTCCCAGGAGACAGAGAAGGAAGAAAAGGAAAAGCCAACAGAAAATAGTGAAGCACATCCTTCAATACTTCAAGAAGAAATGTACAAAAATGAGAACATCTGAAAATGGAAAGCACAATTTAATCTCCTTACCGTTAACTGTGGAATTAGTCCAGCCCAGGAGCAACCTGGATGTTTGCACATGTGCATACAAGTAAGCTTATTCAAGAGGAGAACAATGAACAGGTTTGTAGGGGTTTTTTTCCTCTCTCTCCATTCCCCCAGCAGTTCAACACAGTTGGAAGAGACCATGTCCCTGCAGCAACCATATGTTGACTTCTACCCTTCCCACACTACTACCTTTCCATTGCACCAAACAGACATGGCAACAACAGTTTTTGTCTTATTCTGTGACAACTCTAGACAAGTGAAGACTAAAATTAGTCAGCAGATCCAGGTGAAAAAGAGGTCTGCATTGTTAGAGCTCATATTCATTTATCCAATCTACCTGGGTATAATTTAACATATTGGCACAAAACCAACTGATTTCACTGTGCTGGCTGAAGCACAGAGGACCTGCACTTGCCAGTCTAAATACGGCACAATTTGTGAGCCCTTTTTTAAAAAAATCAAGTAAATTGAAAGTAATTGTTTTCTGTCTAAAACTTCACCTATGTGGACACACACACTCCTATACATACATCCAGTACTATTTACTTAGGCTGGGTTTTTTTCCCTGGTAAGTGTTTTCATACTGACTTTCACATAGCTTTTTAATAGGGATATGAAACATTGCTTTCTCCCCAGAAGTTACTTCTGGTGGTAAAAAGTAATTTAAAAATGATTTGTTTCACAGCTTTTAGTCACAATCTTTCCATATCTACTCCTCAAGGGTGGAGGTTTTCTCATACAAACTTTCAAAGTTTTCTTAAGCAATACACTGAAATATTACTTTATTTACATATTTTTCATTATGTTACTCATTAACATCTTCTGCCTAAAGAGAATCTGTAATAGAATTCTGGCTATAGCTGTAAGTTTTCAAGGTCTTTGGAGATTTTACAGGTAAGTTGCCAATGACAACCCAAGATTAAATAATTTAAAAATATACTTTTTACAAGACTCTAAATATTCGTCATCTCAACAGGATCTCAAACTTTTTGCTGGAATCTTGACAGAACTTCATTTAACGTATAGATCACAATGGGTGGAAATGCTAGTTCTGCTTTATATTGCAATACATGGTAGCGAACCACAAAACCTGTAAAACAAGAACTTTTACACATGACATCACAGGCAAATTTTCATATTTGCATTTTTAAATATCAGAAAAGTATAAATAAAGTCCCCATAATTCCTCATGTAGAAGGTGAGAAGAATGTCAAAGCTGGAAAATATTTGGAACTTGACTCAGTTAAATGGCAGGTTTGCTCAGCTGCAACTCAATATGCACCCTGCCAATTTAGACCCTTAAGTGATGCCCAAATAAACATATCTTAATCCAAACATACACAGAAATATTGTGCCTGGTCGTCAGGTTTTGTCAATCATAACAGTGCTGTTGAGATCCATAGAGCTAAGGCACTTTTTACCAAGGCAGGACAGTGGCCCATTGAAATGGTTTTGTAGCAAAAATAGAGTTTAGGAAGAAATATTACTTTCCGAATTTGAAAGTATTTCATACAGCTCTCTTGTGAACAGTTCCCACCTTACTTTGATAACTGAATGCATGCAGGTATAAATGAGTCAAACCTGTCAGTCTGTTTGCTAGTTAAAAATTGTTGATAGTTCACATATTACAATTTTACTTTTAGGTATATCTTACTTATAATCCCTCTAATGCTTTAGCTGAAACATTCAGGTAAATTCTCTGTTCCTGCATGATTAATTGATCAATACTGCTTACAAAAGCTGAAATTTACTTAGGAGTCCATTCTTGGGAAAGAGAGTGTTTCTACAAATTCAAAAATTTTGTAAGCATACTAAAGTAATATCACTTCTTTGGTTTTCACCCCAAATATTTCCCTATAGCATACAATCAGTATAGCATACATCCCTATAGCATACAAATCAGACATGCAAACTACTCTAATTTCATTTTTACCTTACATTTGGAGCTGTCATATGTAACTGGTCTGGTAACTAAGTTTGGTTCACTTTGCAAAGGCAATATAATAGAGTGCTTATTTTTAAATTACAGTTGAAATCTAATTGGGATGAAAAGTGCACAGGTTTCAGTGTAACTCAGTGTTGCAGCAATTACTTAAATGTGAATTCAGTGTCGTATGATACTTTAGAAAATATTTACAAGAAGCAATCCTGATAGACTGAAGCATACCACACCTTTTTTCTTAAGGTAAATTAGAACCAAGTTATTTTATAACTCCGTAATTTAACTAATTTAGGGTAGAGCTATTATGGCACTATATTAATCATAACAGCATATGCAGGATTATAAACTTTGCCACAATTGCACAGCTGAATCAGCCAAATGTTTTCAGTTTGGCCCGACACCTCACACTACAAAGTCTGTGGATTCAATTCTGGCTCTTCTTAGGTCAGTGGCAAAATTCCCACTGAATTCACTGCATCCAGAATTTTGGTCTATGTGCCTAGCTACTGTATAATACCCACATATAACAGGGATACAACTTAAAGGAATCCCACCAACATCAACATGTGAGTCCCTACTACCAGCATTACACTCAGAATTAATAGGATAAATATTTACAATTATTTTTAAACAACTACTTTTCTTCTCCAAATGCATAACACTTTTTTTTTCCCACTGAATTTATTTTAGAGGGGTTTTGACATTCACTGACAAAATCTTTGCTCCGACTTTTAGTCTGCTTCCTCTTTTGGCTTGTGAAAGGGACACAAAGAAGCAAAATGGAAAAGGAGATGTTGCTGCAAAAGCACTCCAGCTCAGAAATATCCAGGTGACAGTCAACAGAAGAAACACCAAGTGTGCTTTTATTTCAGACCTGCATTTGAGTGTATTACTTTCTTAGCAAGCATCTTCTCAAAACGCCAGCACCTGAGATGCCAGGCTCCCCGTCATCCCAACATCTTCGTCATCAAAATTACTGAATGAGCTACAGCAACCTCAGGACTTGTAAAGAGTTCAAATTACTCCTTCAGCCAAATTAGATTCTCAGGAAAAGACACGAAGTTACTTTGGGGAAAACATAAATAATAACAAACAAACGGAAACTGACGCAGAACTCAAGCACAACTTAAGCTGTTACCTTACCCTTGAAGGATCAGCTCAGAGACTTCTGCAAACCCACTTACTCGAACAGCAGATTTAAAACCCAAGGGGGAACATACAGCTAGGACAAATTCTAGTGAGATTTCCAGACATTTCAACCAGATCCACAAACAGTTGGGTTTGCTCCTCAAAGCAGAGAACCGTGACAGCCAAGCAGTACAGTAAGGAAACCGTACATGACAGATCTGGCTCTGGGTAAACCGCATTCAGTGTTTAGCACACAAGGGTCATGAACCTCAACATTTGTTTTCAATAGTTCGTGGAACACCACTCCGTTCTGTGTCTTCAAAGTCAGGATCTGATTTTGGGAGAACTGCTTGTGTGCTGTTTAGCCTTCAAAGAGAGCATCTGTCTCCCCGAACAAGTAAGGGAGGAGGAGACAACAGCACACAGGGCAATATTTTCTACAGTGCTTTCCGGGCATCAAGATCGTGAAAGCCAAAAGAGATTTCGGGGACTCTTTTCAGGTTCACTGGCGTTTGCCAGACTGCAAATGCTTTCTGCAAAAATAATCAAAGAAGCTGCTATCAAAGCAAGATGCCAAAACGCGCGCGAACACTGTTCCTCTCCTTTCGCCTCGGCAAATAAAAGACATAAGGCGCAGCTCGGCGGAATTTGGGAGCAGGGAGCTCCTCCGCACCCGCTGGAGGGGAAAGGAGAAGAGGATCCCCCTGCCCCAGAGGAGCCGAGCGGGTAAAACAAGTCACGGGCAAGTTGGCCTC
>VXBB01012553.1:133254-218653 GCA_013399915.1 Illadopsis cleaveri
AAGGCATGTGAAATTCTGCCCCTGATGAAGTCAAATGACTTCAAATGATTTGGGAATATTTAAAAAATATTTTGAACAATATAATACTGAGGTACACTTAGCATGAGATGAATATATGTAAAGGGCCTAGCAGGAATATGATAAGCACAAGGCACATGAAATATTAGCTAATATTTCCATCCCCTGGACTGGGTTAATATCTTCTATATCATAATATCAAATATAAAGAAACTTAGTTTTGACCAGAGCTCAACTTACCTTATTTAATTTCTGTTCCTGACTGTGTCAAAAGGAAACTTGCCTTAGTAAAGACAAAGAGGACAATGCATAGGACATGTAAAACACAAAGCGCAATTACCTAAAACTGGGCAATACAATGTCTAAATTATAAACATTTCACTACCAAAAGAGGCAGTAATGTACTGCTGTGTGTCTGTGGGCAGACTTACCTTTGAGATGATCAAAGTGAACTCTATTAAGAATTAGAATTGGCAGTTCACAAAGCTATTTAGAGACTCCTAAATGTAAAATAGATAAATACTGCAGGGAGCAGAAGGAAAAATTGCCACAGGTCTTCTTAATAAAGTGATGCTGACTTTTCTTTTCCTACAACACAAATATGTCAGTTATTTATCATGTAAGAATTTATACATCCTATAATAATTATGATCTATAATCAGCTGAAATTCAGCCTGAAAGCATGCCCCATCCTTGGAAAAGTCTTTAGGGTCAATGGTTAATATCCATTCCTAAAATGGATGTAGTTTTAATTCTTAAATGGAAGTAAAGGATATTGAATCAGAGTTTACCACTTTCTACGTAAGTATTTTATCCAATATAAAGGCTATAGACTAAAAGGCAAATTTCCTTTTTCAGCCTTTTTAAAAAACTTTGAAATTAAATGTAAAATACCAGACCAAGCTACATTTGTGAGAAAGACACCTCTTTATTACTCTTTAAACGTGCTCCCAAGAGAGCCTGCTAAATGCTTTTTTTTAAACAGACATACTAACTGGATCTGGATTCTGACTGAGCTTAGATACAAACCAGGTGCCAAGTTGGGTGCCTGCACTCTAAGACCCTGATTTTGCCCAGCTTCCAGAAACCTCAGAAAGAACTTCAGGATTTTCAGGTCAATCCTGTAAGTGCTTGTTCTTGCAAGCAAGGGATTTGTGGGAAAAGTCCTGTAACTTTTCGTGCTCCAAGTTTCAAGTAGCAGAAAAATGTAATAGAGCATTCTGTGGTTTTGAGATCATGCTGAATAAGGACAGAGTGCCAACAGCTTTTAAATAATTTCCTTCACTATTAGACATAACAGTGACGGTGGAAGTTTGAACTAAAGCTTGCTTCCTTGATTAAATATTATCCCCTTGCCATTCTGAACTGCAGCCTATAAGGAAAGCCCTGGAGTACACGCTTAAGCATGCATACAGTCCCATTAGCTTCAGTGAGCATAATGAGAAAACCAAATGAGAGTTTTGGCTTAAGTTATTATTTTAACATTGTTCAGAAGGAGTGAACTATTAAATGTTTCTTCAGAGAGATGTATTGAAGACATTGTTCTAAATCACGGGGTTTTTTTCAGCAGAGGCAAATTCTGTCCAATTAATGACAAATTGGGATTTTTCACGAATCTGGGAATTGTTCAAAAACAATGGATTTATAGGAAGCTGTTCAGGGTCTAAGAAAGTTGAAATTAAAAAAAAATCCTTATGTGTTCATATATAAACAAGATCACATTTAAGTTTTTATTATTAAAAATTCTTTCTTTTCTGGGAACATTTAAAAAACTAAGAACATTGACAAAAATGCTTGTAGCCTGAATATTTTCATAGATTTAATAACTGATACCCAGGAAATATTATTTAAAGTGTGCCTTATTTTTTCACTCTAGGGAAGAAAAAAAATCACTTATCCATTTGCAGTCTTGCGACATCACATGATTAATCCTTTTTACCATGCCAGAAACATATGTATAGCAAAACTTCTTCATCTAATTAGTTAGAAACATCATATATACCTGCCAAGGTTAGTGAAATGTATACCAGTGAGATAACAGAGAAGGAAAATATTACATTTTTAGGTTTTGATAAGCAATATTTTACTGGCTTGTAACTTGTGAAATTGTTGTACGGAATTTCATTCAGAAGTCAAACATTTGATCACATGGTAGCAATACAGCTCACAAAAATACAAGATTAAATGCATCTTTTGAAACCCTTTAGTTTTTCACTTAGTGAAAATACCATAAAAGATCAAATTGAAAATTCACATTTTTATTATTACTCATTAAGAAATAGTAAAACATTCAGTTACTGTCTGTGTTCAGATTTAGCTTCTGATTTAAGACAATTTTTGTTTTCTCCCTCAAAAAATCAGGTTGATCATTTGCACTGCACATATTATAATTAACTGCTAAGTAGTTCTTTCTATGTTATACAGCTAGGCATAGAAAAAACTTTTTTTGTATTATATAACTCCACAAAGCTCTCCAAGCAAAACATTTTTTTGGTGTGTATAAGTGGCAAACCTACAGGTATATGCTGTAGCTACACATATAATTATCATTACCTCAAATAATGATAATCATTATTTCAATTTAAAGACAAATTTCTTTAAACTGCTGATACTGAAAAAGCAGCTGTTTCATAGAAGGGAAAAAAGTATCTTTGAAATTATTTTAAACAAAATGGTTATCATATTTAGAAAGGATTCTTTTCCCCTCATCACCTCACTTGAGCCTGGGAGTCTTAGACTGTTTGTGCCAACTTTGCCTCAGTGACTCATTCTAATTAAGCTTTTGGATTTGTTGTCTGTGTTGTTCTTTATGTTCCATGGTGCTCTGCCATTTTGAGAGCACAGATTGTATTTTTCTTAATAAAATGGGATGTATGGAGTCTTTCAATCATATAGAATTACTCAGCATCCCTCTGGTCTTGTACAAAAACCTAAAAAGAACTGTTTAAAAAGTGGGGGTGGATCAAGAAAGCAATTAAATTGGGTTAATTGACATGATTCTGGACTCAAAAGTGTTCACTTGGCTCTAGTCCTGCGATTAATGAAGTATTTGTTTGCACAATCCATCTGTGTGTAAGTGCTTGAAAAAAAAAAACAGACAGAAAGTATAAACACAGCTTTTAATAGATCCATTAACAAATAGATAAGTTGACATTTATCTTTGATATGTCAACTACAGATGAATATCATTACTACATTTACACATGTCCCCATAAATTTCCCTTGAGCACACAAGGTTTTTTTTAATGCACTTGTTGTCTTAGACCCAACCTGTCAGTAACAGTACGATCTCCAGCTGTAGAAATAGGAAATCCTAAAACAGAAGCTGTAAGAAAATTTTATTACAGCTAAAAAGAAAAAACATTCCCTTATTCTTTCATGCCTGGTGACAGGATGCCCTAATGTCAATTGCAAAAATCTGGATCCTTGCATATCCCTATGGAAGAAACAAATTCCCTTCTTGGTTAAACAAGTGCTTCATCTTTTCAGTTGTGTGGTGCAAATAGACTCTAGTTGTGCATTCTGCTGTGTCTGTGAACAATGAAGAGCCACAAAGTCCTTGCAATATGTACATTCATGTGAATCAACAAAAGGCACCCAGAAATGCACATTTTCTGCATTGTCACAACTGCACACTCTTACCAGGCCTTTCAGTTCCCAAAGTCTTTCTCTACTTTTCATGTCATGCCACCTGGGATTCCTTTGGTAGCATCCTTGGAGAGCTGGTGAAAGAATCTAGATAAAATTTATAAATTCCCCTCATATTCAGAAACCCTTTAATTCCACTGAGGTGCCAACATTCACTGCACAGGGGAACTGAGGGTAGTTTCACATGGTGATTCTCACATAAATCTTCGGCTGCAAAGCTGACTTTGGCCCTTGTGCAAAAAGTCACCTTTGCAAAAAGGCACCTTTTGCCTTTAGGTGGTTAGTCCACATTTCAATATTAGCCATTCTTCCTAGGTATGATGCCCAGAGATAGGGATTTTGCCATTCTCTTGGTTCAGGATGTGTATCAATCAAATCTTTAAAATTCCTGCACAGTAATGTTATTCACTGCAATACCTCTATCCTTTTCCTTATCCTAGCCTTTATCTTACGTTGTACAGCTTTAATGCACTTTTCTGTGATCCAGGCTGGAGCTCTGTATGCCTTTTGCCTAGTAATTGGGGTTTTCTTTTGCATTAGAATACTCTTTACTTTTCACAATCTAAGCATAGGGGTCACTTCCAGGACTTCACAAATAGCAGGCTTAATACTGAATCACCAAGGAGAGTGTTTTGTCTAAGATTCCAGGGGATGTATATTCCTTATCAGGCATCAAAGAAACTCTCACCTGTAAGCTGTGAGATTTCCATCCAAAATCTGCAGCGGGTACCGTGTCAAAAACGTTTGTGTGTCTGAGAAGCAAGTGCAGACATAATCACCTGAACAACAACACTCTCAGCTCTTTGGAATATTCCTGAAACGGGTAACCAGCCTTGGCTTAAATAAGGCTATGCATTAATCTTTCTGTTTACAAGGATGTTTCAGGGAGCCTCAACTCACCCAACTTCACTCTTTGCCAATTTCTTCAAGCCAAAGCATGTTTTTCAGCAAAGAGAAACCTTCTTTAGGATACACTGGCAGAGAGAGAATCTTTTAACGACTAGATTTAGGGGAATCCCTCTGATTTAAAGTGTTTATAGGTCCATATAATATATATTATATGAATGGCCTATATGATATGAATGTATTTTTAATTATACTGCACAATGAAATCAGTACAAATGGTGTTCTGTAAAGATAATTTTGCTGTTGGATATGGAAGGTGTGTATTGGACATGGCTTCATTCATGGCTTCACGTTCATTGAAACAAGACTTTATATAGGTTTGGTAGCTCCCTACTTCTTATAGGTATATTCGGAGCAGGTAGATGAGTTAGAGCTGGTGTCACATCCACTAGCCAGGAGCAATAAGGAATTTGAGACCCAGCCTAGCAACTTATGAGGCAGGATCAAAGCTGGGAGTGGTGCAGCAGTGCTGTGCAAACAGCTTTTGTGCCAGCGTGCTGGTGAAATGCTGCACTGTACATCTTTATCTGTTAAAACCCACATTGGTTCAAGGAGATCAGCAACAGGCTCTAGTGCTCAGGGTTAACATGTCCTTAGGGAAAACAGAGATAATTTCATCTGTTCTCCCACTGCTTACAAAATGAAAGTGGAAGAGGTCATACAAATGCAGTACAAAACACAGGACCAGAGAAAAATGGGTTCAGTAGAGGGAGAAAAATGAAAATTACACTTGCTAATGGAGAACAATCTGCAAGCACTGACTGTTTAATCAAAATAAATAAACTAATCAAACTAAATAAATATAAAAAGCAATTATTAGGAAAAAAAGTTTTCTGTGAAAATCCAATAACACAATCTAGTCTATTTTTTCCCAGGGGGTCTTCATTTGCAAATTAGATGTTTACTGTTAGCTGGGTTGGCTTCTTTCCCCATAATTATCATATTGGACTACATATTCTCTTCTTCACACAGAATGTCAAAGTACACCACTTAAGTACTTGATATGCTATCTATCTTCAAAAACCATGGCAATGACAATTATTGCCCTTAAAGTAAAGCAGAAAAACTAAAATGCTACTTATTTCTATTTTAAAAACGCTCCACTTGCAGCTACAGAAATGAATATAGAATTATCATTATGCAAAAATAATGATAATTCTGTGTTGCACATCACAGATTCTATGTGTATTTTCACACAAACACTTGCACAGAATAACAGTTAGAAATGTTGGCATTTTTCTTACAACATTTTAGTACTTTTCCATTGCTGCATTCCAAAAAATGAGTGCTTTGTAAGAATCTCAGTGAGATATTCTCCTAGGTTTTTAAAATGAAGAGTGGTCCACAACCTTTAGGCTACATTTTTTCTATTATATTGAAGTTTTCACTTCTAAACAAAACTAATATGCTAATGTAAATTACACATTATTACTAAATGGTCTTTAACTTCTAGCATTTTTATTTCAATATTTAAGACAGCAAACAAGGTGTTCAGCTTCGTTAACACCAATTTTGACTAAAGATTACTGATTTATATTAGTTGAACTATTTCAAAGCAAATTTGAAAAGCAGTATTAAGCCAATATTCTTTTTTCAGTTTTTTAAATTTACAAAATCCTTTATTTTGTCTGATAGGGAAAAAATAGGCCAGATTTCTTTCTAGTGTTTTCTTCACTGGGACCAATGGAAATTACATCACAGCCAAAATGAGCTCAGATTGATCGAATCTGTAACACATCACCACATCTATGCTCACCTTAATGTGTACACTGAAAGCTGATTGTTCCACTTCTGTGCCATAGTATGGATCTGACCCTGATGTAGTCATAAGAGAAAAAACCCAAACAAACAACACTGGAATACATGACCTAATTTAAAAGCAGAGATCTCATTGATTTCAGCATCATAGCCCAAGGGCAAAAGTTTCAGCACTGCTGCCAGTGAAGTCAGTGGCAGAAGTCCTACCGGGGGCAATGTGAGTTGGTTGGTTATTGTGTCAAACTTGCATCAGGACACGGAGTGAAATATTGGCCCTATCAGTGTCAATGGGATTTGTGCCATTTGCCAAGGAGGAGGACCAAGATTGCATTTGTTACATTGGCAAAACTAGAGCCAAATATTTACTGTCTCCCTTCCTGGATGGATTCTGCTGGCACTGATTGTTAGTGACATTCTTCAGAATTCTTTTCTTACTCTTAAAAATTTTCTTATCTGCAAGAGTTACAAGTAATTTTTACTTTTTGTGTCTGTGTGTGTATTTATTTTTCTCTCTAAATCTTTTCTGGTCTCTTTTATAACACAAACTTCTTTTCACAACCTCTCTGGCTCCAACCAGTGTGATTTTGGAGTCACGCAGGTAGCACAGATAGATTTATAGTTCAGGGGATTTAAGAAACTGAATGACATTGGGAAAATCTCTGCATTTCATTATTCAGAGGGAAAAATCAAATTAGGACAATATTTTTAAATGTCAAAAAATTTAATATTGTCTTTGATTAATTTAGGAGGTAGTCATTAGCTACTGTTACAAGCAATATTTATAATTTTCAGCTCCCCTGTAGGTTTTTCCTGTCCATAAATATCAGTAGTCTATTATTTCTTTAATGTCTTGTTCATTTCTACACCACTGATAAAATTCGACCAGAACCACTTTTTAAGAATCCCTCAAGTAGTTTTAGAGGAGAATAAAGATACAGTTGGAATATTGGGGCCAATCTCTGCTTTCCAAAAACTTACCATACCTTTCTATCAAAATCCATGGTATCATGAAATGACTTGGCAAATACTCCCACAAGTAAACATATTCAGTGATGAGACAAGAAACCAAAATACTATAGAGTCATGAGATAACGATCAAAGTTTAATATCTAATAATGCATTATTATTTCTACAGCATGTTTATAATCTCCTTTTTTAAGTATCTGAAGGGAAACAATTAGATTTTATTAAACATAAATTATTTAAGGATTTAATGTTCCTGAAACTCGTGTAATGTTAAAATAACAGGCATGCTGTAAATTTCCCTTCACTCATTAAAATTATCCTTTGATCAATGAATTGGGTTTGTCTGCTTATGGCATTTTAACATATTACTCCATTTAATACAGCATTATTTTAAAGAGCAAAATGCCAGTAAGGGCCATTTCCTTCTCTCTTTCCTCTTCCATCCTTTGGAAGAATGGAAATTAAAAAACCTGAAATTTTACAAGGATTTTAAATCTTTTACTTAAATGTTTCAATTCACATAGAAATTTCTGGTTATCTGAAGGCAAAAAACAAAGCCAGAAAGATGCCATGCTACCCTCTCAATTCTGGACATGATGAGATTATAGTTTTCTGACATAAATAGATTTTTTTAAATTGTAATTCCAATCTAAAAAATTTCAAACATTTTGAAAAGAATATTTAAGCTGTAAGGATGAGTGTTACCCTCATATCATCACCTCACACCTCAGATTTAAAGTAGTAGAGTGCAGGATAGAATACAGTCTAGGAAGGAGCGAGAAATTAGATGTTCAGTGAAGGAATGAGAACAAAAGAAAGTTTTGAACAATTTATAACGCATCAATATTCAAAACCTCCTTGTTTCACATCTAAGGAAAGAGAAAGCAGAAGGAGCCACCTCTAAAAACAACTTTCTAGATGGAGAAAAAGTGACTGAGTAAGACCAACACTCAGCCTGGCAATCCAAGCTATCTCTTCCCTCCTCACCAAAGCTTGGGTAAGTAACATCTGTGCAGCATATTTCTACAACTATAAAGGAAACATCACTACTTTAACTAGTGAGGTTATCTATATTTCCCTGGCATACCAGTAGAAAAACTAACAGCTTTGCTTACTTGGGGATTACCTGGTATTGCAATTTATTATTCAGTTGAACAGTCATTTTATGGCCTACAGTTGGTGTTTTTATGTAGAACTGTGCATGTGTTCCATGTTTCATTATTCATGTGAAAGAGGATTAAAATGTTTGCAGGTGAACAATGTCTTTAAAAAGTTGTTGAGATAGGAAAATGATCAAATACTAGGCAAGATTTTATACCTAGTGAACACTTTATAACAGCATTTTAATACTTCTGCAAAGCAATAAAGCTGGAAATAGAGTGAAGTAATTCTTAAATTGAGTAGAGTAGAAAAAATGCAATTTTAGTCTAGATTCCAGCCCAACATATAATGTCAATGAAACCTACACAGTTTGAACACTATTCCCAGTCCTGAGTGAAAATAGACAGTTAAATTCATTCCTAATGTTAATGTTGAAATCACTGGAATTGTGCCTGCTTACATTAGGTTGGAATTTTTTTAGCTACTATGCCTGAAAGTATTTATTATCAGCTTCATAAAATACACCATTTAAGAACATATGGCTTGGCAAAACATCACCCTTTGCTTTAATGTTTCTGGAGTTTGAGTTTATAAAGGCTGTTCAACTACTGAAGGAAGAAAATAGCTGAAGAGTGAAATCACCAGAACTGTTTGAGATATGAAAGCATTTTTACAAGAAACTTGCTTTTAAAGGCAGTCAGAGTACTATTAAAAAGGCTGGTAATAGCAGCAGCAGCAGCAAGTCAAGCATATACATACCAGTTAGTGTCTGCCTGGGTAGTTCACAGTCTTCCACTCATCAAATTAGTGAATTTTTTGCTTTGATGACTATCTCTCAGTCTTTGAGACAAAGCTGACCCTGCATAGGCACATCTTCATTTTCTTCTCCATCCTTGGAGATGAAGAAGTTCACTTTCATGTAAGTTGTTAGGCGCGGGGAAGACATTTGTAAACAATCTTATTTTAAAAGGACAAGTCATGAACCTCAGTGCCAACTTTTGTTAAAGCCGTGATTCGATAAGCTGAAAGTGGATTCAGAGGGACAGAAAAAAGGACACAGTCACTGCTAGGATATAATTTAGTGCTTAAAAAGGAACTTAGAAGCAGATCACAGCTATAATTCAGGGTAATGTTTCAGTTCATTTTATAGGGAGTCATTAGAAAATGCTTTGAAGCATAAGAATGTCTGCCTACTGGGCTTCGACTGATCTAGGAAGGGAAGATCTCAAACAATTTAATAGGAAGTTATGTAAAGATCCAGACTTCAAGATAAAAATAGACAATGTACTATGCAGAAAATTATCATCATTTCTGATGCCCTTGGGTTTTGCCCTGAAGGTGCTTACTCACTAAAAAAAAAAAAACTTAATGTCTCCAAGCCCCACTTACTTTCTGATTAGAGTATTATAGCTTACATGAGTAAGCATTTGCAGGATAAGTGCTTTTGCAAACAGTCTGAGAGAGGCCAGCTAGTGAATGAGCACTGGAATGGAATGATCCATTTAGCTGTCCAGGAAGCTTGGGTATATCTGAGTCCTGCCCTGCAGGCAGTAAATTACCTTTCTGTGAGTAAGCAGGGCTTGTAATCAGCAAAGCCTCTTAGACGAGAACTACATTTGCTTGTGCAAGTACTATAACTCTAAATAAATAAATAGCTTGCTGTAGGTGTCTGACAGCACTTTGGGGATCTGAGAGTCTCAGGTAGCTAAGCATGAGTAAAGTGATGTATTCGACTTGGTTTGGACTTGGGAGGCACAAAGAAGACTCCACATAAAGGTTAAGGTGTGCTGTATCAAAAGGCACCTCAAGAGAGGTTGTAGCCTCTGCACCTCCCAGTAAATCCACATCTATCTCCAAGAATCAGATGAATGTCTTTATCATGTTCAAACTAATTTGCATGAAAAACAAAAAAGTAGAAGAAAATATCCTTCTGTATCTATCATCAAGAATATAAAGGCAGCTATTTGAAAATTCAGAATTTTCTACACTGTATACATATATGCCCTGAGAAAGAAGAGGGGAACAGAAACAACTAAAGACTGTAACATTCCAGTGATGCTAAATTTGTTAGAATGTCAGCATGGCTGTATTTCTGAGATACCAGAGATTTTTGCTTTCAACCCAAAATCGTGAAGTTTGGCATTTCACAGAATCACAGAACCACAGAACAGGTGAGGTTAGAAAGGAATTGGGGAGGTCGTCTTGCTCAAATCCCCTGCTCATGCAGGGCCCCAGAGCAGGATAAAACAGAACAGCTTTTGAATATTTCCAAGGACAGAGACTCCAAAAACTGCCTGGGCAACCTGTGCTGGTACTCCATCATCCTCACAACGTTTCTCATGTTCAAAGGAAATCTTTTGTGTTTCAGTTTGGGACCATTGACTCTGGGCACATCTGAAAAGAACCTGACTCTGCTGTCTTTGTGCCCTCCCTTCAGGTATTTGCACACATTTATAAGATGCTCCTAAGCCTTATCCTCTCCAGGATGAACAGTCACAGTTTTCTTAGCCTTTAGTCATACGAGAGAGGCTCCAATTCCTTCATCATCTTAGTGACATTTTGATGGATCTTCTCCTGCAGTTCTATCTCTCTGTTGTACTGGGAAACCCAGAACAGGATCCAGCACTGCAGATACAGCTTCACAAAGAGAGTGTCTTTATTTTACTTAAAGATACCTTAAAATATATACCTGGTAGAAAGGGCTATTTTTCACAATTTACAGATATGTGTGTGGGAAATTTTTCAGTACTAAATATAAATTAACTAGAAAGGGGAGACTCTGTCTTTAGAAAATTACTGTCATGGAATAATAACTTAAAAAAAACCCCACCACCAGAAACAAACAAAAGAAAAACAGGTCAGACAAGCAAAACAATATGAAAAAAGGTAGTTGCCTAGGATTAATCTCTTCTAGTTGAAATGTGTATTTTCTCTAGGTAGTAGCTCTTACAGAGCTGAAGTATCCAACCAGAAGACCACTGCACATTGAAACAGAGCGTAAACACTTATCTGCAGAGAAACCAATAGACAGCACAAGCTAAACAGTGTTGTAAAAAAAGCTCATCTTAAATCATGCAGGAGAAAATTATCATTGCATTGTCAAATTGAAGTATTTCCTTCCTCAATATGGGCATTCCAGCTTCATCATTTATTATCAGATCATGGCAAAATCCTCAAGTGGTGAGCCTTAGATGGAACCTCTTATACAATGTTAACATATAAAAAAAGTTCTGCTCAAATTAACTTATAATTTCCTGTTGAAACCAGGGAAGAATGATAACCACATTAAGAGAGGGTTACTGAATTCATTATCATAATTATTCTGAAAACTGCAGGAAAATTCTCACTGCACTCAGTACCCAAGTCTAGACACAAAAGGAGGAATTTCAGAAGCCAGATGCAAAAACAGTGCCACTTTGAAGATGTTTTTTCTGTAGATTTGATACAGAGTCACTTGTGAATTCAAGCACTTGCTATGAGACACCAAGACTCATTTCTCCTTCAGAATAGAGCTTTCCAGACTTTTTACACTTTCCAGTTCATGTTACACTCTACTCATATCCCATTTACCTGAAGATGCCATCACTTTCAGTGCTATTCAATCAATTTGGGGTGTCTAATTCAGACTAGGTAGGCACCTTTGCGATTTTCAAGATTTATTCTCGATGGAGCAGCATATGAGTCAAGTGGAAAGTTCTATACATGATCCCTCAGGAGTTTACCTTAGTCTTCTTCTACTATCCAAAGCTGAGAGATATTGATTCTACAGCTGAAAGAGGAACATTATTTGCTGTCTGTGGAAAATACATGACATTTCAAACACCCCACCAGCTTTTGTTGAGATCAATTCCTAATAAGGAAGATTTTCACAAGTTCAATCAATATTCATCCTATGGCTTAGTGAGCATCTCTTACAAGTAAAAGGTTGACTGGGAGAACTTCTGCAAATTGTTGGCTCCCGCTCACCATGTAGGATACATAAAAAATTCACTTTGACAGTACCAAGAGTTTAAGGAGAAATACAAATGCCATGTCTAACAAGAGCTGTTGTGCTCTACAGGTCTAAGGAGGTGTGTGATGACTCTACTGAGCCCTTCAAACCATGCCCATATCCCCAAATCTGGAAAGGTGCAGGGAGGAAGAGTTCAGGGCCTCCTGCTGACACCAGCACCATATTCATCAGCTTAAACTGCACACAGGGGAAAGACCAAAGTTCCACAGTGTCAAAGACATTATTAAAGTCCAGGCAGACAACATTCACAGCCTCTTCCTCATCCACTATGAGCGTCACTTTGCCACAGAAGGACATCAGGTTAGTTAGACAGGACTTGTCTTTCATAAACCCATGCTGGCTGGGCCTGATCTCCTGCCTGTCTTGCACATGCCTCATAGAGGCACTCAAGATAATTTGCCCCATGACTTTCCCTGGCACCAAGGTCAGGCTGGCAGGCATCTAGTATCTGCAGATCATCCCTCTGACTAAAATGAGACTGTAGATATGGAGGAGGATAGCAAGATCCATGCCTTTTTTCCTTTTTAATTTTTTGGTTTGGTTTGTTTTGAGGTTTTTTTTTTGAGACAGAAACAATAGCTGAGCTCAACCAAAAATATCCTTTTCTCATTCTGTACTGGAAGTAAGACCACAAAACAATGCCTTTCATCAAAACTTCTTAATTCATTCTGCTCAAATAGCAATAAGTAAATAGCCACACTTGTTCAAAAAGTGCGAGTGCTTACTCTGTCAAGCATAGTATCTTAATGGGCAGCTAGCAGACTGTCTTTCTTAATAAAATGTGAACCACGAGTCTGGGAGGCATTTTTGAACAAAATCATGTGTTTAACATGAAAAACACTCTATGAGCTCAGAAAAGTCAATGGATTCAAACAAGATCTGAATTTTCCCAGTGCTTTCTATCATTTGCAGTGAGAATTAACACATTTGAAAGGCTGGCTCCAATTCCCTAGCTGACATCAATTATGCCAGTAGATTCACATGTATTAATTCTCTACAAAAAGTGGAAAAAGGAAAATATAGTTGCCAATATATAAAGGTGCTAACTGAATGACTTCCAGGATGTATCATTCTCCAATGTTGTATAACTAGCCTACTTTGTTAATCTATGTCACCAGCGTCAGCTTGCTGCTCAGCTAATACAGATATATAAAAAAAAAAAATCTTTACAAAAAAAGGAGATGCTACAGCTTCAGCAAAGAAAACTGATCTGTTAAGAAAACTTTTTTCAAGTGACTTTCAACAGGCCTTGGGGGCTGCTAAGTTTGGCAAAAATGAACATGTCAAGTTTCATTGAAAATCACTGCCTGGCTAAAATGGGATTTTGAAAGATGAGCCACCTGCTTTACTAATAAAATCATAAGATTTTCTTGTATGTTTGTTTTATAGACACAAATCTGTCTCACAGACCATTTCAAAATGTGAACAAAGATTTAAAAACAACTGGAGTTATTTTTTAAGAATCTTCCACCTCCCTGTCATCATAAGCCTCATAAATATAAGACTTTTGCAGCAAAGATTTCCCCTTCCTTCTGTTTAGGCCCCAGGGAATATCTGCAGAAAAATAAAACTAAATCTGCAATATGAGGGAGTCAAAGCCATAAAATGTGAGCAGCATCACTGGAGAGATGGCTGAAAGACCGGGCACAAATCTCACTGGGGGCAAGATGACACGTACACTAACTTATCTGCAGGCTGCTTGAAAGCCCAGAAAAGGCACAGCACAGTGTAGAGGCAGATGGCACAGGTCCATCAGCTGAAAGGTCACTACTTTAATTTTGGTGACACCTGGTAACCTGCACTCCAGTCCAGTCAGGGGCAGGATGCAGTTAGCCACAGGGAGGCCTGCACTGCTTTGTTGTAGCACACAGCATTTCTTGTCACTTCTGAGGCTTCTGTCCCAGACCCACCAGACACTGAGAAATAAAACTTGATATTGCAAGACATTTACTCACCACTCAAAGCAGCTGCCTCTCAGCTGGACCAAAACCAGTTGATATTTATGACTGTAGAGCAGCACTGAAAGCTTCAGACTGGGAAAAAAGGAGTGATCTTGTGGTCAGCTGGGATGCGATGGGGCATTTCACAGGCAGGTATCACAGAGATAATACTGACTGGATGGAGAGTGTCAGGAAACTCACAGGCAATGTTTCCACCTCCACATTTTCTATTCTAAACCTTGTGGAAAACATATTCAAAATCTGTATGAATATGAATATTGGATGTAGCACATTCATAGCATGAAGCAGAATTAATATTGAGAAAAAGCAAAATGGTTGACCTCATTTTTCCTGTTGAAGTTTGGAACAATTAGTTCTTGTGACTGACTACCATTCACAGCAGTTTTCTCCACTCAATCATGAAATTAAAAAAAATATGCGATTTCTTTTACAGCTATTTAAAATGTGTAAAACCCAGCAAAATAATATTTCCAACTACTGCTTTCTTAGAAAAATAATGGGCTAAGAAAGAGCTATGTTCTGTCTACTTTTCCAAATTCTTTCTTGTTCTTTAGTTTCTAAACTATCAAAAATATTAAATACTTTATGAAACATTTCTTTGTAATTCACGTTTCTTTACCTAATATATATGTATAATCACTTAATTCAAGCCAGTATTGAAGAAAATAATCTGACAGTAAAAGAGAAGGCTACAACTCCAGACAAACATATGGGAAAAAGCAATGCAGTATGAGATTGTCCACATTAGTCATCTTTACCAGCAGAGAAATAAGGTGTGCTCCCAGAGTGATATGCATTCACCCCTCTGCCTTTCAGAATACCAATATTAGATAACAATGTCTTCATTCTGTTTGTCCAGGACAGTTATCTCAACCCTGCTGTATACACAATTCAGGGAACAAAACACAGGGCTGTCCTCACCCAGAACATGATGTTTTTATAAAAAGCATCGGGGTTTGGTCGTGAGTGATGCACCATCCCAATTGGTCAAATTGCACTCAGCTAAATGGTTAGAGTTTAGCAGAAGATAAATAATCTCATCAACTTTAGACCACACTCCAGCAACGCATTACACTAGTTTGGGTTTTCACTTCAGCCAGCATTGGCTGCCAGCAATAGCACTAATAAATTTAAGTCTAGTGGGCTTTTGACTGATAGCAACTTCAGCCTTGTAGAAATTGCATGGATCTAGAATTGCTTTAAAATGTGTGGTTTGAGGGGTTGAGAGGCTGCTTATTATTATTTGGAAATTGCTAATTTGTCAGAATTGTTTTGTGAAGTCAGAGATTCCTGTGAAGCTTGTTCAGAGATGAGGTAGATGGCAAACACATCCTATTTGCCATTTATGGTCCCTGCTCATCTCCTTTGCAGCATGTCAGAGTACCTGGAATTTGGCAAAACTCAGGGTCTCCAGCTGGCTGCTTTCCATCTGGCATATGAAGCTCCTACCTCTTTCAGGGGAAAAAAAAAAAATGAAACAGAACCTCATAAAAATTCTCTGTAGAGTGACTTGTGTGTCTGCCTACTGATATCACAAGACATTGTAAAATTAAAACCGTTCAGCCTTTCAGTTACTGTTAATGCTGTGTCAGTTTAGTAAGTAAAATAAGCTGGGTGATGACTCAGCATGAGTAAGTGACAAAAGAGATTGTAGCTGGGATGGATGAAGGCTCTTTTCTCTGTAATTCCCCCTTTACCAAGCACCTTGACAACATAGCTCACTTCAAATGCTTATGATCTTTATGTCAATCTCCTTTCATCATTTCTCTCTTAACTGGGTTATTCCTTTGCCTGAAAAGCCTGCACCTATTCTGGACTTGGTCCCCATCTTCCCTGCCTTGAGATCTGTTTAGTGGTCCTCTCTCATATCTCCCTGTTGATTCTTTATTCCAACTACTTCCCCAGACTGCTCTGTACTTGATTATTACTATTAATTATTAATTACTATTTCCTGCTGCATGATTGCCCTACCCCACTTCTTTTTCCCATACACAACAGTAAGAAGGTTATTTTTTCCACAAATACCTCAATCCTCACACCATCAACTCCTCTAACTTAGCAACTGGCATCCTAGGCATTGTATGGTCTAGTAGTTTAATCCACACACCATTAATATGGTCTGGCAACTGCAGTTTGGAACCTTTTGATATTGACAATTAACCAAGCTCATCAGCAATCTCAAAAAATATGGAAAACCTTCCTTCAACTGTCCTTAGCCGACTGATCCTCAAGGTGGAGACTGCTATTGGAACTGCATGCTTTCCCACAGCTCATCATTCCTCTGACAGTGCCAGCACATTGCAGGGACTGACTTTACTTATAAAAAATTATGTTTGTCTATAAAGAGACAATATATAAGAGGAACAAGTATCTTTTTAGCTTCTACATTTAAAAGCTTCCTGAAATGCAGAAAAATAACCAACCAGATTCCCAAAACAAGACATACAGGTCTTTTCTTTTCTTTTCTTTTCTTTTCTTTTCTTTTCTTTTCTTTTGTTTTCTTTTCTTGTCTTTTCTTGTCTTTTCTTGTCTTTTCTTGTCTTTTCTTGTCTTTTCTTGTCTTTTCTTGTCTTTTCTTTATTATTTTCTTGGCACACACCAAGACTTGTTATTAACACTTGGATTTCTAAGGGTTCCTCAGGTTGGTTCCATTGCTATTCCATTTTTTTCTTTATTTCCTGTGTGGCATTGATGTTATCCTGATTTCAGACAGCAGAGCATAAAAGAAGATTTCCTACTGGAAATATCATTTTTATGTTGTTCCCCTGACACTAATAAATAGTCCACATAGACTTTAAAGGTCATTGATATTGCTCTTCTTATTTATTAGTGGTCCACCATGACTAGTAAAAATGCAGGACAAAGCCCAACAAACAAGATGTATTTTGCAGATGTAATATTTTTCTATCACTTTATAGTTACAGCCACAGCTGTGCAACACACAACTTACTGAGCTGAAAGCTGGGACAGAAGTTTATGACATTCACTATCATGTACCTGATAATTGTAATTGTAACTTAAAAGTTATAGGAAAAATATTTTGAGTACTCACAGACTATGACAAGGAAAAAAAAAGTTGTAATAATTGCCATTGACTTTATATGAAGGAAGACAGTCTTTTATATCATATTTTTGAATATTATGTGAGTATCATCCTCCATTCAAGCCCTTTCATTGTGCATATGTCTGGCATTTCAGCTGATGATATATCCCACCGAATTCTTTCTTCCTTATCTTTCTTTAATATCTCTCATGACAAAATCTGTCTTACCTGTTTAGAACATGCTGTAGTCTTGTCTGATGATTAAAACACGACACAGCATGTTTGGATCTCAGAAAGCCTCTGATGAAAGTCTAATGTAACAGGCCCCTCTCATCTGAAGGGTGTTGAGCTGCACTATAGTGGACATTGTAGACAGAACCAATTAAAACACAGACAAGCTGACACTGTTCATAAGTAAATCTGCTATGAAAAAATGACCCATAATGGCTAGGAGGAGAGTGATTTGATTTGACTCATCCCTTATAAATGTCTTCATGTTTCTATGCCTTGTCTGTCCTTCCCTTTGCTTCTTTATATGGATCCTTTTAAACCAGATCTCACAGAAAAGCTTATTTCCTCGTCACCTAAAAAGTAATTAACAATAAACTATCTTTCTTCTTAATACCAATCCAGTTTGTTCAGCTTCTCAAGAAAAATCAGATGAAATGAAGCACTAGGAATGAGGTAATCAAAGTAGACAGTGGGATAGAAAAGAGGGACCAATAAATACAGGTTTCACCAGGAGTATAATTACAGAAAATCTAGATCTATTTTTCAGCAAATCAACACAGAGTACTAGCATATACATGATAAAAATTAAACAAAAGGAATATAATTAAAAGTAGGAGAATTTCAAGTAAATATTAGTAGCACTAAAAAGGAAAGGAATTAAGTGTTCTTACATCAATTATTTGAAACAGGTTTATTTTGCTTTTACCATTCAGGACAAATCTTTCTTCCTATTACATTCAAAGACTTATAAACAAATTTGTCTCATCTTTTACTATTTAAATTAACTTCATGCTGTTAATCAAAGTGATGGGATGTGCTATATGACAACCTACAGGCAAAAAATCACTGTATACACTGTAATTACAGCATCTGGTTACTTCAAAAAATATCAAGACAAAGCAAGCAATCTGTTCCCAAGATGTTAATTAGCCTCCACATAAGAAAAATGACTCATGATGGATTTAAAGGCATGCAATGTGTCAAAGAGGGGAATGGATAGACACATCATCCAGCTGTATAAAGTATGAAACTAACTCAGAACTCTTCACCCCTGTTTGAAGTAGACCAATGCAGTAAGCTACGTCATGTGCATAAACTTAGCATCTTGAAATAGATAGGAATGATGGCATTTAAATTTTTTAAAAAACAAAATGCTATTGAGGGGGGAAAAATTCCCACAATGCATATGAGGAAAGACCTCAGCTCCTGTGCTCAAAACGTCCCATTGTATTAGTGCAGAAAAGTTACAGTTTTGGCAATTGGATTCTTGTTTAATTCAGATATCACAGTAAAGCTAAGGCTGATGTAGTATCAAAGATCAGCACACAACAATTGAAGCCATTTTGTGAGAGCACAGGATCTACAACACTGAGAGTACTCCAGTTAGACAATCTAAAAATGATAATGAATGCTGATGTGATGGGATTGCCTCACACAAGTGTATTGTTTTGTGCGAGTCCCATCCCCTGAATAAACATGTTCAAGGAGACCTACAAATTGAGAATTTCAATCAACAAGCATTACAGCAACAAAGAGATTATAAAAAGCACACAGTGGTAGAATACAAGGATAAATGAAAGCAGGCACCAGAGAGATTATTTTTATCAGAAAAAAAAAATCTTATCTGAATTATCACATACTTCAGTACTCTTGGTTGTCATAAAAAGCTTTCAGACATTTGGCTATTTCTTATGCAATGATCATTTCACTTTTCTGCCTAGACATATCCTGAATGCTTTGCTTAGTCTGACATGCATCATATTACTGCTTTGACTGCCTCCACATGAACTTCAGAATAAGTATCAGGAAGGTTTGATTATTCATTCAAACCTGTCTACTTGCATTAATGCTTCTGGTAATGACAAATAATATGAGGGATTCTTCAGCAGTACTTAGAGGATGTAAGAAGGGCACAATGGGCTTAATTCTTAACTGTTCTGTAATAATATGACTGCACTAAATTCTGGTGATGCTGCATAAAACTGTATCACTATGAATACTTGTGCAATGAAGATTAATAATTAAACTTGCTGTTTTATGCATTCTAGGTGGGAGAAAGCTCTTTGCTGTCTCTGAAGTCACACACAAGTCTCTGTAGTCAGGCAGATTTTTGAAAAAATTAGCCTAATTAGGTACTGGACCTATTTCCTAATTTCAAGGCCAAATAATTGTAATAAGTATTAGGAATCAGAATTTTTCTCTTGTTTTTGGAATTTTTCTCTAAGGAGAAAGGAATTCTAAAGAATAGACTGTATTTTGGCAAAGTTGTTGGGAAAAATATTTTGATTCAGCAGCCCTGAACCAAATAATTTATGAAAGATTTGTTGAAAAAGATTAATTTTTTGGTTTAAACTTCTATTCAGAACTGTCTCTGCTTGGCAGTTGCTAGCCTTGGTGTTTTTCCAGCTGCCAAATTTCAGTTAGACTGAAACCTTTGGCTTAGTTTTTATTCCTTACTTTTAATAAATGGCTTCAGTAGTAATCAAACTCACACTGAACCTGGAAAAAGGCATCAATTGCAAACAAAGAAGAAACATTAAAAATATTTTTTTTATTACATTATTGGCCTACTAGGGAAGAAGTAGCATTTGATTAAAAAATAAGTTCTCCAGCAGAATTATGCTCAGTGGTGTCCAAGGATGTTTCCCTACAATGGTCTTTTTATTTGATCCATTCTGTATAATCATTTAATATACTGTTTGACTTAGTCCTCAGGGACACCTGAGACATGATCAAGAAACAGGGCATAAGTATTTCCAGCTGCACTAGCAATCACTGACTTCCCCAAGGGTTCATTAACCCCTCTCCCCAAAGGGCATGTCCCGACTTCTACATAACACAGCTGCAGAAATCTGGGCACCCTCAACATAAGTGCTCATCCACCCACGCAGCTTAGAGAGTGTGCACACTGAAACAGAATTTGGTGTCTGCCTGGCAGTCCTGGTGCAAGGGATGGCCACAGCTCCCTGATGGGCACACTCTTAGTTACCTAGCAGAGACAGGCTGAGTGTCTCTTGTGCAGCTTCCATCTGCTTGGAAGGTCAGGCATCCCTGCAGTACAGGATTCAAGGTAAATTTTGCAGATGGAATGAAAAGGGGTAGGCATATCCTTCTACTTTCTTATTTTTTGCCAGCTAAATCATGCTCCTTGCTGTCAGGATTTTGGAAGAATTAGTATCTTATCTACAGTAGATGCACGTTCATTAGAAGCAACACAGTTTAATCTAGTTAAACCATTGAAATCTATGAAATCAATGGAGTTAGGGCAGATTTAGACCACACAGTTTGCAAACAGAATCTAGTCCTTTACTTGCTTACTATACTATTTTTATACTGTGACCTATTTTGTAGTTATCTTTGTAGAGGAATGTTTAAGTAAAGAACATGGTAAAAAAAAACGTGTCTCATTTTTTACACACTATTTCATTTATTGACCAGGCATACATATGCATTTGTTTACTTGATTAACTATTATAAAAATAGATAGAAAAACTGCCTAAAAATGCTAAAATTTTAACGAAAACTTTATTCAGTTATAGCTGAAGCTTTCAAAAGAGGTTCAGACATACTGTTGTATTAAAGTTCAAGATTGCTTTATCTACATGACTGCAGTGTAATTTAATCCCTACTTACTATTTCATTTGTAAGGTGAAAGACTTCAGATAATTTAGAATATGCAAATATATTCATACAAGACATTACAAAGAATAGTTCACATGTGTGTCAAACTGTGTTGAATAAACCATTTTAAAAATAAAAATGTGAATAAAAAAGAGTACCTGGAGAAAGATCTAGGTTTTTATATGTGAATAAATGAAAAAAAACCTAAAAATAATTGAAATGAAACCACAATTATGATTTTGTTATATATATTTTTCAACACACCCCTCCCCCCAATTATTTAAAGACTGTGAAGAAAGTGAAATAACACTAAATGCAAAAACATTTCAATATTCGACCTAATCTGCATAAGCAAGAGGTAGATCAAGTAGGATTTTGGTTTAGTTGCTCTGAAAACGCAGATTGCCTTCACACTTTGTGATATGTCACAGGGAGAAAAAAATAGCCTGCACTTTTCAATCCTATTTTAAACAGGATCTATGAATAATATCTGGACTCATCCATCCATGTCAGACCTAAGTCTTGTGATTTCTTCCAAAATAGCCCAGTCCACACCAGCACGGTCTCCAGGCCTGCATTTGACATAACTGCTGCGCTCCAGCTGCAATTGTCTCCACTCAAGTCCTTATACCTGCCCGCTAACAGCATTGCCTCTCAGCAGCTAGTTCTGATCATTTCCAAAGGCAAATACAAATAAAGACATTTGGGGGGCTTATGTCAACATTTAGTCCATTTCTTCCTGCCCACAATCTATGCTAATACCTGGTTTTTGTCAGCAGCCCTTGGTGCCTTTTGTGCACACCTCTGGCATGCTCTTTACTGTGCCTGGCTGCCCAGCTCTTCTCCAGAAGAGAGGCATTAACACATAAAAATCTTATAGATACTCATATGCTCGTTTCGCACATCACTGCATTCATTTTCTTACTGAGATTAAAATATTTATCAGAATTTGTTAGAGCCAGCTGTATTTGATTGGGTTATGTTTAGAAGCAAGGAATTTGATCCAGATGTCATTCTTCATAGTCCATCTGCTAGTTCTTCTAAAGGATTTTTAAATATATATGCTTTTCACATTTTAAACAGTGTTTTCAGTTCATTCTTCCTTCACCCAGAATATATAATGGTCAAGCAATGTTTACAGCCTGCTTGCTGGATCTAAAATACATCTAACACTCCTTTGCTTCATAAAATACTCTAAATCTTTTATATAATTTTCACAAGTTTGTAGGAGAGCTCCATTTTTACATCTTTTACACAGAAACATTAAAAGATCTTTTAATCTGCCTTCTTTCCTTCTCGTACTAAACTCAAACTAAAAATTCCCTTTGTTCTTTGCTAAATGGCTTCTGCATTTCAATAAGGTAGGTACAGAGTTTATATATTATTGGAAAACAGAACTAAACCTTACAGAATATTGCTCAAGTTTCAGTATCTTATTATTTTTTTAAAGGTGGGAAAGAATGCAGCTGGAGAAATGTAAGGAAAAAAAGAAGCAACACCTCTATTTCAATTCTAGAAAGGTTCCTTTACAAAATAAACAATGAAAAATGTATTCCTGTAAATGGAAAGCAAGGATTATCTCGATATTACAAATTGGCTTACTTAATATTTATTCTGGACCTTGCTGAAGATGCAAATGAAACTCAGAGTCAACGACTCTTCTTTCAGACTGCTCCCTGGTTGTTGTTTTATGAAGATGGTGGCTGGAGAGGGGATTAATCTCTTGGGGTTTTCTAATTCACTAAACATGATCAGCTGAACAGATAAAATCCACAATCCAAATATATTTATCTTCTTATAACTTTTCTCCTTCTGGTGGTTATTGAGAAAGAATTGTGGAAAAAACACAATATCTCAGTTCTCAAAATATTTGTACTGTGTGCCTAGGTGGGATCTTTTTTTCCTACATCTCTGGTGATGAAGAAAAATAGAAGAGTCTCAATGCAGACTGAGTCTGATGCCTTTTGTAATGACTACTCACTAATATTGTTTAATTGCCTGTGAAGATGCAAACAGGCCTAAAATCCATAATAATTAGCTTAAGATAACTGACTGAGGTTCAGGCAAATCATCCAATATCAGCATTTCTGGTTACTGTGCAGAGTAAAAAGGAGAAAATTAAAAGGGATAATCAGTGAATGCAGTAGAAGGAGGGGGGAGGAAAGGTTTATTTGCTAAGAATATGTGTTTCTAGAACACCTTTTAGCTTTTTCTGTATGCTGCAGACAGTAAACATAAGGTCATACAAGCTATAGTCAACATCAGAACACATCAAAATTCATATTTGCAGGCTAGCCATGAGCTGAAATTTGCAAGGAGAGAAAGAAACTACCAAGAAAGACACAAGAAAGACATAAGAAACAAATAACTCCTGCCTCTCAATCAGTTAGAAAGAGAAAGTATCTGTAGCCTACAAAATTTGCCACGTTTCTTTTTTTTAGGTCGATGAACCACTTACACTTTGGTCTGTGTTAAATGGGATTCTTGAAGTGATACCAGTACATTTAACATCACCAGTTGCTCTTACATTCCAGACAATAAACCAGCTGAAATAGGAGCATGCTACTGTTTATCAATTCACCTGAACACATACTTCTCAAGGTTTGAAATTGCTGCTGTTTTCACATTGCACCTAGAAATGAATATCAAACCAGTGAGTTTGCTGCATGAAAATAAGTCACAGTGGAAGCACATGGTAGCTAGAAACCAGCACACCACTTACATATATATGCGGATATAACTGAGTCTGTAATTAAAAACTTACCCTACACTAGGAAATAAAACAGTAATATAAGAAAAAAACAAACCCAAAAGAAGGCAACAACAAAACCCCCATCAAACTTCAGACAAAGCCTAGACAGTATTGTCTCTATTTATGGCTAACAGGAAAAAATTGGACGTTTTTATGCTTTTATATCCTCTCCAACTTGCCTCCAACAAATGATCTTATGCATATTCAGATAAGATTAAGAATACCCTGGAACCTGTGGTTTACACAGAAAAATCCCAGAGAAAAAAAATACAGTGTAAGAGATAAAACAAATAACAAGCACATTAATTTATCTGTTTCACGTCATTGCTGTGGACAATAATATTACCTATATGGTGGTGTTGACTTCTCCACCAACGTCTTTATTCCAGTCTTGGACATTCCAATGAATATTCTGCTTGGCTGCAAAGAAAAGAAAACGGATTGAAAGAGTAACGTGAGTAGCAGGTCTTTTAAAGAACATTTCTGGAATGTGAGTGTATGCACAAGTGTTTATATCTTCACAGATTTTTTTATTTCAACATTTCTTTAAAGTTGCTGAAAATATTTTTTTTCTAAAATTTTGGTCTTGCAAACAGTGATATTAGAAAATATTTTTAACCATCTTATATCTCTTAAAAAAAAAAAAATATATATCCCATAATGCCTGGTCACAAGGTCTAAAAACTTGCTGGAGGCTAGGATTATGATTCATTATTGAACTTCTCTCACATTTTTCTTCAATGAATCTAGAGAAAAATTAATTTTATCTCAAGCTTTTTAAATTACTGTAACCAAGTACATAACAATATATTGTAATATTTTGGTTTAAATAAAACAATTGAAAAATTATCCATGATCACATACATATCTGCCTTCCTCAAAAGTTATATAGATGAAGGTATGACTGGAGAAACCACAATATCTTTTAAAGTAGTGATATCTTTAACTGCTTTCAGAAATTTTAATTTATTTGGAAAGACGAGTAAATAACCTTTGCTATGTTTAAGTGAAGTATTGAACTTGTATTGCGTTGTTTTAAATAATTTTGCCTGTAAAATTAGCATCAATGCTGCTTCTACTGAGATTAATGGTAAAACATCCACCATATGAGCAGGGCTGAATCTCACTCATCCCTTAAATATCTACTATTTATATATCATTTTATAGATGATTCTTCAAAAGAATACAATTGTACCCAGCAGTGAAGTGCTGCTCATTTTCCTCCCTACCTTTCAGATAAAAGAATGCACTGACTAAACATCAAGGGGCTACACATGAAACTTGCAATGAGCTCTTAGCTCTGAACAGTTTTCTCTGAAAATAAATATTTCAAAATCTATGTATGAACTGCACACAAAATTTACAAACACCTGACCATTCCAAATCACAATTCAATATGCATTATCTGGGCTTCTGTCAACATAATTGGCTACAGCAGTCAGATTTTCAGAAGGGCTTAACTTCAGCTTTGCCACCAAAACAAATAAGATTATCAGAACAAGAGCTGCATACAAGATGCTGACTTCTTTGAGAAATCTGTGCGCAAGTGTCATGGTTGGAGCTGCTTAATGCTGGCTTCTTCTGAACATTTGACCTTCATCTAAGACCCAGAGTGGTGCCAAATCCTCTTTAGAAAGCCCATCTCCCCTGACTGCCTTTTCTCTCCGTAAAAATCCACTCTAGTGCATCTGCAGGATTAGCAGAATAAAATATGCTAGGAAGGGATTCCATATGTAGTCCAACATTTCGCTTTTTAGCAATTATTCCTGCTGCTTACTGCTTGATTCCACAGGAATATTTATTTTAATTATTTAAGAGTAGAAAAAACAGAGAAGACCTTCTGAACTGCTGTCTGCTCTTGTGAATTTCTCAAGATGGCTTAGCCTAAAGAAGAAGCTTCTAGACATCAATGTAAATTCACATTTTGAGGGATTTTGTATTGATTGCCAATGTCAATGTTAAAGCACCTGTTATTTGGGCCTAAAGAAAGCATTTTCTAAAAATAGGCATCCAGGTGCCTAGCGGGCTTGAATTCAGTGTTGACAGAGTATCCTGTTCAATTGCAATTTCTTTTGTCCTACTATATATATTATGTATTTATATATTTTGTCTTCATTTTTTATTATATCCAGTGACTTCTACAAGTATTCAACCTTCTGTCCCTTTTAGAACCATATAAACACAGTTATATTAATAAATATAGGACATTTAGATCAAATTAAGTATTCCATGGAGAGGTTTAATTTCTTACTGATTGTGATTGACATGAACACAAAACTAATGGGTTTGCTCACAGGAACAGAGAAAAATTGGAATTTTATAAGCATCCTCTGTGGCCTTTTAAGAAAGGGAGATCTGAGGATTTTTCAGAACCAAGTTCCCTTTTAATTTATTACCATGTCCCAGTGGGAGAAAGAAGGTGGAAAAGAAATAACAGAAGCATAGAAGTACAGACAGAATAAGTTTATATTTTAATGACAGACTATTCACAAATGCCAGAGAACAGCAGTATATTAACTTAACATAGCAATGGCCTCACTGTATCATCAGTGTTTCCAGAGCAGTTGGATGATGTGACAAAATGGAACTTCTAATGTGATTCTTTCTGTAAACACAGACGTGAATCAAACCTTGCTGTTGGGATGATCGACAGTTCTGTGACTTCAGTCGTATCAAAATGACCACATTTTATATAAAGGGACTAAAAGCAAGAGGACACACAAGACTGTCTGAAGATGAAGATCTCAAAATCCTTCTGGAACATATGAAGTACAATATGGTTGCATGCAAAATTTATACCAGAGAAGAAAGGGTAAGAAATAGGTAAAATCAACCACAATATCTGGTTGCAAATGAGCGCACTAATTCTTGTTGGGGAATATAGGGAAATTCTCTTTGTCTGAGGCTGATTATAGCTTGGGATGGAGGAACTGTGCAGTATAAAATAATAGCAACATTTTATACGAGGAAAAAAAACACAGCAGGGTAGAGACTTAGAATATATTATGACCTGCATTAATTTTGCCACGGTTCAGCTTAACTAGATTCTATGCATTACAAATGTACTCTGTGGTTTTCCAGACAGGATCCTGTAGAGGAGTGAAACAAAACAGAGAACAAGAAGGGAAAGAAAATAAGGCAACAAAGTGGAATACACTGTCCAGAGAAAGGGTTCTGTCTGAGCACAGGAAGAATACAAAGGAATTTCCTCTCTGACTAGATCACATTTGTTTGAAAACACAACCTCAAGAAGCAGCATTTGAGACTTTGACCAGAATTTATCATTTACTTTGTGATGAGCAACAAGCAGATTTGTTAAGCATTTTAATGCTGTTCTATTTTCTGATTTGTTTTGCTTTGACGTTTTATTTGCTTAGAAACAGTTAAGCACAGATGAAAATTAAATGTAGTATTTGATTTTTTATTAAAGCAAAACATCCCACTCAGTCTGTAATCAATCAATAATTTGGGGCTTTGTTTAAATTTTGTGGAAAAGAAAAATAAAGATACATTTTCCTTTGGCATTGTGCCTTAACATTCTTGCGCTGTTCCTTGGTCAAATTCAAATTAAAAAGAAAAAAAAAATTAGAGTTGCAATCATTTACACAGCTCTACTCCTGCCACAAATTCTTCGGCCATTACTGGTCTGTCAGTGAGGTGATGTTGGTAAGAAAATAACTCTTTCTCAAGTGCTCTTTTAAGAAACTATTTCCGAACCTTCATTTGCGCTCTTTTCTTTTTCAAACATTACTTCGAAGGTTTTTCTACTGTTGCTTATGACAGCAGAATACAATAAGTTAGGACAGCAGTGTAAAATCTGCTAGATGTCACAATTTATAACATTATATCATGAGGGAAGAGATGGAGCTTCATATCTCAGGGATAATAGTGACAAAACAGTCAAGCAGAAACAAGTACAGTACAGAATAACTGCAAGTAACTTGCACTCTGCCAGGTGAGATCATGCTGCTCCTGAGATCAGGGATGCTTTTGCAGGCTTTGCTACCAACTGCAGTGGACTAAGTATCCATCTCTATCTCCTAGAAGGAATTCCCCAGCTAAATATCTACAGTCAACCCTAATGCAGAGATCAAGAGACTAATGATATCTTGTTTAGCCATATAAATCCCAGTTCAGCTCTTACAACTGTCCTAATTCTGTTATCAAAGGAGTAACTTAATATTGCTAACCCAGCTCAATAAGGTGGTAAGAGGGGATAAAGGGAAGTATTCATCACAATAAGGTTAACGCACACTTTCAGTGAAACAAAACTGACTCCTGTGATCACTTGAAGGGACCTAGGCTAGTCTTCCATTCTGAATCACCTTTGGCAAAAAAGCAACAGACGCTCACCTCTCCCTGTGCAAGCTTCCCGCTTTCCTCAACATTCACTGATGTGATAAAGAGTATCTAGAAGATATCTGCTCTTTGAATACCCCACTGCTCTGTGGGGAGAGACACAAAGCTGTTACAGATGAACTCTTTCAGTAGTTTAACCATAATATACATAAAAAATACCTTTAAAACCCTAGGAATGTGCTGCAGAGAACAAAAATGCAAAATAGTCAAAATACAGGGAGGCAAAGGTAAAATAAAGAAAGGATAGCTTCAGCCTATCCAAATATTCCTTTACCAGGGTGTTTATTAGATGGCTATTCTAGCTATTTTGTCAAACGTTCTCACTCCTTTTCCACACTCTTTTCTTTGTTGTGACTGTTCTTGTTTGAGAGTTGAGAAGCATTTCAAACTGAGTCACATTTTCAATAATACATCAAACATAATCTGAGCACATTCAGAAATGATGGGGCCCATAGCAAATTGCATGTTGCAAAGCCTCATCAGCTGAAGTGATTACTTCATTTCTTCAAGTCATTTTAAAAGAGCTAAGAAACTGATGCTATTTACATCATGTCTATAAATAACATGTGTCTCATATTTATATAAAATGTGTGAGATTGGTGAACATTACTGCAAGTGTTCATTTGAATTTTAACTTGAATTCATACTACCAGTGATTGCACAATGGAGACAATGATTGTACCAAACCCCTTTTGAATTTTCTCTCTGCAGGATTTCAATGAGTCTCTGCTTTTTTTGCATGAGCCTTCTCAGAGGCAAGGGCTTGTGATGACAAGTGCAGTCTTTACAGAGAACACTATTGCAAAAAATCATTTCAGGAGAGCTCCTAAAGATCAGCCATCTGAAGACAAACTCATTGTATTATGAAGAGGGGAAAGGGGGAAAAGGCGGACAAGAGAGAAAAGAGGGAAAAAGGGGGGGAAGGGGGAAAAGGGTGGAAAAGGGGAGAAAAGGGAGGAAAAGGGGGGAAAAGGGGGGAAAAGGGAAAATTGAGACTTTTCTGTATTTTGTTTGGAGTTTGCTTTGATTTCAGTTAACGTGTGTATAAGTACTAAAAAATTTAAAACCTGGTTTGATAGATTTCAAAAGCGTTTTTCAAAGACAAAGAGCACTTGTCAGCAAACTGTTTCCAATCTGAGATATATCAGAGATATATAAGAACATATTTTTCTTTTTATGCATGCCAGTACAACTGGCAAAACTAAGTATTTTTGCAAAAAACTGCAGTTAATCATGTAACAGTAGATTATATAGCACAGTTGGTTTGGTACACGACAGTGCTCCACATTTCAGGTGGGTAACACTTCCAAAATCCAAAAAATATTGTTCCAAAAACAATGAGCCACCCACACAAGGCACTGAGGCACTTCAGAGAAAAGAAGTTTACTTTGCTAAGGAAAGGTTTATAACCTATTAATCTCACGTAGCTGGTATTATGTTACATACTGTATGGGACAATTCATCACAGAATGCCCTTATTCCCAAAATTCTTCACCAGAGCACTCAAGGCCAGTAAAGAAACACATCAGAGGGCAAATGTGAGTATGGACTTCACCTGTGAAGACTCTAGAACTGGAAGAAAAAAACATTAAAGAGCTGTGCTCATTCATTCAGAGAGTGAAAATGATAGTTTGCTGATGACTGAAGAGTCTGGCTATATTTCCAAATACTGCTTTAACCTGCCCACCAGAAATATCATACAGAAGGTTTCTTGCAAATCCCAACTGAATTAAGCTACTTTTTTCAATTATGTTTACCTCCTAGATTGGAAGATGCTTTCCGATTTCTATAATGACATGCTTTTTGACTAAAAAGCCAGTTAAGATTAGTTGGGACTGTCATGACTAAAAATCACAGTGTCTGAAAGACATAATCATTATGAAGATTGAGGTGACTTCCCAAAAGACTATTCCCACAAATTGACAATGTTATGAGTATTTCAAAAACTACAACAATATTGATCAATTATATCTCCCACTCACTTGACACACAGAAGCATTCCTAGTCACATTAAACACTTTGGAGTCTGGACTTTGAGTCTCTAAAAAGTTAAAGTCCTGCTGATATTTTTGGTGCTGTAACTTGAATTTAATCAGGACTGATTTTTTCAGAGACTGAGTGCTGCTTGGTCTATGATGGACAACTAAATAAATGGGAAATAAATCAGTATCTGACAAAACTGGCCTTAAAGAACTTTTCTGCAGAAAAAACCCAACATGTCATAAAAATACAGTGAGGCACAGACGTTTCTAGTCCAGTAGCTGAACCCCAAGGCAACCTTTTGGCTAATATGCAAATGGCAGAAGCAGCTGTGTATAGGGGCTTTTTACAGTTTGGCTGCATAATACAACAAAGAAAGTTTTACATTTTAATTCATGTTTACCCCTATATAACACTAGTTGAAGGAGCAGTGAATCTCTGGCACTGTACATCTGAAGACAAGGCTATAATGTAGTATGACCCTAGAACCAACAGGTATTTTGCCCTCTATTTTGTATGGAGAACAGAAAAAATAGGAAAAAAACCCCATAGCTACATTTACTTTGCATTCAAGCTGTTCCCGTAGTGCAGGAAGAGAGGAGAAACTTTAACTATGCCAAAACAGCGGTAATTCCAAGGAAGGAAAGAGGTTCTGAGGGCTCTTTGCAAATGAAAATTGGCAATTGGCACCAAGCCACTTTTGCAGTGAGTCAGAGCTGAGGTCGTTACTACAGCCAGTGCTTTGCCTCTCCTGAGTAATAAGCTTTGTTTGGGGGATGTCAGCTCAATTTATTATACACAGATTAAATTTGATTTTCTACTGCATTGACAAATTATATACAGACAGGCTTATGAAAACCTCTGCTGTTAGCATATATTTGTTCGTATTTCCTATACCCGCAGTTCAAAAAGGCTGAGAGCCATCAGAGTTGTTGGATTATTACTGATTATTATTACACTTGTAAGATAACACAAACCAGTATCACAAAAATATATAAGCACTTGATTTTAATTGTATTTGAAAAATATCTAAACACTTAAAATACATACTCTATAAAACAACTCAGAAAAAAAAACAAACACATTTGGAGTTTACATGCAGGTCCTATAAAAAAAGTACAAATGTTTTCACTATCCCAGCATTAGGAAAGATTTATGCATTCAGCTAAAATGAAAGCAGTCAATACGTTGTTTACTTAGCCTCTAATACATTCTAAATAACATCTAAATAAACTAAATTAACTTAATAGGCAGGGTAACAGGAGAAAAAGGGTGACTTTTTAAATGCCATTTCACAGGAAAGAAACACATCAGACAGATTCCCTACAAGACACTGAATCCACCTAAGAATGTTGACTCTGGCATATGTACAAAATGCTATGTTCAACTTGTCAGTACGCTTGCAGCTCTCTTCCTCTCCCCAGCCAAACATTCAGCATTATGAGACTTTAAAAAATATTCCATTTACACAAGATTTCCTGTTTGAGTTTTGTCTGTTTTTGCAGTTTGATGGTGCTTCTTGTTTGTGTCCACCTACATATTTGTCACCCTCAATAAATATTGAGCTCACTGACTTATTTGAACTGACTCTGAAAGACAGAGATCAGAAAGACCTGTCAGATCCTAACAATTCCATGAAAAGTAGAAAAACCCTGGAAATGTCCACATGAGAAGGCAACTCCTCATAAATCCTCACATGGAGGGAAATCTTATATTTCCTTAGACAACAAAATCAAAGAGAAAAACCATAGAATCATAAGGATACATATTTCATTCCTTTTTACAGTTATGAAAACAGTGTTAATTAAATGCCTGTGGGATGAAAAAGATGGCTACAAAGAAGTGTCATTTTCCAGGTCCACAGATACATTAACGACACAGCCTCAGTAGAGTCTCTTACAGAAACATGGCTTGGATATCATGTGGTTCCATATTTCCCCAATCCTTTCCTTTAGCATCAGATGAACCAGTATTTCAGAGCGAGCAGGGAAGTTCATCCACCACAAAGCTCTAGCCAGGCTAAAATTCACTTTGTACTTTTTCAGCAGTTCAAAATAATCCTATCAACCTAAAGAACACATAGTGGTTTCCTTGTCTACCTCAAAGGGCCTCCCTTATACCCTTGAGACCCATGCGCTGATGCTCCTGCTAACTTCTGTATCTCTACTTCCCTCTGTTCCTCAGGGTCACAGAACTGCAAAAACAGTGACATTTCAAATGTGGATGGATAGCCTGGACAAAATCTTAGGGAACTCTCAAATGTAAAAAGACTTTAAGAAAACAAAAATTTTCACCAAAGGGAAAAAAAAAGCACCTTTTGGAGTGCTTTCTGCAGTAAAGCAGCTGCAAATTAGTTCTTTTATAATCCCGCTTAATCTGTGGAAAGAAACGGGGACATAACCTCTTAGGAAATGACCAGCTCCTGTGTTTAAACTGAAGTTAAATGAATGCAACGAATGCATGAGCAGGGACTAGCTCCTCTTTCTTCTTATCCCTTTCTTTTTCAATATAGGTTTCTGAAGAAGCTCACCAGCATGAGACAGGAAAGTTCTCAAGAGTGGAATGAGGATATGCATCTCAATGTCACCTCAGGGAAAAAAAGTGCATTTTTAGTTGAAAAATCCAAGCAGTGTCTTTATGGATGACTACTACCATGAAACAAGGCACAGAGATGTCCCTTTTGCAGAAAACAGAAATTATGAAATGGTGTTGTGCCAGAGAAAGACTGCCAAAAAGTGTCTTTGGTTTGAGAGATTTCTAAGCACACTTTCGCGGCAGCTGAAATGAGGACACTACTATGCTTAACATGGAAAAATTAACAAATGCAGGTTCTGAGTGTTTTTCACTGAATATCAGTATAGCTGAATATTTTCACTATAGACAAAGTCAAGGATGTCTGAAGAGGTTTAAAGTACGCACTTACACTATAAGAAAGCAAAAAGTCTTTAAGTTCAAAGTTGACAGCTTAGAGGAGACTAGAACACAAGTATATGGCTGCTTCTGTTTCCCTTTTAAGAGGCAGCAGTTCAATGATTCCTGCCTTGCTGTCCTCTTAATTTGACAGCAAGACTGAAACTATAATTGTGTTTGGGAGATCTGAGGTAACACTCAGTGAAAGAACAAGTAGTAAAGGAAATATGAGAAACACAACATTGAATTGTTCTTTCAGTGTATTTATCTGTAAGATGTTTCTTGTCACATATGATTGCTTTAAGTATTGGTTTATAATCCTCTTTCCAATATCAGTAATTCTTGAAATACAAGCTTTGGTTTCAGTAAAATTCATGTTGCAAGGTAAAAACAGCTACTTTATTCCCAGGAGAGACACAAGTCTTCTATAATCCCTACTCTTAAGGCATTTGATTTTTATCATCACCTTGCTCTTTTCCCATTGGAAGAGCTATAATTCTGTTCTGAAATAAAATTTTAAATTTGCATTGAACACGTTTTGAAAAGCACCTGAAGTACAGGAACACAGACAATACACATATTTTTCTCTAGACTGATATTAAAAAAACCATGAAAAGTAAGAAATTCGTGACTTATATTTACACAGAACAGTTTCATCTTCACCTTTCAGTATCAAGAGGTGATTTTTGACATACATGGACAGCAACTAAAGGAGGGTAAAAAGTGCTAATGTCCTGCTAAAGACAGACTCTTTTGAGCAGAACATAGAAGACCAGCTGGGTAGTTTCTACTTCTTTTTTTCCGTTTAATAGTGCCTGAATAAATATTTCTGCATGTAAGTTTACCTCACCTGCAAAAAAACCCATTTACATTCCTTAATGAATGTTCATATATGGGAAAACAACTCTTAAACATTTCCAGTCCGAGCCCACTTGTCCATCTAAAAATTAGATTTTTCTTCATCAAACCACAAAGACAAGCTGAACATTTAAATCACCATTAATGTATTAATAACACCATCACTTAATTTATAAGATAGACTTTTATTAACACCCTACTTTTTGTCCTTGGAAGACTGCTTTGCTAGAGTTCTACATCAAGCACTTGCTTTGTAGTGAGCATGCTCAGTTTCCCAGCACATTCATTGTAGTTACATTCTGGATGTACAGAAGTCTTGATGGTGGGACATCTGGAAAAAACCCCATGGTTTTCAAAGATACCAGTGCTAGATAATGGAGCTCAGGCATCCTTATAAAGTATTGGGTCTATTCCCTCTAAAGTACAGCGAGCTCTTATTGAATACTAAGCATTTTCAGCAATGGCATGCAATTTAAATGTATTTTTCAATTACATGCCTTCCACAGTAAAGTAATTTTAATGGACTACAAAGAGCAAATATCATAAGAATATGGGAAGGCTATCTTGGGTGACAAAAGTGATTCTCAGCCCAATTCCTAGCATTCACATTTGGAGGCTCTAAAACACATTTTCCTTCCTCAGCATTAAGAGCACACTGAATCACTGTATCAAGAAGAATCAGCTCAACTGCCAGTGCACTTGCCACAGGGAATTGTCTCCATCAATGCAACACAACAGATTTGCCTGGGCATATCACACTAACTAGCTATTTCACTTCATTTAGCAGAAGAGACTGCCAAATTACTGTCTAATTCAGTAAAGATACAGATCTAGCAGTCTGTTAGAGTCTTTGCTTTGACTTATAGTCTGATTTAAAGTGACAATTCAAATCTACTCTCGTATAACCATAAAATAATGGGATATTAATAATACAGGTTGTGCATTTCATGTCAAGCTTAATTTTAAGCTTATTTTCAAGATGAAATGAAATATTTAAAAATTGAAGTGAAATGATAAATGAGGAGGCTGGAGAAAGGTAACTAAATCATACAAGTTTTATTCTGTCCTTTTCCTGTGTACAGTATCAAACTTTGTTATGGGTAAATGCAGTGAAACAGCCGTTTTTTACCCCTCAATATTAAAAAGAATAGTATCCAAGTGATGACAGATCACTTGCACTTTTTCTACCCTGTATATTTCAAAGGCAGTGCCAAGCACTGTGTCCTTCCAAGCCTTGAGAGCAGATGCTGAAATGAAGGCCAGAGTATTGAAGAGATTAGTCAAAAATAGAGATGGCACAAATTCTAAGTGTTCCAAGGATCCCATATTGGATTTTACCTTCATAAAGATATTTATACATTTAAGAAATTGAAGAAAGGCAAATGAATGAGCTTCCCAAAAACAATGAAGAGACAAAAACAGGAGAGAGAATTTGGGGGCTGGAAGACACATTATGGTTGAGGCTATCCCTAGCAGCATACATGCAAGTATGAATGCAAGCAACTTGCAAATACCATTTAAATCCAAGTCTTGATTAGAAACCAGAGCCAGTTTCTGGTATCCATGTGGTAAGAACATACTCATTTTGCTTTTTTCCCCAGAGGGTTTGGCAACAAGGAATTTTTCCTGTGCCATCAATACACAAACAGACCCCAATCTTTATTATTACACAGGCTGGACTGCCAGTGAAGAAGATTAGACCCAACAGCATTTATGGGAAGAACCAAGTCAATCCTTAGGATGGGATAAGATAGGACTGGTACTATCAGTAGTTATCAACCTTCCAGATTCTGCTCTGCTTGAGTCTGCCATTGACCTATACAACTTAAAGGAATAAATTTACCTTCTACAGCATGTTAATAGGAAACTCTAGAAACCGATGAGACACTTCCTCTCCTGAGGCAGTTCATTCTTTTTCCTCTGAAAAGTGTCCAGACAAATGCAGCATTCCTGCTTGATCCTGTTAGAAAGTAAAACTTAGTGGGAAATTAAGTTTGAGAAATAAGAATCTTCCATCTGCTAAGAAATACAAATCTCTGTGCTCAACAACAGTCAGATTGGGAATATTGAACTGAGCCAGCTTTTAGATGGTGCTAGTTTTGTTCCACATCACAATAAGAGAGCATACACTAATGATATCCATGACTACTGGCTATGATTTTTATTAAAGCAGAGTAAATGTTTAATACAAAACGAATCTTTAAAATCTATTCAAATGAGATTGCAAAACCCTTGTTGAACAAGGCAAGCTCTTTTTTTCATATTGTAGGCATACATTGTGAATACTGCAAATGTCAGAGCGTGAAGGATCTCCTTACAATGCCCAGATTTGAATACATAAAAACTTTCACCACTTTCACTGAATGAGAGCCAATTTAATAAATCATTGAAATTTACTCTCAGAAAGCTGTTTCAAACCTGCCCTACATAAAGCATCCAGTCAAAACTGTACAAATAAACTTGATGAGCTTGCAAATTTGCACTTAGTGAGTTTAACACAATTTACTCGATATATTATAAACATTTCAATACCCTCACATTTCCTAGGCCTGATTTTCCATTCTCTAAAGTGGCAAACTCTCAGGTCAAGGAGTTTTCATGACCCATTTTGCAGCACTAAATTATTTGAAACCAAGTAGAATTTTCAAGATGTATGGTTATGATTAAAAGTGGCAGTTCCTACAAACTATGTGAAAAGCATATTGCACTTAGATAGTCCTATAACCCTCTGCTATTTTATTCTTATACCCTTATAACAATTTTTTTAATTTTTATTGAAAACATTACAGCTAGGTGCAATTATTAGCTTAAGGTGAAATTTTAAAACAGGGTTGTAAATTCCAATGCAAAAGAAGTAGGTTGAATATCCAGTGCTTTTGTTTAAAATGTATGTGGCAAATAATACACAAAAGATTTAGAGTTTGCTGCTTTTTTGTTGTTTTTATTTTTAAACTGGGGGCTTTTGCAGGGCTGTATATCACAGTTATTTGCTATAGAAATCTGGACAGTCTGTTGGTAGCCTACCAGGATTTTAACAACAGAATAAAATTGAAGGAAAGAAATATAGAAAAAATCAGTCTAGGGCTCCCCATAATGCGAAGCTCCTACTCAACAGTAGTAGTATAAATAGCTTCCATAGAAAACCTCTGGATAGAAATCAGTCATTTGCTTAAAGCCACTTAATTTCTCTCTACCAACCAATATACAATAACATCCCTTTGTGAGTACCAGCTTTTGTGAAGTAAGCTTTATAAAGGTGCTACCATGTGTCATACAAACAAGCCATGCCCTGGAGATGTACTCATGTAAGTAACTCAAAATTAAGAAATCAATTAGAAACAGAGGTGAGAATAGGATACAGGTCTCCTGCATCCTGTGTTTCAGTTTGTGTTGTGTAGAGGTGTGTCCTCATCAACTCATGCTGCTCCAGCATTGCATACATGAGTAGACTCAACCTAAAAGAAGTAATCTCAAAATTTCCACTAAAAACACAATGAAATCCTTTCTAGCTGCAAGGAATTCAACAATGCCCTGCTGATTTCAGTCTTTCATCCGACTTTCTGGAGTCAGGGTGGTCTGATATGCCAAGCGCTCAAGGGCAGAGGGAAGGGTTTCCTGCTGCTTATTCAGATGAAGGAGGTCTGAGGTAGCATTGCATTCTAAGGAGTGTTTCCAAACGAAACTGGAATTTTTCCCAGGAATGCTTTGCACAGTGCTGTCTGTGCCACTCTCACCTTCCCCGCCCCACAAACACCTGCAACTTTGACCTCACTTTCTAATCAACACTGCCTTCCTTCAACAGAGATTTTCCATTGTCTCTAAGGAGCTGTGCTTCACTCCAAATTTCACCTCCAAATGTTCTTTTTTTCTGTCCTCACATTCAACTCTGATACTTGTTGGCATCACTATTGGAAAACAGAAGTGCAGAGCATTGCAAATATTTCTTTCATCTTCTACTTGGTCATTTTCATAAATGTACTCAGTTTACAGTTCAGGCACAGGAGATTCATAGCTGCCAAGCACCTTGAAGTTTGGCTAACAAGGAACCTTCAGGAGGACTCAGTCCTCAGAGTAACATCATTGAGGCTTATCTACACTGCTAGAGGTATATATTTTCCGCCAACATTGCAAACATAAAGACTGAACAATTAAATGGAGGAGTTTCTATGCCATATCCCAGTCTGGCAGAGCCCATTCTTAGAGATACATGATGCAATAGGAACATGCATGTAATAGGAATATGCATTTTTAATATATCTACCACACCCTACAGAAATAAAACCTCAAAATCTTCTTGAAGACCTCTTTATACCACTCCACATGATCTACAGGATGATATTACCTCTCGCTTCTGTGGAGGGACTGGCAGTGAAACTTCTTGTTCTGTCATCTCCTTCACAGCCACACAAAAGATAAAGACAATTTCCCTAATAAGCTACATGTTATTTTTGTTGAAATAACACTATGCAATGAAAAAATTGAAATCCAAACAGGCTAAAGCAAGGGAGAAGTCAAAAACCATTACATATGCTCTCTAGAGGGAGTGGCATTGGCAGTCTGCAGCTATGAAACATTTCTGGCTGCTCAGCAAAAGAAAAAAATATTATGTTTATTTTATTTTCAAACAGATTTCTTAAAAGCAGTTTTCTAATATGTTTTTCTACTGAAAATTGAGACATTGTGGAGCCTCCAAAGCTGTTGAAATTTAGACATCATTAAAACCAGAGAACTGAAAAACAAAATGGAAGTATTGTATGCCAGACTTCCCTAAAGGTTTTATTACTTTTAATACTCTTTTAAATATACTGATTAAATTTTTGAAAAAAAAGTGATTCTGTCAAAAGATGCTCAGCTGTTTTATTTAAGAGCACAGATAGCCTTCAGATAGCCACACAGACAGCCACAGATGCTTAGCTATTTTATTTAAGAACACGGAGCCTAAGAATAGCCTTCAGAAGGGAAGACACAACCCCAAAATCTTTCTTAAAACCAGGACAACGCAGTTGTCCTTGCCACAGCAAAGGTTAATGGTATCCCAGGCTGCATTAGGAGGAGTGTTGGCAGCAGACTGAGGAAGGTGATCCTCCTCATCTATTCAGCATTGGTGAGACAACTGCAGTGCTGGGTCCTGTTGTGGGTCCCCAATACAAGTGAGACCTACTGGAGAAAGTCCAAAGCAGGGCTTGAAGATGAGGAAGGGACTGAAGCATCTCTAACACAAAGAAAGGCTGAGAAGCTGTGACTGTCCAGCCTGGAGAAGGAAAAGCTCAGGAGCATCTTATCAAAGCGTATAATTACCTACAGGGGAAGTACAAAGACAACAGTCAGGCTCTTTTCACTGGTGCACAGTGATAGGACAAGAAGTGATGAACAAAAACCAAAACACAGGGGATTTCCTGTAAACCTTAGATAACAATTTTTCACTGTAAGGGTGACCAAGCACTGGCATAGGTTGCCCAAGGAATTCTATCTTATAGATATTAAAAGACCATCCAGCTATGGGCTAGAATCAGTTCTAGGTGAACTTGCTTGAGCATGGAGATTGGGTAAGATGACCTGCTGAGGTCCCTTCCAACCTCAACCATTATCTGAGTCTGCAATCATGATGTTCCTTTATCATAAAAGGGAGTTAAACTCACAAGATCATAAAAAAAAATCAGTGGTTTGAAAGACATCTTTAGAAGGGGGACTGTGGGATTGCACTAAATGAAGCTCAACAGCAAGTTCCTAAAAGACAGGTAAGGCAAATCTCCAGAAGGAAAACGCTCCCAAAACGATTGGAGCACTGGAGTGAAAACAATGTTGGTGTCAAGTCTCTAAAGTCCTAAAATCTGCCCCTGCCCTCTCAAAAATGCCTTAGGGAAGTGGCTAAAGTTATTTCAACTCTCCAAGTTTCAACTACAGCCTTACCTCCTAGGAATTTTATGCAGAAAAAATAAAGCAAGATGTTTAGACATGGACATGGGGAGAGAGAAATGCAAGGGTTTATAAGAACAAAAAGAAATAAACTGATCAAAGGAACAGCATTCATTCACTTGTTAGTACAAAATCCCAAATTACAGATGCTGCCTGACCTGCAAGCTGATCCTCCACACACAGCACTTTGATGTGACTGTACAATGCTGAGCTTGTAATAGATGAGCTCATGGAACAAACAGCACATCCAGCTCACAAGAGGTGACCTGCACCAGCTTGGCAGAAGGTTAGTGACTTGCCCATGCTGATGAAGCTCCACACAGCATAACTTCTTCCTGAGATTTATTCTGTTGTCTTCCATGTAAACCTGCACAAAGTAAGCACTGAATTGTGATGACTTATGGTGGAATGTGGCTGACAATGATAAAAGATTCAGTCCAGAAAATCTGAGCCAGAGGTCAGTATACCTCACAACTCATACACCAGGTATTCAAAAGATATGATTCTGCTATGGATTTCAGAGGAGAACCATAAAAGTTTGAATGCATACAAGCCTGTGTTTTATCTTCCCAAACCTCATTCCTTGAAGCATGCTGGTGAGAAACATAGCCATACAAATGCTTTACGAATATAACTTTACATTTCAGTGCTGATTGACTTCTTGTTTTCTTGCTTATAATTTCTGGTTTTGCTACATAGAACGGCTTCCTTTCCTTGGGGTGGGGAACACTATGAGTTAGTGTCCAGGTGGGTCTGTAACACTGTGTTTTTATTTCTATGTGCACTATTACTATCCTTTAAGGTCAGCTGCTATGAGGGTCACAGGGAGGATGTCTCGGTGTTACTTCAAAAAAAACTCCTGAATTTAAGCCCATCTCAGGCCCACATAAGATAGCTATTGGTCTGTCTCAGGGCCCATTTCTTGGTCAACCACAGCAGCATTGCTGGGAGACTCCTGAAGTTGCTCTGTTGCAGCAATTGAATCATCTTTGATGCCACAAGGCTTTTATAATAAGTGTATGTATATGGCTAGAGAGCTGAAAATTCAGTTTGCCTTTGGGAAAAATCACTTAACGTCCCTGCGAGCAAGCTAGCAGGAAGACAGGAAAACTTCAAGACTAACATTTAGAAAATAGTTGAAGCACTGGAAGACAAGAAAATAGATAATCAGTCTGGGGAAAAGTGGCTAAGCCAGCATCGAAATGTGCCAGTCAAACAGCAGGGAAGAACCCATCGGCCCAAACAAATGGAAACCAATGAAAAACATACTCTCTAATTGCTAAAAAAGATTGTGCACAAGGGAGGCAAAGGAAATCCATTGGGAAGGCACTGCACCAGGCTTATTAAATACCAAGACAGACAATAAGGCCAATAAAACATAACAGAATGCTTAAGGAACTGATAAACTCTCTTAAGTGGAAAAGGTATTAAATTCACCAAAAGAAACCAGACTTCTGGTGGGACAAGAACAGCTCATCCCACTGTAACAAAAATACAGAAAATGCAATTAGCAGCTGAGGTGGAACAGCCAAATAAGAGAATGATATTGCTGAAGCACTAGGGAAGCCCAGACTAAGTTTTTCAGTCTGAACAGAAGAACAAAAAAAACCAAAAAAACCCAAAACCAACCAACCAAACAAAAAAACACAACCAAACAAACAAACCCACAACTCCCAAAAAAAAGCACCCCAAAACAACCATAAAAGAAAAAATCCCCAGTATATGAGTAAAAAGTCATACAGCATAAGATGAAATCACTAACAGTAAGTTGCAGGAAGATATCAGAGGGCTGTAGCAAATGTTTCTAAAAAATTAAATCAAAGAAGGTTTTCTCAAAGTATGTCACTCAGAATGACCCAGAAAAAGATCATGCAGTTAATATACTTTCTAATATAAATTCACTTGCTCACTTTTATGACTGAGTTTGCTATTCAATGGACTGATCACTACTAGGATACTCAGGTCAGAGCCATGTGAGCTTCCCCAAAGCTCTACCCCAAATACCAGCTTTCACCAACATCCAGGACATCAGCTTCAGTTCTGACATTTATCCCTCTCATTGCTTTCTTTTTAAGATATGAAGTTATTGAAACTATGAAAAAACCCCATGAAGTTTCAGTAAGATTTTACTATTATTGATAAAAATCTTCTACTTGGACTCCAAGAGAAAATGAAAAAGAACAAGAAACCTGGGACAGCAAGCTCAGACCAAGATAGCCTTCTCCTAGTCACAAAATAATGAGGCAGTGAGAGATAAAAAAAACCCCTTTGAATGGAGAAAAAAGATAACATTTCACATCTCCCTAATTTGTGGGCCTAGGCACCTTCTCAGTAGTAAAGGGGTCATGTAGGTATAGTACCAACCTCACAGAGCTATGATCTCTAGATGTAGTAAAAATACAGAAAGACAGAAGCAGCAAGCCACTTATGCATTAACCAGGTTGTAAATGTTGCCTGAATTCCACAAGTAACCACTTCTGCCTGCCTCCTAATTGGAGACAGTTCACCAAAAACAGCAACAACAAAAACTCTCTACCAGAATATTTTAAACACTTCTTTCAGAGAAAAAAAAAGTCTAAACCTTGGAGAAGTAAGCGTCAACTGCAAATGGAGCACACAAACTAAACAGAAGTATTTCAACTTTCTAAACAGTGCCTTGATTTTGGGCACACCTTCATAGATCCTTATTGGTGGAAGCAGTGTCCTGTCATGCTGCAAAACAGACATTTACTTACCCAGGAGATAGTACATAGACATTAAGCTAGTTCTCTCTGCAGACGTTAAGACGACAAAATGTGTCAAAGGACATGGGACAAATACACAAAAGGGAGGGGAAACCTAGAGAGCTGCTGAATCCCTCACTTGAGCAAATGGTTTTTAGCTGCCAAGACTGGAATTGAATGTGGCACAGCTTAGTCATTCCCTAAAAAATACTCCCTTGAAAGTGCTCAATTCTACCAATTCCTAAACCAAGTTTTTCCTGAAAGGTCTAGTGAGGCCAGTAACCAAGAGCAGCAGACATTATCTTGGCAAGGAGTTATTTCTTCACCTTAAGCCTTCTAAGAAAGAAGGTTTTTTTTGTAATAAGGAATATTCCCCAAGAACATGGAGTGCTTGTAAGTCTAGCTCCTCTCTTAAAGACCTTTCCTGCTGTGCCACTGAAATTGGTGGCAGCACTGTAACTGCCACTTCCTCAGCACCCGCTGCTTTTGCAAATGCATGCAAGATTTTGTGTTTTAGGAGCTTTTTGAGAAAGCTGTGCAGGCTGAAGTCTCAACAGCAAAAACAAATCCACGTATATACAATGCAGGAAGCCATTGAAAAAACAGAGGCTTTTAACATAGGAGGTTGCAAGAGTCACACCTTTAACCTGTTTGAATACTACAGGCATAAACTTGAGTTAGGTTTTTGGTTTGCAGACTCTGTACCACCCATAAAGATCATAAAACTCCAGTTTATAAACAAGTAGGAGGCATTTCTAGGGAATATCTCTTCTGTACGAGATCTTTTTTCAGCTATCTCAAAGTTGCTGATAGATCCCAGCAGGAGCAACATTAGACCTTCATTAGGTCTCACTAACTGAAGGAAGCCAGACTGGGCCATTTCCCCTCTGTTTTCTCTCCCCGTTTGGTCCACACCAGGTATTGAGACAACCAGATCAGTTTCATTCTTGCTCTGACTGCAAGAAACAGCTACAAAATATATTCAACACAGTCCTTTCCATCTTCTGTATGCTGAGACTGTCATTCCCATTTCCCAGAAAGACTTTCAGTGTCATACAGAGCAAGCTACCTAAAAATCCACACTCCTTGAGTGTCATACAAAACAACATTGTTGGTGATCCTGCGTCCACAAAACAAACAAAAAATTCACATTCCAGCGGCCACCTAACTGCACAGTCCCAGAGAGATAAAATGTGCTTACACATTCAGAATCATGACTCTCCAGGGACCTGAATATGTTATCTGCTGTGGTCCAAGCATTAGACTTAAAGACATTACTTCTGCTCTTTGGTGCCTGTAGGATCTCATTGTTTAAGATAACTCGCAGCATGCTCATTGCATTAAGACCACCTGCAGTCCAGCACTAAGCACAGCAGTTCAGGAACCTTCCATTGAATTCATAATGAATTTAGTACTCTCTTTTTACTAGTGTCTTTACCCAGGAATCAAAAGATCTAAATGAAAAGTTCTCTTTTCAGCCCAGCCATAACACCACAAAGTGCTTACTTTTGGTGGGGAGATAATTTCACCTCCCTTTAAACATCTACCTAACCATTTCGGTTAATGGTGCTAAAAGGGACATCTAAAATAGGTCAGAAACTGCGAGATAAAAGTGCTTATTCCATTCCTTGAGCATACAAGGGAGTCTAGACAACTAACCAATATTATGATCCCATGTAGGTTTTTATGTTTTAGACCTCTGGCATGAGGGCCCCTCAGCTTCATTGTGCACCTCTGGCTCTGGTCGTGACAGAACTTTTAGACTTTCTCCTGCATAATATTTTCTACCAGATCAGGTTTTTGCAGCACATATGATTTTCTATGTGCTATAGCTAGTATGGCAAGGTCAGGTGGCAGCAGATAATTTATTGGAGAGAGAATGCCAGCCTAAACTGGAGAGGACATTGTGAATTCTCTTAATGCCCACCCCTAATTTTTTCCCTATTGCTATTGCAACTTGCTAAAGGTGAAGGAGGAGACTACAGTACTACTAAATTCACTTCCTCATAACCTTTTGAGATCTTCAGATGAAATGCCTAGTATAAGTGCAGAGAAGCAGTGTCATTATGGCTCTTTCAAGTATAAATTATAACCATTTCAGAAAGTTTCAAATCGTTTTACATATCTTTATATGACGTTCTGCCCTGTTAGTACTTGCATCCAATATTTTTTCATTCTGGAACCATTGCGGGGAGTGGGGGGCAGTTCCTGTGTCTTGTTCCTTAGCTGGCTTTTCTTATAATTGTTTGGGAATTAGAGACAAGCTAAAACTTTGAAATTTCTGCTGAGTAAAAGGCAAATGTAACTTTGCTAACCATGTTTTGGGGAGCTAGTTCAATAGAAACCAGCAGGGTCAGCAACAACCTTTCCATGAAGAGTGCTGAAAGAGTGCTGATTTATCAAGGCAGAAAATTAGGCTTGACCAAGATAAACAAAAATAGTCTTGTAAAATCATTTCACCAATTGATTTTTTTATAATGTTATCAAACTCTCTGCTATTATCAATATCTTCCTGTGTATAAGAACAGACCCTTCCATAGTGAGATTTTAAGTGCCCAAGAGAATCCAAGCCTAGATCATCTTTTTGAAAATAGGAATTTTAATTAGATTTATAAGCAATTTTACATTCCCAAGTGAAAGAAGCACTGTGTTTTAGCAAGGAATTAAGTCCTGGCATGATAATTATAAAGTGGTGTTAGGTTGTCTGTGTCAGGTTGGATCATTTCAGTCTACAGATTTTCACTATTTACCCAGACCTCCTGATACACAGCAGCTCTAGCACAGACAGGATTTGTAATGTAATCCTGAGGCTGACCCTAAGAAGACATTCCCTGATAGAGAGATGTCTTTGAAATGACCATTAAGTCTGATGCAGCAGAATATCAAATTTCCAGTTCTAAATAGCCTTGTTATGTTCAATTAATCAAAGAAGGTAACTCAACTTGGTTAAAAATAAGTGCCAAAAAAAAAAAAAAAAGAATAATTCCAAATGGATCCTTAACCACACATAGATTTTGCTTCTGTAAACTTGACTGATGCCAACTAGTGAGCTCTTTCCAACCCAACTTGCCACCAGTCAGGCACCATCTTCAACGTGCAGTCCCACAGAGAGACAGATTCTTCCAAATGTATCTGAAGATATTTGAATGCCCAGGTTCCAGTTTTTATCTTCTTATTCCAGTTTTTATCTTCCTCCTGTGCAAAGACAAGACACAAAACAACCTAATCTCAGGTGCAGATGATACACCTGCAACTGCTTGTCTGTCTACAAATTTGATGACAAGAGAACAGAGAGACTGGGGATGCGCTTCATCTTACATACAGCAACATGCTTCATTTGAATAAAGTGCACCAACATTTCATTTTCAAATGAGTTCAAACCCACAGCCATCTTCATCAGAGCTCATGACAAACTGCTAAAATAGATTTTTTTCATTTTTCATTTCTCCATGATGTATCCAGCTGCAGTGTCCAATTAGTGGATATGAGGAAGGAAAAAATTCTCAAAATTCTGAAAAGTACAGTGCGTAAAACTTAGGAGAAAGCATCCAGCTCAACGAGGGATGCTTAATGTTTCCTAGTATGTGAAATGTTATTTCAGCAAAGAATCATTCTGAGCCACACACCAGTGATACAACTTTACCAGTTAAGACATCTTCCAGCAATGAAATCAGACAGGATATTGGTGTCTTGCAGAGCCAGGAGCCTTCAATAAGTTAAATTCAGACTAAATTGTCCTAAGAGCAGTCATTATGGTTGAAGACTTCAAGCTACCTTCATGCCCATACTACATATGCTTAACATAAAGCAGTAAAACACTCAATTTTTTCAGCTGTCAAGAGCTCATATTCCCTCCTGTGTTGCTAGGGGGTGGTACTGCCACAGATGTCAACAGCAACTTTTTCTAAGGTTTTTAGCTCTCCTCAGCACCACTAAAACACACTGAAACTGATTTAAAGACAACGGAGACAGAACAGCTGTAACATTTCAGCTCCAGGAACTTTCCTTTGAATGTCCTGCATTCTTTATTTTATGTGGATTCTCAAATGACAAATCAAGGAGAAGGGAAAGAGGCCAGGATAACAGAGTGAGAAAGCATATACCAAAAAGGACTTCCAGAAACAGCTTGTTGTTTATAAGTGGCCTCGGATACTGAAATTACTTACATATGAGTTTTCTGGAATGCAACATCTTCTGGCAGAAAATAACCTTTCCAGAGTAGGGGTTCCAGAAGAACAGGCCATGGGTCAGTTTGCAGACCACAAAGCACTGCCATGTAGTCTATGCTGGAACTTTTTGACATAGCTGCTTCTGATGGACACAGAGCTATAGCAACTGAGAAGTCTGTGTCCTCTGTGCTAGTACCAAGATTTACATCTAGGGACTCCAGAATGTAATGCCCAAGGGAGAGTCATCCCACAAGACTCTGGACTGCACTCCAGCCATACAAGCAGGTCCTGTATATTCCTCCAGTTACACCTATTGTTTTACTTGGCAGGCAGAAGCTGTTGCATCAAACTTTTCCAGGAGTATATATGTCTTTTGGAATAAACTTAAGTTTCTGGCTCTGCAAGGGCAGAAAAAGAAAAGCAATCCTCTCCTGACATGCAGACAGGAAAGTGGATTGAGGAATTTCACTTCTCCTCTACACAAACTTTTATGTTTTGCTCCTGACTGATAAATTTCTAGGTGGTGCTCATGTATCTTTTCTAGCGAAAAAGAATAATTTACTTAATGGGGGAGTTGGACTCAACTATAAAGTACTGGCATGCTGGCCTTTAAACGTGTTAACGTTACCTTCTTGCTCTCTTTGTGGCAATGCCAAGTAACCATGCAAACAGCCTTTCACTTTCTAGTTTTCCCAAAACATTGTTATGAGCCTTGTTTGGGATACTTTCCCCACCTTACTAGTACTGAATACTTTAACTAGAAGCATGATAAAAAATCATCCACCAAGAAGAATTTTGTTGACTCACAAGGTATCTCTGAGACATGACTGTCAGAAAATCAGAAACTTTTTCATCCTTAACAAGCAGTATATATTGTGTAAAAATAGCTTATCTATCAAGCTGAGTTGCATAAAATTGGACCTTGAACAGAGATACATCAAGTGTCACTGCACTTAATGCAAACTCTTCAAGCATCGCTTCGTATTTTCCAACCCTCCTAAATGCCTGCATCATAAGTTCCCTAATTCATATTTGTTAACAACAATATAAATTATACTTTCAGCTGTGCATCACTGAGGTTATCCCAGGAGCAGAAACCTTTTGAACCTATGATGGAGTTCCTGAAGCCTGCCAGAGACAGCAGTTCAGGCTAATCACATACAAAGTCTTACTGAGAGTGGTCCAAAACATACCTTGAAGTCAAATCACTCATATTTTCTAGATTTTATTGTGATATTACTTTAAATCATGAAGGAAAAAGAAACCTGAAATGCAATGTTTATGGCATTTTGCATCACAAAAATGAGTACAAATGAAGATAAGGTGAAGACAACCTGTACGTTTTACACAATCTAGTACTTGGCTACACAAGTAGGAGATAAAACCAGTTACATTTTAATATAATGGGCTTTAATAATAAAACAATAAAATATCTGGAAAACAATTCAGATTCTGGGTCACCAGAATTTTGCTAACATACAAAACTAAAGGACAGGAGAATTTAAGTTTTATAGTTATAGCTTTAAAAATCTCACAGGACTTCTTCTTCCTGAACTCTGTCTCCTGCTTTGTTCCAACACAAATTCCAATGTGTAACTGAGCACGCAGAGTCTGAACTCTCTGCTGTCATACTGTATTACCCTATTAGATTTGTTCTGTATTAGATATGACACCTTGTCTTTGCAAGTTAAAGATATCCCTACACAGTACTCCACATAATTATACTGCTCTTTGATATCACTACAGAAGAAAATGAAAGCTACATCCTGTAGAATTATTTGTGACATATTTCCTTAGTTATGCAGATATATACACTACACAGAAAAACAATTTGTGCTGATATGGCCTGGAAACAAATATTTTCTCAAGACTAAAGGACATGAATATGCTTATGAGACATCTATGGGCTATCCAGCAAAACAATAGCTTTTAACAGAAGGGTCTTCTGCTGAGATGGACTCATACTAAGAACCAATTTAGAACAACATACATTTCTTGCACATGGTCATATAAGAGTTAAACCACAAATACCACCATTTCCCTTTGTCCTATGCCCTTTATAGTAAGAAAGCCATACAAAATGAAACTTGGCCACTATTATTTGCTGCAGCTGAACACTACAGATAAGCTGTAAAATTTGTACAGTAATTAATAATTATATGCTTCATCTTCTTTGTAAAAAAAGAATTCTTTTTTTTTCTTTTAGAATTCTATGTCTATAGGGAAAACAAGCAAAATATTGGAAAAATATTTTCTCTTCTGTTCTTTCCTTATGTGAAAAATGAAATTAGGTAAGAAAAATATAATTTCCTTGAAAAAAAAGTCTGCATGTGAAAGGTAAGAAAGAAAAAATCGTATCACAAATAGAAAATATTTGAATTCTATTTCAACTGCTTCTGAAATATGTTCTGGGCTCATATTAGTTCCCATTTTATTAGATTGGGATTGTATCTGACTGTATCTTATTTATCTTCAACAGAACCCTCATAACCATGAAAATAAATGCTGCAATGCAATATTGAATACAAAGTCATCACCATGTTGCTCTAATGCAACACAGCTGAAGCCAACATAACGTCTACCAATGGTTGCAATAGGAGAAGAACGAATCAGAGAGGCAAATGTCAGTGTACAAGGCAGAATTGCCAGCTACAAGCCATCTCCTTGGAAAGAGCAAAGCTGTTTGTGAGGCACCACCCTGCCTCGTGCAGGCAGGTGGCAGAGCATTGCCGAGGGCTGGAGAGATGCCTGACTTGCAATGAGATTTCACATTCTCTAAAATCAATAGCAATTCAGCTGCGAGAGCACAATCCAGTTATGTTCTATCATCTTCCCTTGCTACCATCATTCTTGAGAGCACCTGAAGTTTTTCCTGGTCTTCTGTTTGACGTCTGGCTAAAAGAATAAGAGAGAGAGCTACAGCAGGCAGAAAAATTAGTCCCTCCAGCATTGCTCAGCCTCTGAAATAGGACACACACAAACTAACTTTATTTCTTGTCTTGTTGGAAGCAAGAGAAATAAGGAAGCCCTTTTAAATGAATGAGAGAAATACTTGGGGCATATTTTCATATTTTGGAATGAATAACGGAGTTTTACATCATTTCCCAGCAGTTGGTACATCATTATTTTCACATCATTTTTGAGTAGCTGCAACATAAATTGGAAGGGGTACCCCAAACAGCTGCCCTCATCTCTGCATTGCAGACTACATTTAGCATTAAGCACAAGATAAAGAAAAATAGCACACCTCTCCCTCCGAGGATCTGAACTGCAAAATTTTGTAAAAAAAAATGCGCACAAGGGAAAAATTTGGCTTTTCGCTGCCCTCTGGTCTTATAATTGTACTGCTCTGCATTGTATGGATAGTAACATACAGCAGAAAAGAAACTTGAGTAACTGGAAGAAAATAACAGAAAACCAGAAAAGAAATTACAAAAGTATCTACAGTATGTTTTGTTTGTCCATTATATGAATTAAATTGCCTGAAGAAGGTCCAAAGGGTGAAACAACTGCTGTAAGTGAATTCAGAAGACCAAGAAGGTCTTGTAGGAAGGATGCTGAAAGATAGCTGTGGTTTTGAGGTGTGCTTTCAAGAGTGGCTCAGTACACAGATTAGAGATGTAACTTCGCCACACATCGTGTTCCTGCCTACAAATTAGTAATATCTACTCCACACACTAGAGACTAAACAAGTATAGTAGAAACACATGTGATAATGGTTTTTATTAGGCAACTAATGTGGATTTTATCTATTTAGCAAGAGTAAATTCTGCTTTTATTTATTTAGCAAGAGTAAATTCCTGCAGCTGATTCTTCCACCACAGGATATGAGCAACTTTCTCAGTTTGAGTAGTGGTTATCCTCATGTGTTAGAAATATGAAAATATAATCCCATAAAACCAAAGTTTATATACGTAAATATCCCAGGTGATTTGATTTTTCTGAGGAATTGACTGTTCATCCCTCTAGTTTTTGTTTTATCTCAGTCTTTTCAGAGCCCATTCCTCTCACAACTCCACTCAGTGTGATAAGAACCAAGGAACTCCCTCATTCCTTACAACCACTACTTTTCTCACTCTTTTCATGGGTTTCATTTCCTCTTCAGCCCTGTGTCCACCTGCAGTCACTCACTCCCCAGATCTGCAGAAATTAGGCTTACAAATTTCAGACCTTTTAAATACAGCTGGCAATAATTCTGTTCTGAACCTCAAACTAGGTTATGAACCACACTTGAAAATCCAGAGGCTTTGTTAAATGAGAATAAAATTAGGCATGAAAATTCAAGAAGAGTGAGAAGTCTGTTTGCACATTGGACATCCCCTCTCTTTATCAAATTCTCACACATACACGGTCCAACAAATTTGAAGGTCTTAACTTCATCAAAACAAAACATAGGAAAAACTCCAAATCCACACAAAAACCAGAAATAATTCTCTTGTGCAATAAAACTGAAGAATGTTAATGGACTGTGCTTATTTTTACACCCCTATTGATTTGAAATAATTGAACCTTAAAACTTGATAGAAGTTTTGATATTTCTTATATATATATTGATTTGAAACAGACATTTACAATGAAAAGCATCATTACAAAATCTACAGCTTCTTCCCTAAGGACAAGGCACATTTTGCATATCCTTCATCCACTCATACAAAGCAAGCTTAGTATTTTTATTCTGTGCCCTGACTCATTGTATAACTAACTTTGTGATCAGTTTTTGACTGCAGATTTTTCTCTGGATTGAACTGTGTCACGTCAGTCAGGTTTGACTTTTTCAGCCACAGAGAACTAGTGATACTAACTGATGTTGCCAGCAATTATGGGAAAAGAAGAAGAATTGAACAAAGTAAAATCTGACAATTGTCACATTCTGAGAGTATTTGGTTTGTATTTAGTTTTTCATATGTTCTTAATTGCTAAAACAATTTCAGCAAATGGTTAGTAACATGAAACTGGCTTAAGCAGGAGGAAAGTTTCCTCTCTGTGAAGTCAGATATTTCTTTTACGAGGTCTGGTGCATTGTGAAATCAATGACAAAATTCTCATTAACTTTGTGGTATTAGGATCAATTATTGTATATGTTGTCTATTCCTTAATTACCTGTAATTAACTTCCACTGAAACTTCCCTCACACAAGTACTACTTTATTGACCATGTTCTCCAACTAATGTAAATAGCCAAATATGTTTCAACTTGGAAATTTTAAAATCAGGCAGATACACAATTTTAAATGTTTTCAGCAAATACCTCAAAACTAAAGATTAAAGTTTGCTTTGCTTGAAGCTCATTATCTTCCCTCCAGGACACTTCCATTAGTAAAATCTGAGCACTTGAATATTCACATGATGAATGTGAAGGATCAGTGTACTGGAGTAGTGGGAATCTGCTGGCCAGCCCATGAAGAGATTACATAGATATCCATCTAAAGCTGCTAAAGCTGTGCTGTTTTGCTGCAGCAGGCACTAATAGCCACACAAGATAGATGAAGAGATTGTATTTGCTCTTTAGAATATGGGCACTGAAGATCTATAATAGAAGAGGCCTGCAAGAAAGTCTTTGAAACAGTCAAAGCTGAGGAAAGAAAATTAGGTAAAAAACCCCCCTCAAATAATGTGAAATCCTAGAGAAAAATGAGAAATTCTGTTTTCACTGTGCATCCTGCTCATCTAGCACTGATTGTTAAATGGTTGGGTATCAGACCTAATTCCAACATCTCTGTGAAGCCAATGGACTGAAAGAGAAGTCCACAGAATATGATTAATTTGTAAGACCCGCTGTGCAGAGTCCCAGGGCCTGTTCCACCACCCTGAGCTGTGGAGCAGGACAGATCCCAGCACAGTATCCAGGTCCAACTGAGGGAAATGCCATGGCAATAAGGCAGGTCCAAGTTCAAGCAAGCTGCCAGTGCACAGGTTGAGCTCTGCAAAAAGGGAATCTCCAAGCAGGCAGGGAATCCCTGCAGTTGTGCTAGAGACCAGCTCTCCCCCACTGTATCCCAGGGCTAAACACACTAATACTGGAAGTAATTACAGGTAAGGCTGGTCACTAAGGTCTATTAGTGTCCTCAGGGCCCCAGCAGGAATACAGCCTTCCATAGATTTAAACAGACCTCAATTTTAGCCAGGAATCCATTTCAACACACACAAGTGATTAAGGAGGTAAAGCACTTATCTCCTACTGATTGCACCTTTTGGCAAATCTAGTCCCAGCATTAAAAATAATCTCAGCATTTAGAAGTAGTCAAATACCTGTTTTGCATGATCAAGGGTTTTGACAGAACTGCTCCACCTTTCTCCTTCTATTTCTGACTACTCATCCATAGCTATGCATTAAATCAACTTGGCTCTTTTTCCATCTATTCCAAGTTTGAGGCAGTGTGGGGAAATTGTCTCAGACATTTGTGAAGTTGTTCTATAATAATTAAACAAAACAAGACTTTATTGATCATATGACTTTCCTGAGCGATGGGTCCCAATTGAATTACACATGAAAAAATAATCACAGTGTTCTCTTGCAGTTAGAATTTTCTGGTTTTCTAAACTTACATGAATTTGCTAAATCTTTCAGTAAAGACTGGAATTCCTTCTTATTTTTAAGCTCTAAAAACAAAGACTCAAGGATTTCTTTTTTTTGTTTTAGTTGAGGACATCAATTTTCCTAACCCAAAATAAATCTGTGTAAGTTTTCCAACATGTTTCATCTGACAACCAAAACATTACTGCATACATTGTGGTCAGCCAAGTTCTGGTGTCATTTTCCCTTCCTTAAATGCCCAGAAAGTCCAGTGGGTTTCCATGTATAAACAGGAGAGAACTATTTGCTGCAAGTGGCATATTCAAAACCAGTCAGACCACATCGAAACAGTGGGAAAATGTGAAATTTAGTTTCAGGCAAAGATACCGGAATTAATTTTATTTTATTATTTGCCTCCCGTCAGTGTCAGCAATAGGCCATTTACTTATCAAATACAGAGGTCATCCCACCCTTGTATTTCAAGGAGACATTCTCATTCAGTTAATTACATGGAGGTTAATTATCTAATCCATTCTTGTTCTGAATAACGTTCTCCATGTAGGTATGGTTCACAATAACAGGCTTATTTGTTTTATTATTATAATCACTCTTAAGTCTGTTAGGACAAGAGAGTGAGAATCTCAAGAATATTTTTAAGACTAGGAATTTCAAATGAAATTCCTTCAACGAGCATAAAGACAGTTGAAGAAACAGTTCTGTCAATTCTTTTTAAATATTCTGGTCTAACCCAAGGTGTATTTTAATGGTCTTTGGTCAACCAAAACCTTGTTTAAATATGACAATAATTAACTAGGACAATTCAGTGAAGAATAACTCCAAATTACTGAAGTTACCAGCATTTAAAGGGATTTCTGGGCTTTTGATTCAGTGAATTCCATCAATGGAATTTACCTAAAGATAGAAGAACTTTCCACACAGTCTTCCATCTATAAATGCTAATGAACTTTCAGAGACTGAAAAAAAAGAGCTAGGGAAAAGGTTAACACAAAGTTACAATGGTGGTCCTGGTCATGATTCAGATCCTCATCAGAGTCTAATCCTGACACCACGACAACACTGAAGTACAATTTTCAGTGCTATCTAAAGAAATGTTAACCATAACTAGAGTGAAATAAAAGCAAGAGTTGGTTTGTCAACTGTTGTTTTCAGCACTTGGGCTGGGGAACAGTGGAAAGATAAGGACTGGTAAAGTAAAGTGACTCCTGCAAAACACAATATAGTGAATTGCAGCCCAAATAAATTATTCCATCTAATCCTTTTGAGTCTTCTTTTTGGATATAATTTCTTGCAAGTGTTTAGCCTTTTTTTTTTTTTTTCTTCTAAATAATTTAGATAAGTCGAGTAGAAGAGTCACAGGGAAAATGGACTCTTCTAGGCAACAGCTCTCCTCAGACATCTGACACATCTACTTTGGGCTACTCCTTCTTCTATTCAAGTTTGTGGAATAAAGACTAGAAGAAATGTCTCTAGCTCATTCAGAGGAACAAACACCTTAGGCTGAGTACCAGTAAGTGTGCCAACCAAGCCCTAAAACCCAATCTCAAATATTTTGAGGTTTTCCTCAAACATTGGAGCCTACTTCCAGAATGCCAGTATATATCCAGGAAAGCAAGAGTGCTATAACTGCATATCTTGCAGCAGAGCAAGAAGAGCAACAGTAGCTGAAAACTGCAGAGGCAGTTATTCTTGAGAGTGAAAGGCTGAGCCAGGAGGACACAGACATCCTGGACTCAGTTCACAGCCATGCTGCCTGCTTCCTGCCAGGGGTGAGGCAAATCAGCAAAATGCTGTAGCCCAGTTCCCCACCTACACAGCAGGGTCATTTCTTCCTTTCTCCCACACACATTCCATCTCCCTCAGTAACAGCTGATGGCTCAGCAGCAGTGCTGCTCCTGCCACAAAACCCCTCTGCATCAGCCTCCCTGGAGAGGGACCATCACCTGAAAACCGTGAGAAACGTATGTGCCATGAGATAGCACATGCAAAGTCTCCCAGGAACTGGCAAATTCAAGACAAAAGGCTGATGAATGTGCCCATCAACTAATGATGGGATTGCTCCTACTCTGCCAAAAGAGGAAATGAGCTGCTGCATGCAGACAGGAACTACAGCTGTGACACATACCTCCTGATTACAGGTGCCTCAAAGGAGTTTCCAAACACTTTGCTAGAAAACACAGTTATGCCCAGGATGACCATCCACTTCTTAGTACTGCAGTGCTGGTCTCTCACTGCTGCTCCAGCTGCGTGCAGATGCACAATCTGCACAAAAGAGTAAGTGAATTAATAAAGGAAATAGCTTTCTGCCATTAACAACTCAAGTCTACTAATAAAAACCAAATTTATAAGAGGTGTTCTAAGAAGTCTGGTTATGCTGTGTTCCCACACTAGTCTTGATCCCCCTTCAGGGAAACTCACAACACTTCCTCAAGTGTATTTGAAGTGTGTAACACAGTAGGGCCACAACTCTTTCAAGACTTCAAAGAGCTAGTTTTACCTTGTAGTCACAGTATTATTATTATTACTCTTCTCAGTAGCAAGAAAGGGCTGTAGTTCAGAAAAAATAATAGTCTCAGCTTCAATTTACTATCTTGATTTATATTGAGTGTAATCTACTTCACTTGTAAACAAGGGTTTGTTCTGAGCTTTTCTACAAGGGCAGTGAAATACTATAAGCCAGCATCATGATGCAGACAAATAGGAGAACAGAACTGGGTTGAACAAGCATTTCTGGATTGATGAATTGTGCAATTTGCAACCTTATTGCTCCTTTAACAAAGGAGCTTGAGCCATTACAGTTACAATAAAGACATTCCTTCATTTCCTTAAAAAAAATCATATGGGGTATTCTTTGTAACAGGTATTAAATGAAGCCAAGACATTTGAGGGGGTTTAAATTTACTGCACTGATACCAGGGACTGAAACCAATTGACACTAAAATAAAAATCTAGTAAGGGAGAAGACATTCATTTTGATTAACCTACCTTTATAATGCAGGTCTCTCAGACAATAGTTTGTCCTTGGATTGTCTTGAGATGTCCAGGCAAGATCAGAAAGGGAAGTGACAATAGCAAAAGGAGCACCTGGAGTTTTAGAGGTAGATCTCAAACCTTGTCCATCTACAGAATTGCATGCTGATCTATGAAATTCACATGCTTGAAATCATAAAATAACAAAGATTCACATTTGACACATCATGCTTTGTGTATGTTCATGAGCTAAAAATACTTTTAAAATCAACAGTAACAATGTGCATAACAAAAACTTTTTTACTTTTGCAAGCCAGTAAGAAGCTGATGGTTTAGATAGGATTTCCTGAAGTAACTTAGCGCCCAGAAGTACTTTCAAGGTTCTCATAGTACAGGAAAGAATTCTTTAAAACAAGTAAAAATTGCATACATCAAACAAAAAGTTGTATCTTCAAAAAATAAGTTTGGTTCTGATGTACAATTCTAGATTTTCAGGGGGAATAATTCCTCCTGCCCCCTCCCCACCTCCAGCAACTAATGCCATTCACAAAGTACAGCAGGACAGTCAACTCTGAAACCTGTTTTCAGTTTTCATTCCTTTGCTGATATTTTCCTATTTAGGTCAAAGGATTATGCTAATGCAAAATCATGGCAGAGAAATGAAATACAGGAAGGAATTTTAACAAGTAGCAACACACCTCCCCAGGTTCTCTGCATTACTGACACAATGAACAGCTAATATCTGTACTTAAAAATGTCTCCATTGTCACTTGTCTACAGCAGCCGGAGGAATTTCCTGGTTTCTTTACACTCACCACCATAAATGCTATCAGGCTGCCTTCTCACACATAATGCTCATATGGGTTTGATTATAATTATAGATCATAATGTCCAACTTCTAAGTAACATTTTTTGGCAGTGGAATTCAAAGCATATCAGAAAGCCAGCCAGCATTTTTATTCTCCTATTGTATGTGGGAGAAGAGATTCAGAATAGAAAAGTGACTTATACCAGGATTCTTCACCCACCAGCACAGCGCTCAAAATAGTACACAGTCCATAAAGCAAAGTTTTACCATAACTGCTTAGCTGTTATCAACAATTGTTAAAAATCATAGAGGAAACACTTGTATGTTGGAAAGAGTGAAATATTTGGTTTTTTATGACAGCAGGAGAAGTATTTTTGTGTCTTTGCCCACCAAGTTGATATAAGACATTGCCTAGCTAAGGGCAGCAGCATTTTTTAACCATCAGCCAGTTTATCTGACAGGGGTCTTCATACTGCTCTCTCTAGAGGTAAATTGGAAGAGAAAATGGGAACTTTTAGCAGTACAGAGACAGATAAAGCCAGGAAAAAGCAGGCAGATGAAGCAAAAAAGAAAACACTATGATCAGCAACAGCAAAGGGCAATATGAATCATAAGGCTATTGAGAAATCAATTCAGTTGTGAGACTGTCCAGTGAGGCACATTTCCCTGACAGTCAAATAGAACACCTCCATTTCCAGACTCTCCCCCAGGGAACTTCTCTGAGCCCTAGGGCCAGCCACTCTCTGGTGGGGCTTGCCAAGACTATGATTTGGTCATTGTGTCTCTAACATACAATAATAGCAGAGCAGATCACTATAAAGCCTGATTCAACCATTATCTCTCATAAAATTGCCTGGATTTTCAAAGTATTCCCTTTTTTTTCTTTTTTTTTTTTTTTTCCTTTTTTCTTTNTCCTTTTTTTTTTTTTTTTTTTTTTTTTTTTCCTTTTTTCTTGCTTTTTTTTTAATGTAGAAGTATAGAAAGTGCCAATGATGAGACCACCAAGCATGTCTAGGCTCAGGCAATGAGTCCAAAGAGACCATCCAGAAATCAGTTCCTGGCTGAATGAGCCAGCAACTCAGATTTAGGGGCAGTGAGAGTCACTCAGATCTGGCCCACAATACCTGTAGATTACACAAAACCATGCACATCTGGACTGAGGAAAACAAATGAAAAGCAAAGCTAGACTGAAAAAGAAAAAAAAAATCTCACATTACATGCCTGGGGGGAGAAACAGAGCAAATTATACAACTGGGAATGGGCATCTCTTGCATATAGTAGTAAGGCAGAGGGCAACTAGGAATGGTGTTTTTCTAAATGCTGTTGGCACAGCTCATCCTCCCAGAGACGGGTACCAGAGCAGTAGCTAAAGGAGTCGTGGGCTGAACACACCACCCTGATTTGAAATCTGATTACATCAAGGGAAGCATTGCATCTGGCATCAAGAGTTTTTGGATCACACCCAATATCAACAGCAGCTTTGAACTGGAGCAAACTTTCATCACTACACAGATCTTCCTTGGGCTCCATAGTTTTCAGTTTTATTTAACACAGAATGACAGCCCCCTTTGCAAATTAAACAGCTGGGGAACAAATTAGCCAGATCTACTTACAGTGTAGAAAATTAGGAACGTAAGTCAGATTTTTGCAGTATCAGTGAGAAAGCTCTGGAAGTTTTCAAATTAAATTAAAGTTAAAATTCACCCAGCGAGCCAGGCTCACTGGTTTGCTCAGTGTGTTCACACCTTCCAGTACACTGATCTTTAGGAATAGATTATACACTGGTCTATGTAGGCATAGAGCACAGGCCAGTGATGCCCCTTGAATCTGCAAGGGTTTGTTCCAGTTGATGCCACATAAATACAGTAACATTTCCCAAAGGCATAAACTAATTTAAGAGACCATAGAAAAAGTCAGTTTATTAAAAAGATAGAGGGAAAGGATGGAGAACATATGATGTGAGTTAGAGTGAAAGGAACATTTAGTTTCACAGAGGAGTTGCACACAAAATTAGCATGCTCACATGTATTTGATGAAATACAAATATGTGAGGAATACCAACTATATTTTTTGCCTCCGATTTTTTCTAGATAGCATCCTCCAAAAGACCTTTTTAACACTTAACTTCACCCATTAACAGAGTCTTAAAAACTCAGCACACCTTTAACTGAAATAAAGAAGCTAAACCCTTACTGGAAATCCCAGAATACATGGCATAGCAAAAGGACCTGCAAGACAAATATATGGAGAGATGGCTGACTTTGGCAACAATCTGGAAGGGCTCCCCTTAGTCCTCCTCCAAAAGTTTACTGCCAAACAATATTCTCATGCAGAAATTAGTTCTCTGCACCTTAAGATAAATATATATAAAATATGACATGGATTTTGTCATTGTCATTCCTCAGAGTTTTGTTTTTCTTGGCCAACAGCAGGAAAAAGATAAAAGCAGAGTGAAAAAAAAGAAGACAGAGACATTCAGGAGTGAAGGTGAAGTAAGTAAGGGTGGAAATGAGAAGTCTGGAAGGATAAAGCAAGGAATGACTGTGTGAGAAAACTGTATCTGAAAAGACAAATGTAATAAGAGAGACCCAGTAAGGAAAGACAATACCAGGAGAGAAAAAGAAAGTATATGAAAAAAATAGTACCTTATCCCTTCAAAACTGTCATAATCTATACACAGAGCATGACTGAATTAAAGATTCACTATCAATGTTCATTCTATCATTGCCTAATTTGTTTTTTGGCAGGTGCTTAACTTTACAACCTTCATGTCCTTTTAATGTTGTTTTTGAGTGCTTGTAACACCTTATCTGAGAGGTCAAGACTTACCCATCACAATTGCAGTTCTCAGATTTAAATGCCTCTAGAGCAACCAGAGCATAAAAGTGTGTCAAAACAATCCTTTTTCATGCCCAGCACACTGGGAGCTAAAATGAAGCTTGAAATCCTTTGAAAAAAACTCACTTCTGAGAGTAGAACAAGCATGAAGAATTGCACACCAAGAAGTAATTTGAGGGGATGTTATAAACCATGTACAAAGACAAATTAGAATGAAAGAGACATCCAGTCTGTGCTGTCTAAATTCTGTGGTACCCCCATATATAGAAGGTGTTTGCCAGTAATCCTCAGGGAAGATACCTCCAAAAACATATTTCACTTACAAGGTTCAAAGAGAACTTTCACAATGCAACCCATGGAATTCTTAGAACTTAGGAATTTCACAACATCCCTTCTTATGGATGGCATCCAAACATGAGACATCCTACTTAGCATCAAAGATCTCCAGTGCTTGATATGGTTGGATGCATTCCTGGATGTATCTCTGCAGATGCCTTTGAAGCATGCTGTGGCTGAAAAACTACTGCAAATAATTTGGGTGCTAAGCAACTTTAAGCATTGCCTCCAGTGAAAGCATTTAAAACATGCAAAAGATGCAAAGACCTTAAGTAGGCCATTTCATTATTTATTTACTACAACTTATCTTTATAGGTTTGGCAAAATAGAAAAGAATTTCCAAGTCCATCTTATAAACTCTCTTATATGATGGCCTTTGAGATATTTTCTTGGAATTACATGTGATCTGTTTTGCCTGATTTTCAGTCTCCAAAACCTATATTATTCATAACACTATATCTTTGATGCTAAGTAAGATGCCTCATGTTTGGATGGCATCCATGAAAAGGGATATTGCATAATTCCCAAGAACTCCAAGCCATGGATCCCAGATCCCTAGAGACAGAGCAGATAACAAATGTTCAGAGCAGGTGAGACCACTGAGCAGCCTTGGCACAAACAGTCTCTGATAACCTTTGAGATCCTTTTTGAGAGCCCTCTCCTAGTTATAGCCTGTAGGCAACACTGTAGACATTGCTCTCACAAAACTGACAGAGCAAGAAAGGGAGAAGTTCACTAGTTCAGACTATAATAACCCAATATTTGTAGCCCTTCTGTTTTAATTATTCTAAAGCCTACCTTCATTTTTGTTAATTTTCAATAAATAAATGCAATCCAGTCCTTTCATTGCCACAACCCTCATTTGTTACCTTGGAAGAAAGTTGCACTAACTAAATATTTAACCTTATTTACAGGTTTATTTGAATACAGGCCATCTTGGTTTAGCTAATATAAGCTAAGTCACTCAGTGCCACCAACAGTAAGCATTCAGTGGATAACCAGCATCTTTTACTTATGTGAGGTGAAGGTTTTCCTTTGCTGCTTTTAATAAACTTCTGCATTGTAGGCATCTCAGACTGCTGCTAGAGCTTTCTGCCACATCTGCTTTTCATGGGATACAAGACAGGAATCCACAATTAGAACTTTTCAAAGCACTTTTGTGTCGTGCTTTTAATTTCATTTCTGCAAGCTCGGACAATTTTAAAGTTGTTTCATTTGAGCATTTCGTAAGTTTTGAGCAGCCAAAAGGGGAGGTGCAAAATAAGCCCTTTTAATTTTCATGCTATTAAAAAGCAGCTTGTCATGATTGGCTGGAGCTATTTACATTAAAAGAAGCATCTGTACCTTAATGAGATATTAGCAATACTGCCCTAGCACCACACCCAAATAGATGGAATTCTCTGTGTTTTTATCACTTTCAGTCATCTCTAAATCCTGCATTCTCTTGGGAAAGAGTCATTGCTCAGTCTGATACATTGCTGCCTCTGCAAAATTGCAATTCAGCCAAACAGCAGCATCAGTAAATGTAATGTCCCATTCAATTCATTGTTCCAGATATGACTTCCAAAGCCTAGCAGGGATACTTATAAAACAATGATATTAAAAAAGCCATTTTTATCTTTCTCCATATATTTGTATTTACTAGCGAAAGGAAAATAACTGTGAAAACCACTGATGCCATTTTGAAGAGTAATAAATTAGATCCTAAAACACAGGAAATTAAAATACTGTGATCCTCCTAGTATCAATGACTATGAGTACAGACTATTATTGGCTGCATATTTAAACAATCCAAATGATAATTAAGGCTACCACATATGCAGGATAGTGGAAGCAAGGCAGTCACATCAAAATGAAAACAGGGTACCTTGTTTCTTCATTTCCTGGTTCTTTTTCTGTATATCTATGTGTAAGCTTGAAGTTTCCCTGGTATCCATTTTAGTTTTAACATCTGTGCATGAACACAGATAAAGCATATAAAGACATATATATCTATATATAAAGTATATAAAGACATATATATCTATACTTAATATTTTACATATTTCTGAAGGAAAGCATATACAGAGTACTAATAATGCTGTTTCTTTCCCAGAAAGAGCTGTGAGTTCCAGGAGTCTGGTCATATCTCAAGGATGACATGTTTCAGTCTCTTAGGTGAAAAGAGGCAAGAAGATAGCCAGCTGGCTTGTGTGAAGTTAAATCTTCTGTGCCAGCTGGACAAGCAGTAGCATTGCTGCTAGCTTTGGAGGCTGCTGCCTGCCTACTAACTGCAGGAAGACCAGAGGAGTTAAGAAGCAAAACCTACATGCAAACAATTTTCCATCCCATATGGAGTTGTCATTATCCCTCTGAGCATAATTAGGTTTGCCAGATTTACAGTGCTGTAATGCAGCGATACCCTGAGTCAGACTGCTCAGCTGCTTGCCACTCACAGCTTTTCCAAGTCAGGCCTCGTTACCCTCCTGGCACTGAACAATGAGGAGAAGGCAGCACATTAGTGCTGCTGGTCCTAGAGGGAAGCTGAAAAACTCCTGAAAGAAGAAAGGAATAAGATGCTCAACAAAAGTGGAATATGGACCTGCTCCTAACCCTTCTGATTCCTAAACCCCAGACACCTGGTTAAAGTCTTTCAGTTCAGGTACAGCCAATGTGTCTGCCACAAGATAAGACTTTCTGCAAATAACCTTAAAAAGACCATTTTCACTGACTCTCAGCTGCTGAACTTGAAGGAACATACAGAATGTATTTAATTTCTTTTATCTTTCACTGACTTAGTATAATAATTACCACATTTTGGCAACATTGCCAAATACACCTGAATATGTAACTTAGTTTGAAACCCCTGAGGCAGAGGCCATGGCTGAACACAAATTGTAAGTTGTCAGGGACTGTTAAATTGATTATGTGTATGTAAGTTTTATAGACAAAGGAACTAAAGGGCAGAATCTGACTCACACTTATCCTGCAGATCTGTGGCAGGAACGAGAACAGAGCACATATGCCTTGACCTCAATCTTGCATGTAAGGCAAGTGCACTGTCTCTTGATTTAACCTGTAAATTTAGTGAAGCGACAGCTGTGGGAGTTATGGAATCTCCTGTTAACCAAGACCCCTAACACACTGGATATTTGGAGCAGCTCTTTCCACAGTTATGCAGAAAATACTAAATATAATCTCTAAGGAAGAAGTCAGCTTGTTCAAATGAAGTAATCTTAATTCTAAATCTTTGTTCCAGATGTAAACAGACACCTCCAAAAACAGCCACCTGTACTATCTTCTATTACTCCAACTGAGCCCAGAAACACAAAGAAAAAAAAAGAAAATATATTGACTGAGGTAGATTTAAAATTATTTCATATCAAGCCAGCAATAATAGAGAACTACCCCACTACACCCCATGTGTTTCACCCATTCTTCTGATTCATGAAGATGGGACCACTTATCTGAATCATATCAAGCTGTTTACTGCTGCAAACATAAGAAATTGTACTGATGGCACAATAGGGCAATATTAAAGACATGGAGAATGTGAGATAAATTCAATATAACTGATAAAATAAGTCACAAAATAAGCATAGGTGTTCCAAACTCTGCAGCCCTGACCTGTGACAGTCAAGAACATGACCAAAGTGCACTGCATCTCTTCCTGCCTATCCACTAGGGCTTGCTTCCCTTTCAGATGGGAAAGGAAGGCAACTTTAGGTCTCATCAGACAGACAAAGTTTTGGCATATAACAAAATTTCTACTAAAGACTACCCAGGGATGCAGATCATAGAGTTAATCTCAGAGTTCAGTAGCTGGAAAGGCCTGGTAACACAGATTCAATGACCATGAACCATAAATATAGACATAAAAAAGAAAAATTCAATGCTATGGCACTACACATGGTAGAAGAAGTCAAAGCACCATGTATTACCTCTGTAAGACCTTATTTAAAATTAAGCTTACAAATTTCAGTTATGTGTTTTATGATGCATTAGGACTACTACAAGTCAGGGAAGGGTAAAGATGATCAGAGGAAGAAATGTTATTTTACATAAAAAGCACAAAATCCAGAAAAAAAGAGAAATTGCCAGTAGTCTTTGGACAGCTGGATATGAATTCACTGAGTTAAGAATGCTGGAGGGAGAAAACAGCTGTTGAAATGCAGTGCAGACTGAAGACTCAATGTATATAAATAGACTGTAAATAAGCACAGAGTGGACTCTCCATAAGACAAATGCATATCCAGAATGTTCTGCCCATGCAGGTAAGACGAGAAGACATGTGAACCAATTTTGATGGAGCTGGTGCATTTATAAATAGTTTGATATGCCAATATGCTTAGCACAGCAGCTTGGATTTGATGGTCTATGAAATCCTTTTCACTTCTGTCATCACATCTTTTGCTAAGCGATTATTGTAGTGATTGAATTATGAAAGTTCATGTATCACTACAACAAAACCCATCATGGGCTGCTGCTGAACAAAGCAGATCCTTTCAGAATGTTTATACTGTTTTGCTGGGGTGGAAGGTTGCATTGTGTGTCCAAAAATCTTAAATTTTTTTAACTATATAAAGTTGACCCCTAAAAAGTACTGGTTTTACTCAAACTTTACCAGGCTGATAAACTTTATCCCTTGGTCTCTAATCCCATCTAATACTCGTCCCATGAAAAGCTGGATGATACCAGAATCTATCATTTTACTCTTTGAGGTCATTTATAACAACATCCAACCATCTGCCCTTAGAGTGGCATAACAACAAGACATGAATGCAAATTGAAGGTGAGACATTTGTCACCACAGCAGAAACAATTTCATTCCAGATAACATGTGTGATATACAACCATTCCTCATATTTTAGTTTTCTTTGTTTGGCTTTATTTATGGGCCATAAAACTGTAATTCAGCAGTGAAGAATGAAACACTTTATTGAAGTTCTATGCAGTATTTACACTTCTTGCATCAGATGTCACTTTTTCATAGTAATGGGACATACAGGGAATCCCAGAGCAATGAAGATTTATGGACCTCTGGAATGCACTGGTAGAAATACAGAGCACCATGAGCAGACTCTCACAATGAGCCCAAACTAGTAAACTTTCATGTTAATTAGAAATCTCTGGAGGATTTATGGGTAATAGCTTAAGTTAATGGGAACTTCATTCTCTGTAATCCATCATTCTTGTACAGACAGTAATAATGTAGGAAAATAATAATAAAAAAAGAATTTAAAATAAAGACAGTGTCTGACAAAGGAATTTTGAAATGTTGCAATCCTTTTAATTTACAGGTTTTACCAGAAGCTGGGCCTCCCAGAATTCATTATCAAGTCAGTTTGTAACACTTTTTTTATGGCAACGATATTTCTAAGAGCAATTTTAATTTGAAATAAATAAATAAATAAAAATGAAGGAAACTGTAATAAGTCAGGGAATTGATAAGGAAAAAATTTGTTGCTTGCAGAATATTGTTAGTGGTTCAGGTCAAACTTAAGCCAGTTTCTTGTGGGAATTTGGGAATAACCTTACCCTTATGCATGGGCAGCTCCATTAAGGACAGCAAGGCCATTTGAGATGAGTCAGATTAAGCCCAGGTCTGTATCTCTAGGGGAACAAATCCTTAGCTACACCAGAAAAAAGACTCACAATTTTACTGAGGACTCAGAGTATTATGTCCATCACCTGCACTGACCTTAGTTCTGACAGATGGAAGCAGGGGCAAAAAAGTCGCCAAAAAAGATGCCTACAAACACAACTGCCAAATCACCACAAAAACACAGATAACTGCTCACAACAGGCACTTTCAGCCAATGCTAGGCGAAACCACCAGGACTTAAAAATACATTTAGGGATAAGAGTCTGAGAATAATCTCCCAAATTTTTCAGAGATTGATTATCATACCTAGATTCTCAAGAGAGCCACCAAGAAATTAATTTCTATGCTCTGCTTCAAAAACTGTGGGTACTTCTTATTATCCTTCTGTTCTAGTACAAAAGGACAACCCTTGTGCAAAATTTCATGTCATGGCAATTCTGTGAGAGAGCTCATTTGCCCAGATGAAAACTGTAAGTTTTAGTTGTACTGTTTTAAGAGTCACAGAACATGAGAATGTCTTATGTGGATGTATCTTGAAGAAACTACATCTCTGCCTATCTAATTAAAATTGCTTCATGAGGAAAAATCAAAGCTGTTTAACTTTCCTAGCCAGGTGCCACACAGTGTCAATTTGCTGTATCTACCCACTATCTAAACAGAGTAACAGAAGTGAATTAAAAAAAAAATCAGAGAGGTTAGCTCATTATCCTGTGAGCAACCTTTACCCCAGAATCAAGCTCCATGAGATTTGGACTCTTTCCAGGGCTGCAGATTAAGATAGGGAGCATATGTCAAGAGCAGCTGAAACAAAACCAAAGTGTGTTTTACCTGGAGCCATGTCAGTGCAGCAGAAGTAGCGATAAAAAGTTGTTTGGCTGGCCCAGCTTGCCTCGCTTCTGTTGAAAGACTATTAATGATGGCAAAACAAAAAACTTCATTGTTTATTAAAGCATGAGGGTATTTGTTTCCTTTTACATGAGAGCACTGTGAGAGACAGAAAGCAAGCTTTGACATAATAGAGGCAAAATGAACAGCAATGGATCAATTTAGAGATCTAATTATTTCAAAGCTGTATGGATCATATCTGCCATGGTAACACCATGGCAGATAATCTTTGATTACCTGAGCCTTGCTCACTCAGTCTGTTCACAAAGAAATACTTGCCTAAGGATTTAGGAATCCTGAGTAACTGAGAATTACCTAATTTGGTTTTCTAGATGAGCTCTTAGGACCAGAATTATATTCACATAGATAAGCATCAAGAAATTTTGTTCAGGTTACCAAAAAGTGCCTAGAGAAACAAGACACAGCTGAACAAGTGTTAGTGATCTCTAACGGGATCATCATGGAATTTGGTTGTACAACTCAGAAAATTACACTATTAAAAGGAAGCAAAATTATCAATTAAACAGTGATTAAATATGATTGTTGTGGTACTTCTAAAAAAGACCAACCAGTTTCTAAAAAATAACAGCCAACTAATTTAGACCTTTTTTCTCAAGGAAACTTTCAGTCACAAATGGGACCTCTCACTGCGGTTAATATCAGCCCCGATGTTTTTAATTCTTCAAATTGAAACACGTTTTAGGATGTGTCTTAGGTAAATAAGCTTTTAGAAATAGGAAATGAAATCTCACTAACCTGTGGAACATGCCTTAATTTATTATAGAAAGCCTAATAAATTTTAAATGGCAAATATCTGTGGTGCATCTGAGTGGTACCTGGTGATACATGAGTCCTATGACATCAGATAAACAAAAGTGTATCTGAATTTATGGGAGAGACAGCCATTCATTAATAAGCTTTTTACACACCAATCAAGACTTATTATTTGTTCAAAATCTTGGTTTTAACTACAACATCTCTATAGGGATATATTTTAAGCAAATTTACTTTACACAGGCTTTACCACTGCTACAAGGTATAATCATTTTTGAATTTCCACTTAACAACAGTATGTTAAAATTTTGACTCAGTTTCCTGATGGAGTTTCATAATTTCAGTCAGGACAACGTGGTCCTTGCTGTGCTGGGAAGGTATGAGATTTTTGTCAACCTTCATGCCATGTTGTGGAATCTATTATTTCTGGGCTTTTTCACCTGTCTGCTTGCTGCTTCCCTGCACAAGAAAACAGGATATTCATCTTCAGCTCATGAATAAGTAGTCTATTAGTGCTGAGACAGAGTGATTTGTCAATATCATAGCAGTAACTTCTCAGAGCATCTTTAGTGTTCCTCTTGCAATGCTAAGCAGGAGGTATTCCTGAAATATCCTTCAGATTCATCACATTTAATAAGAATCGATACTGTTTCAAATGAAGCCTTATTCCTTCTGCTCTTAAGCCTCTCTTAAGCTCTCCAAACTTAACTACCTCTTAAAGGGCTCTTTGAATTTGAACATGGATGGCATCATAACTTATGAATAGACCTTAGAGAGGAACTTCTTTAATTTTCTCACAGAAATTTGTGAGGCTTTGTCAGATCAATTCACTCCACAAAATACATGTTCAAATTACTTTTTATATTAGTAACTACTGTATTGTACCTAACTCCTCTCACTGTTCATGTAAGGAGCAAAGAGAAGTATTATGTGATGGTTCCTATTAAGTTATATCTGCAACACAGCTACAATACAGGAAACCCATCCTGATTGGAAGTGTGCTTAATCATTTTCTTCAATTCACTGCAGTCAAGGGACCATAAATATGTGCTCTAAGTAATTTCCCAAATGGAGGTGGACTGCTAGCTAAAGTTCACCAATGACTTAAGTCATTGCCAAGCAAAGTTTATTGTGGCTTAAGTATTTTGCCTTGACTGGACAGCGCTCAGTATGAAGTAGTTAACAATGCTTGGTAAATTACTTTAAAAATATGCAGTAATTTTCCTTATTAATCCATTATCTTGGTCAGTGTGTCAGCTTTCAGAGCACAAATAAAAAGTTGAAGTCTCTCCAACAACTGCAAAATCATAAAAGGAAAAAAAAGCAGCAAGGGCAGAAAAGAACCTCATTGCATCGGCAGCTCTTTTGGTACCTTGATTTCTCAGGATCTTCAGTTGTCCATTGCAATTAGGAGACAATTATGAGACAATTAAAAGTAAAGTGAGGACAGAGACTTGACAAAAAAGTTTTGTTGGAGCCTGAAAGTACAAAGATGTAACAATCAGCTATTGCAGGCCTAAAACACAGGGCTTTGCCAGCAGCCAGACAAGGCTATGAAACAATTCCTACAGGGGCAAAGGACTATTAAAAACAGCATCAATTCTCACTCCAAATGCAAATCACTCTTTTTCTGTCTATCTTGCTTCCCATAAGCAGATAACAATCTTACCAAAACAAAGCACTCCTACTAAATCTCTAGTGCTTCACGCAGGGAAGGGATGAAGCAGATACGACAGATGCTAGTCACCTCACGTACCGTAAACTTGCAAGGTGCTCATATACGTCACAATGAAAGCAGAATGGGAACCTGCATAAAATAGAATGGCATACAAGAGCAGAGAAGGAGGAGACTGACAAGGGTATCATTACTGGGAGAGCAGGATACAAAAAAAGCTACTGAAGACCTGCTGCTGCAGCTGAATTATGTAGAGCTCTGAAAGAGAACAAGCTTGAATTTAACACGCTGATTTATTCCCTCTTTCTGTCTCCTCACTTATGACGTAATCATTAATCAGCTACTTTTACAGTGAGGAAAAAACTGTTTTTTTGATTAAATTAATCATGAATACAGTCCAGAAATAGTTCCCTGCAAGTATTCTTTTGAGCAAACACTTCACTCCCACAGCTTTTCAGAAAAAGCTCCATAGCAGATAAAATAAGTACAAACATGATCTAAGCAAAACTCTATTTAACAATTGTCAAAACACTAGTGAGTAGATTTCCTCATTATTCACTCATCTCTGCTGGTATCTTCCCAGTCAGGGTGCAGATGAGAACCCCATGCTGCAAAGCAACAAAGGCAAGACGAAGAGACAAATTTCTAGCTGGGCTGGAAACCTCTCTCCTCACCTTGGCGCTAGGCATGTCTGAAATTCGGGGCCAGAATTGTTTCTGGCAGCTCTCAAGCAGCAGAGAGGGAGATTGCAAGCCAAAGAATGGCTTTTTGAAACAAGAACAGAGCTCCTGCAAAAGCCATTTCCTTGCCTACAATCACTCTTTCATCTCGGGCCATCTGTCTGATGGAAGCTGCCTGACCTATCAATACTAAATAACATTACAAGGGCAGTTCTGTTCAGTGAGACTTAACCGTTTCAGCTTGTCTCTAGATTAAAATCACTCTTCTGGAAGGACTTGTGAACAAAACTAGGAGCAGGAATCACGTGCCCAGAGAATATAAATGTGTTACCCTTTGAGCTGAAATTGTGGCTCCTTAGTGCAAGAGGCTCTACCACTGTACTAACATTAATGCTCATTACACTAATTGCATGTTCAGATAAAACACCTGGTTTACAAATACAATGACAACATGTTATGTGTTTAAAAGCAAGAACAAAGCCTGCTGACTGAAAGATCTGAGGATTTGCCTACAGGCTTGTGTATAACAGCCACTTTGAACAATTCTAAATTTAACCAATATGCCATAAAAATAAAATGCACAGCACTTCATACACTTGTCACTAGCACTAATTTAAACCACACTGTGGAATAAGCTATTTAAATGGGTTTGTTGACCTACTTTTTAATCCCAGCTTTTGGGGAAGAAAAGAAGTAATAACTTAGAAGGTTGTTATTTCCTATAAATCATATTTTTGTATGACTCTTACCACACAGTATTTCATTCTATAAGGATTATTTTTTCCACTGAATGCAGGTATAGATTAAGCTGCAGAACGTTAGGAGACAGAAAAGTATTTTCATTCATTATTGCCTTGAAGTGATCCTCATTTGTCTGGCATTTTGGAGCTCTTTTTGCCTATAATCAGGTTTTTTTCTCTGTCCTCTCATTCACTTCCACTTGAGAAGAATGAGATCATCTTGAACAAGGAAAGGATCTTGTCACCATACAAAACCTTTTACAGAGAGGGATAAAGGGACTTTGTTTGATTTAGTTCATTTTCATAAAAATTCTTTCCTCAAGATCATTCCAAAAAATTATTCACTTCACTTTAATGCTTGCCCCAAGAATGCATTTTTAGGTTCTCCACTGTTCTTCTATACCTTCTATGTGTAAGCTCAATTCCAAGACATTTTTTCTTAGGAGAGTAATTGTTCTGTATATTTTTCAATAGTGTCCAAGTTATAGAGTAAACTAAAATAGGTCAGAAAAATAAAAATCTACAGTGCATTTCTTGCCGATACCTTCTATGTGGAAGCTGATGAACCAAGGTAACAGAACAACTTATAGATGAAAGAAAGCATTTGCATTTTTGCATGTATGTGACTAGAAACTGACTGGAAAAGTGGGTCTCTATGACTCAGCTAGACAAGCAAAAAGCCCAAAATAAGAAAAAATACAACAGGTTTCTAATAAGGGAAAGCTATGCATCTGACATGTCTCCCTGGCATCTGTAGGCAGTTCTCAGCAGGAAAGTGAACAATAAAGTAAGTCTCTTTTAAAGTCCCCATCCACAAGCTGGATGCACATGAAAAACATACAAAATCTATCATGTTTATAACTTGCTTTGATGTACAAGAAACCAAAAACATATCTGGGAGCTAGGAAAAAAATGGCTTTGAGCTACTTCCTCTGTTAGGCATTTAGCTGTGGCAAACTGGACTTTGCCATGTCCTAACTGACCATGCTACAGGATGTTCATCCACTGCTCTGTCTACGTGACACAAATTACAAAAAAGACATCTAAAGACCTACCAGAGTAGAATAATCCTTTTCCTTTGAGAGATAGGCAGAAAGAGAAGAAACTTAAAAATAGGGGGAAAAAAGGTGAAAGCAATTTGAGCATTCTGGTGTCATGCACATCGAATGCAGCTATTAACACCTGTATAGAGGTGGCCACTGGACCTGTGCACAGTCAGAGAAATGAAGGTTTCATCTGAGTAATAAATAACACATTGTCAATCTAAATTTTTCTAGAAACTTATATTCAGTAAAGAACGAACATGTTCTGCCTTCCCTGGGACATGTGAATTTCTTAGTGATGTGTGTGCTTGCAGTTGACAGCAATAGAGAATTGTGAAGACATGCTTATTTCACTCAGCAGTACAAGGGTGGTACTTTTAGCTTTAATCACAATAAAGTAGCAGTAAAGCAATCAAACAAAGCAAGAGGTACAGGAATGACAGGATTAAATCAATAAACATTAATAAGACTAGGAAAATCACAGCACAAAACAATTTATGTGGGAGCTGGCAAGGAAAGATGAAATGAGGGAAATTTATACCTTTTTCTTTTGCATGGTCTCTAAATGGAGGAAAAGAAAAAGTGCCAGTAATTACACAGCAGCAGAAATGCTGTAGAAAACAAAATATGTAAATAGGCCTGAAGAATGTAAACTATATGCATGCAAAGAAGTCAAAAAGTCATCTCCTGAAAAGGTCACAGAAGAGATACAAATATGAGAAACACATAAGAGACACAAATGGGTAACTGGAGAAAACAGTACAAATGTAGACTTCCAGTCCCAATGAAGAGGACACAGATGGGAATATATAGACAACTAAGGACTGTACAACCACAAACCTACAAACCAAACAATTCCCTCAATATTTAGTATCAGTTAAAGTATAACGAGATGTTTAAGGAGAAGCCTACTGATCCAGCATCCTTGGTTTTCATGGTCTGCACAGCTTTAGCTAGTTGAAGACCCAGGCACACCTATTTCTAGGGAGGGGTAAAGAAGAGGAAAAATTATTCTAAGTCAGATTCATTTCAGCTAACCATAGCCTCACATATCACCTTGCCAGGAGATTCTTTTCTGACTGAATGATGGGGTTGTATTTGGATTTTTGCACACCTGTGATCTTGAAATCGTAAATAAAAACCTGAGAGGAAACACGAAACAGACCTTCTACTTACATTGTAAGAAATATACTGTGATTCAAGGTACATATTCAAAGTTAAGGGGACAATTTAAATGGGTACAAATTGCATGCAAAAGCAACTGAGATTACTTTCCAAGAACCTAGTAATAGCCAAAGACTGGAAAAACGTGTAAGTACTCTTTAGAAGAACAATGGCACCGAGGATTAAAAGGAATATTTAGAAAATAGATTGACTTATATGTTTATGTTAGTATCTAACATAAAGTATCTTTCAGAAGGCTTTCAGATTATCAGCTTGCTCTAAAATACTGCATGTCAGCATTTTAGCTACTGACAATAAACCACAGCACCAACTGTTTTCTTTGCAGCAGGCAGTATGTCTCTATTATTGCAGGGCTCTGGGAAGCAGAGCAGGTCCAGTGACGCTTTTGGATTTCTTTTAGCATCAGGTATTTCCATGTGCCTCTGGCAAGAGAGAAGAGGGCTTCTTCAATCAAACCAAACATTACCAAGGACAGAGGAGAGAAATACAAAGGAGAACTGGAAGATTTATGGTGCAGAGTAGGAGGCTGTGTCTCCTTTCCTCTCTGCTCCATGAATGCTGTCCATGTGCCACATGCTCCACATCACCTACAAGGCTACAGACCTGCTCTTTCTTTCAACTCACTGATTAGGTGTGCTATCTCCATGGAACACTGCTGACATCAGGTTCAAAATGTGCAGCATTTCCCAGCAGATTCATGTTTAGTGAGCAGAAGTTATAAACATGAAGCTCAAAAGGCTCCTCAGGGCCTTTGAGCTCCTGCCAGAATTTTCCCTTTGGAGCCATCCTTCAGGGCATGAAATATGTGTCACTTCCCTCAGCCAAGGCTCATACAACATAAAGGCTTACCTTTCTTCAAAATGCTTGTGCTTGTTTTAACACACCTCAGTCAGATGATCACCACATTTTTGCCAGCTGAACTGCCCAGCACCACATACACTTACCAGCTTACATTTCTTTAAAATAATATGGGTTGGAATCATAAAGCTACCGTTGGTATTCCAAGGTATTCCCAGAACAAATTATTGTTACAATTTTAATGGAAAGGTTTATAACCATAAAGAGGTATCATCATACATCATATAAATTTTTAAAATACATATGCATGGTAATTTTGATATTCATTTTTCACAACATTCCTTTGTTAAGATTTTTCCAAAGTCTAAAGGCTATCCTCAAACTAGTGGAGGGTAGAATGAAAGTTAGTGCCTTTAAGGCTGTATTTTCTCACCCTAGCCAGGAAAAAATCTGATCCTACAACTGGGAACATAGATTTGACACCTGGCATTGTCCAAATCCCCCACATATCCCAAATCAAAACTTTACAGCAATATAAAAACGACCCAGAGAGTGCAAGGAAAGTGAAGGCAAAGGAAATCATGCAGGTTGTGACTTCATCCAGAAGACTTAGTGAGCTAAAGGGCCAGAGACCTGATTGGTATTTGTCTTGTCAGGAAAGGAAGTTAATGCAGAGGACATAATTTGGTCTTTAACCTGTGTCAAGCAGTACAAGTTGTTTAAGTTTTGCTGCTAAAATTAAATGGCATACAACAAAGACAAAGGGGTCAGGCAAAAGAGTTAATGTTTAGCCATATGGGCAATGAGCCCAGGCAGGGACAGCCAGGTCTGAGAAGGTGTTTATGGCTGTTCCTCAAAGATGATGAAAATCCAAGGATGCAAAGCAAATAGCAACTGACTTTGGGATTTTCTGCAGGAGCTCACACAATTATCAAAGAGCAGATTTGCGACTGAACTATTAGCTAGTTCCCAAGTCAATAAAAATCATGACATAACTTTACCATCTCACCTTACTCTGGTGTTTTTCCCTCAGGCTAGATCATGCATTTCCCCGCCTAAAGCTGAGAAAAGACAGAAAATTGATTTTTTTTTTCATGAAGGCAAAATGTGGTAACTATAACACATTTTACCAACACTGAGAGTACAGGTGCAAAGTACGAAGACACACAGCACAGAGCACATTTAAATCCAATCTAACAAACATTTCCAAACAAGATTTAAATACTGCACTGTTGCACCTCTAAACAGGAACCCTCTCATGCAGCATGGACTTTTAACACACTCACCACACAACCCATACCCACCCACTCTGCATGTTCCTATTACTGGATGCTGCTTTTCCTTTTGGCAACCATACCTAACCTACTCCCAAAAGACAACTGAGGCTGTACGCCCAGTCAAGAGCAGCACAGTGTTAATCAAAGAAGCCTATCACAAGAGGAAAGGATATGGTTTATAATATGAAAACACAGAGAAACAATAGAGTGAAATTCTGGAGCAGTAGCTTTTAAGGTTGTGTACTTTTTTTGATATATTTTACCTCTTGTGGATGAAATCAACGGGCCTGCATTGTTTTTCAAAATCTAAAGTAGACAAGTCCCTTTTTTTATGGCTTAAAAACATAATTTAGCCTTTGCTGAGCAGACTTATTTCTACACACAAAAGATGTCAGTCAATTACATCGAAACAATTTCATTCAGGTCACTAAACATCAGTAGGTAGCATGATTCAATGCCAGCAGTGTATTATACAAAAGCACAACAATTTTGAGGTTTGGAATTGAAATGGAAATTGCAATGTGGATGAATATTGATGGTAAGAACATGCAGCAGCAGGGAGCATCCTGTACTTACCTCATGACCAAGCCATTCCTGACAAGGAATCCTTCTCCCACACCATAAAACAGCAGTGTTGTATTTTCTTAATTCAAGTTAATTTCTAGCATTTGCATGCAAACTCCTGTACAAGTGCTCAAGTCACATAAATCAAGAAAGTTTTAAAAAATGAGGTTATTACAATTAGTTTCACACTTGTAGATTCATAAAAGCTACTTTATTTACTTGCATAATTGAATGTTTTTATTTAAAACTGACATTTTACAATATTAGATACTCCTGGTTGTGCTTTTTCTCTGATAAAGAGCAAGGATTGGTGATGACTTATGTTTATTGAACCAAAATTTCCAACTTCCTTGCTAACTTAGGGAAAGATACTGTGATTTGGCCACTATTCATAAAGGCCAAACTTCTAATACACATCAAAAAAAGGATTTTGACATTTTCTTACAAAAATTAACAAAATACAAAACAGATTCTTGTAACTAGAAGTAATTTTAATTGCCCATTTTTTTTATGGGCATGTAGTTATAAGGTATGGGGTGATGGCTTTAAAATGAGAGCAGGTTTGGATTAGATTTTAGGAAGAAATTCTTTACTGTGAGGCTGGTGAAGTACTGGAACAGGTTGCCCAGAGAAGTTGTGGTGTCCCATCTCTAGAAGTGTTAAAGCCAGGTTGGATGGAGCTCTGAGCAGCCTGGTCCAGTGGAAGGGGTCATTGGCCACAGCAGGGTCGTTGAAACGAGATGATTTTTAAGATCCCTTTCAACCTAAACCACATGAATGAGTTACTTAAGAAAATTGACCTGAAGTCATATTGTCTGTAATACACACTACATTTCTGTACACATTATGGGGCTCCCACTCCAACTTTGAAAAAATGTGCTCTACTTTAAAAATAAACAAACAAACAAAAACCAGCTGTCTCAACCATCACTACTGATCTGATTCAAAACTGGCATGGTCTGTTGACCAGAAGGCAGCAGATAATTCTTCCAGCTACTGCATTTCTCTGTTCAAAGCAACAATTCATTCTTTACTATTAAAAAACTATCATCTCGAAGAATGAGGGCTCTTTCTTAGCTGTGATTATTACCTCTTGGCTCATATACTCTGACAACCAGAGGTATTACACTATGAAATTCTTTTTCCACATGATAGATTTCATCAATTGCTCTCTAGCAATATCTAAACTATCATGTTACACCAACCAAAGATCATCTTTACTCTGAAAGATTTGGAATTATGAAAAGATTTGGCATCATTTAAAAAGCGGTTAAATGCAGTTCATTGCCTTCACACTGCTGCTTTTTTCCTCTACACACTGAAAACCCAGGATCTCATGTTCATATTCAAAGGCAAAAAATCAAAGAACAAAGCTCTTTTCGATATTGTTCTAGCACAATTTCAAAAGGGAAAACAAATGGCCCACATCTTGGGGAACGTGGAGTGAAACCAAAAGGAACAACTGCAGCCTGCTCCCAAAAGCAGTGACTTTCCTAAGTTGAAACCAGCACAAATCCTTTATGCGTTAAATGGATGGGAAGTACACAAATATTTCTTTCTGACTCCTGTCAGCCTAAATCACACACTTTTCCAACTCTGTCCTTCATTAGGAACAAAAAACAAAGAAAATATGCTACAAAATCTAAAAAAAGTTGTTAGAAAGCTTACTCTGGAGATATAGAAAGACACTTAGATCGATACAACTTTGTTTACTAACAAGAGTCTCAGATGGCAAATAGTTAATCAAGATAGAACCCACATCATATCAATTACTGAAGAGCTTTAGGCACTGGCAGCCAAAACAACTGTCACAAATTGTGACGATGAATGTTGCAGTAGAAGCTTTTATCATCACCATCTTGAGCCCTGCACAGCTAAAACATATTTTACAAACTAGAATATCTTTTACTAGTTTATAATATATAGCAAGCTGAAGAGAGTTATGTATTACCTGACTGTAAGTAACCATGTGCTCCTTATATCTGTGAAATAGTGTGCAGGGTCATCTTAGAAAGTCGGAAGGTATATACTCCAAAGGCCTGACTCTGTTCTAACTTTTCCATGAAGTTTGAATTAGACAATGTTACTGGCTTTGAGAATTAAATACAGCAGGCAAAACCCATCTCTTAATGTGGTAACTACACATTCACTAGAGTAAAGAAATAAAAATAACCAACAAAAAAAACCACAAGAATGTGGGCACTTAGCAACTGTTTAATAGAGACACAAAATTTACAAATCATAACACCTAAATAATGACTCATCAATGGAGACAAATAAGCAAAACCAGTTCAAATTTTAACCTGCACAATGTAAGAGTTCAGTGATTTTTTTTTTTAAATTGTAATAACATTATTTCTGGGGTCAAATATAATAGCTTAAAAAACCTTTCAATCTGCATAGACATTTACCTACATTATTAATTTCTAAAACTGATTTTCAATTCAGTAATGTCCACTTACTAATAACATATTTGATTATAAAACAGAGTTCCTAAACATTCTCAAAACAAGCCACAGACTTTCATCCACTGTTTTAAAAGCAAGAAGTTTCATGGTATTATGATTCTGAAGTGTAGGAGCTGACTACAAGAACGTTCCTGAGTAGCAGCACACTGTTGATATTTCTACAGTCACACACTATTAGAGAACTGATTAGATATTAGATATTAGATTTGATTTCTGTTTAATTGTGCATCTTTTGTATTTTGTTTTATAAACTACAGAAATCTGAGTCTGCACTCAACAGCCTCACAGCAAAACAGGGACTGGAAAAAGAAAAGAAAGAAGATGAAAATGGTATACTCCACATTCCAACCTCATCCCGCCAGAAAATAGAATGCTGCAAAGATCAATTATTTTCTTATCCTAAGGGTTTTCTCCATCATGAAATCTGCCATAGGGTAAAGGAGAGAAACAGTCTTAGGAAACTGAAGAAACAAGGCCAAAAAATTGTAGTCCAGTAACACACAATAGGTACTTGAACATTTTCTCCCAATGGATCAATAAACAATTCTTAGCAATACACATCTTCCCCATAAGCTCCAAACAAAATCAAAATGTGTCTACTTGCCTTCCCCAGAATGCAAAGCTCCCTCTTATTTGGCCACTTAAAAAATTTCTGCTGTGTTGGCTTGATCTTACCCTTCTGTTTGGTATGGTGTTTCTGTTGCTGTTTCAAGTAGATGTGCCTCTTCCAAAAGGGAAATTATCAGGGTAACAAGGCTGTCAGTGCCTCCCAGTATGCCAGGGGCATTTTACAGACTGACAGAGCTAAGAAAAAGGAACAGAAATAATCTTCAAGTCCTGACATGTCTGAGATACAACACATCACACGACAGATGCAAATGAAGACTGTACACTTGAATTAGCTGTTATTTTGTTGCAGGGGAAGAGATAGTAAAAATAAATAAATTTCTTTCTACAGGCACCCTGAGGCACTTGGACAAGCTGTTACTAACCATTCCTTTTCTCTGCTTTCCCACCCCCCAACCTGCTATATATTCTCTAATTTTAAGCACACATTTAAAACTGATTTGTCATTTTAGCTACTCCACGGGATAGATTAGGATCCTTTGTATGACCTTTTAATTTACTGAACAATCAAACAAAATAAAAGGTTAATAGTTCAAGAATAGCTACAAGGAAAATGTACCAAAATTCCTTCCTGGTATAACCTCATTACTTCATAGACTCAGCTTTTACTGCCTGTTTTATCCATAGCATCTCTGAAGTAAACAAAGCATAAGAGCTTTCAGGAGATGTTATACATTATAATGAAATATATCAGAATAATTCCTTTTTTTAAGCACATTCCTCTGTCTCAGCTTCCTGATTTAAATAGGACATAATAGGGAGTAAATAATATATGTTGCAAGAGTAGAAGTCTGGCTTGCTTCCTTTGAGCATAGGTGACATTAGGTTAATTGGTTTTAATGCTGGGGTGAAATTCCTCTATTAACTTCTCTTCTTGTTGTTCGTATCCTATCCCTGCATTTACTGTAATACAATTTACTGAACTAAGTAAACTATTGAAAAAATCTGAATTAGCCAGGTTTTCCTGTGTGGGACGGGGAAGGTCAAAGACATACCAAGTGATGCTGCAAGCCTTCAGGGCAGCCAGGAAAAGAAGCTGCATTCCATTATGACAAAACAAAACAAAAATAGAGGAAAAAACAAAACAAACAAACAAAAAAAAACCCCAAACAATACTTTGGGCAAGCTATGCAGCTCTGTGAAAGAATAAGACATAGCTGGAGTCAGACCTTGCTTGCCAGCAGGCAAAGTTCAAGTGCTTACTGATGTAAGGTCACATTGAAATAGATTGCACTTGAGATGGAATCTTCAGTCATTTAGTTGAACTTTATGTTCCAGATGTCTTCATGTAAAGGTGCACTTCTGTAACACTTACAAGCTGTGACAGACATGTTTTATAACCCCTGTGTTTCTATAAAGGCCCTTACAGGAAAGGATTTAGCACAATGGAAATTTTTTCCATATTTTCACATTCACTGTTGAATTGGTCTTAGACATATTTATTCAATAAGCAGGCACACCTGTTACATTTAAATGCAAGAAAACTGGGTTTATTTCCAAGAACCCACTGTGCTGATGACAAGCTAGTTACACAAATCAGTTTGATAAATACCAAAACTTATGAAGTCTGATGTCTTTTGCATAACTCCCGGTATGATGTGTTTCCTTCTTACAAGGTACTGCAGATGGGAAGAACACTTTTGTGACATTTGGTCAGTCAGTACATTCCAGAAGGGAAACGTGGGCAAGAAATGGTCAGATAGCATTATTTACAAGGGTGTATCACAAGAAACTTCTCCCAAACATACTGTCTCCAAGAGCCACAGGCTGTGGTTCCTGTCCTATTCTTACAAAACACTGCTGTGTATTTACACTTATGAGGCCTTTATTTATTAACAGCTGAGATCTTTGGGTATCTGCACTTCAGCAGCTCTCAGGAAAAAAATTATTAACTTCAGCATGCAGCGTCCTGGCAGAGCAGTGGTATCACACTCTCTCATCATGCAGGTAGTTTGATCATCACAGGATATCATCACAGGGAGGATATAGACACAGAACCATAAATTATTTTCTCTTCTAGATAGAGAAAATCAGGAGGTATTACAAATGTGAGATATAAAAATGAAGGATATCTACTCAAAACCCCTTTGTTGTAGTTTTCATTACAGAGCACGTGAGGAATAATGAAAAGACAGCTATATTTCTTTGGTCTACTGACATAAACAGTGAAGAGGGGATAGTAATTTTATAAAGCACGATTAATTCGCAGGGCATTAAACTATGTTAATGAAAACAAATTAAAAGTAAGAAAATTTAGTTTAAATATTATAAAACACTGGCAGTTGGTCATATCTGTTTTACAGAGGAACTTTGTCATTTGGGACATGTAAACTGGCACACCAAAGCCAGCAAGAATTTGTGGAAACACAGGTATGAATCAGATTATTTAATATTTTTAGAATAATCTCAATTCTTAGACCAAATGAAAATGAAAACAGGGCCCAGTTAGCAGTACCGATATTTCTAATATTTGCCATTCTTTTTGCAACCAGCTCAGTTTGGAAAGTTGAAGTCCTCTGAATATAGACAACAATATTAATCACATATTGTACCTTGAGACGGATATCCATCCCTTCTCTCCTTCACACAGGTTGAGAAACCATTAAAGAGAACAAAGCATAAAGGCACAGCCTGTCAAACTGCACAGCACTAGAAAGGATATCACGCTACTGTTGCTGGCTTCTGTCTTTTCCAGTCTGTATGACAGATGAAAAATTTCATTTTTGTGACAAAAGTGGTAATGAGGATAGAAAATGGCACAACATGAATCCAGCTTTCTGACAGGGCTCATAATGAGACTCAGAATTGTGCAAAGTTAATCTAATCCCATCACAGCATTAGAACTCAACTCACAGGGAACTTGCTTATACCTATAATTTCCTATATGTTCTCTAGGAGCACAAAGCTTATGTGGAAAAAAATTGCAAGAGCAGAATTTTGGAACTGAAAAGGGCTGCACTAACATAAAACAATGTGGAGACTGATAGAAGAACAGCTTCAAGTCTCAGCATTGTAAATGCTGCTGATTGCACCCTCATAAGTGAATGCATACTAGTACAAACATTTTTTTCATGTACACAAGTGATGAAACACAATTGAAATGTAGATTTCCTCTGATCTAGAAGATGGACTGTAAACTGGCTTTACCATTTGAAGAGAGATGTACTGGTATCCATTTAGTAACTTCGTTCCCATGAGACAGCAATGCTGTGCAATATTCATTAAATAGCAATATACTATTTTTAAACTATTATTTTAAAAGTTATACAGACTTTCCAGTTTATCTTTGAGTTTTTAAAAACTGTTTTTAGAACTATCACCATCTTTCTCTTTTTCTTTCCAATCAGCTGTTGTAAATGAGATCTCAGAATTTTAAGTATATAAAAACCAGTTCTCTAAACAATGTTTAGTTTCTAGAAGTTGAAGAATATAGTTTCTAAACAGTATATATAGACAATAGTGTAAACAAAAATAATGCAAAATTAGCTGGCACATCACTAGGCCTAGAAATGTTCTTATTTTGGGGAATAATCCCAGTTATCACTGCAGGAATTCCATCTCATATGCATCTCCCACTACGGGAATGTTTTGCTTCAGATATGTAAAAATATCTAGGATGAAATACTCTCCCTCTCATTACTTTCCCTCAGTCTCATTATTCAACTGATACTGAAAGCACACATGGGATTACAAATTAATCCCTTGTTAGTTAAAAAAAAAGGGGCAGAAATCTAGGTTTACTTGCCTCCTAGCAAGCTGCATCAGGCAGAGGTGGATAATAAGTCTACACAACAAAACAGGTAGCAAGCAAGGTTGGCTCCTGCAGTCAAAAGTAGCTTACTAGACTGGACTGAAAGTTGCACAGATTTACCCAGTTGAGCTGTCTGGAAGCATAAGTGGGCCACTTCCACTTAGCACATTATTCACGTGTGAAAAGGGCTACTACTTTGATGGATTGCAAAATCCTAAGTGTAATTACTAAAATATATAATTTTATAGACAATTTTAAAAAAATCAAAGTTCTGTAAAATGGGACTGAGAGGATATTTGCTGGAACAAATCAAAACATGCGGAGGCATATATATATAAGACAAGATCTTTCATGACTAAGTTACAACAAGACCAAGCATAACTCACTGTTTCATGACCAAGCACAATTCATGTTTCCCTATTTTACTTTTGAAAATTTAGCACTATAGAGATAAAACGCTGTTGAAGGAAGAATTTACCTTAATGCACAAGATTTAGTCTAGGGGATTATTATTAGGAAATAAAATCTTATCAAATAATTTTTAATTTTTTTAATCCCTTATTTGCCTATTGAAACAAGCACTGAAGTAAACATCATATATATTTTCAAAATCCAGTATGGCTTTCCTCTTGTAAGAGCACCATGTCCCTAGTGCAAGGCAATACTTTTTTCTTCAGAGAAAAACATTTCTCCAAATATAAAATACAAAAGAAAAGCCCAAAATACCATACTTTCAGTTGTTTTCCTTTACTTCAGAAGACACTGTTTCTGTCACTCCTCTCTGAACCATAGTCACTCATACATTTTAAGGCTACAAGTTACCAGAAAAGCCAACTCACGGGCACAAAACATCTTTACATACAAGAAGGATTCAAATTCTGTTAGAAATATAGACAGAACAATAAATACATATAAGTTATGGTGGATATACCCTTGGAAAAGAGTAGGATGCACAAAGAGTGACAGCAAATGGTTTATTTACAAGCCTACTGTAGGGTAACAAAGCATTCTCTCAACTGTATTGTCAAAGTTTTGAGCATCTCATTAATTTTTGCAGCAGTAAGTTTGAAAAACAATAAAAGCAGCAGACAAGGAAGGAAGAACCTAAGTAACAATGATATTATGTAGGTTATTAACATGTCTCTGAAGACGTAGAAGCCAGCTGCAGTCCCGAGGCTGGGAAGATACAGGTGCAGAGGAAGTATCATGAGAAACCATATGGAGAAGATGCCTGACCTGGCATCCCATCACACCACTACTTCAACTAACGGAGAAACAAGCTATACAGCACCCTTTACAACGGTTTTAAAGTTTTATTCACCTCCTTACATATTTTGCTTGCACTTGTACAATGAGCAAGCTGGACTGTTACTTTCTAGGATATTGCGGTGGGAGGGAGGTGATTTGTTCAAAATCTTCCAATAAAAGAATGATAAAGTTAACTTTAACAAGCATGAGGAGTGCCAATTTTTTCCACATGAATTCCTTTGAACTGCAGGAAAAGTCTTTAGATACCTTTAATAAATTTGTTGGACTCATTAGTCCTACAAAGGGACTGCAAGAAAAGCATTTCATATGGAAATGGTTGTAAAGTTATTAAGGCCTGGAAGTAACAGTCTCCAGGACATGAAAGAGTCTGTAACCGGTAATAATATTGGCCTTGGAGCAAGAGGCAAGCATGGAAGATAACCTGTATCACTGTATCACTCTTCAGTGTAAATACAAGCACATGGCACAGTAATAAAAGAAATCTTCAAATACCCTACCCTAAACATATGGGTAAAATTTATTTTATGTGACTTTCACCTTCCAAGATATTAAGCAACTGACCATTGTAGCCAGATCTCAACCTCTAAGATTCATACAGCAGTTCAGTGGGGTTTTTTGCCTGACAGAATATTACGTGCTGAGCAAAGTGAAACTTTTATATTAAAAGGTTAAGAGCTATAGTATACAGATGTACACAAAACTGGAGACCTCTATTTAGTGTTACTCAGAATATCCAGATTCTTTTACTAGTATTTAGTTAGTTCAAGAGGAAAACAACAGTTTGAGGTGAAAAGGGCTGTAGGCAAGGTCCATATGTGTCATGCACACCCTCAGGCTTGGCATTTCACTGTAGAGTGAATGGTGGAACACACACAGCTTCCCTGACACAACCACACTGGGACATTAGGTTAGTTGGTTTTAATGCTGGGGTGAAATTCCACTATTAACTTCTGTTCTTGTTGTTGGGACAGTTGCCAACCAAGCCAGGTGGTGAATGATGCCCCAACCCTAAATTCCAGGTGAAGTTCCACACCTCATACTGTCCATTCTCTTTTAGGACCAGGAAATGTTTAAAAGTACAAAAATATGCACATTGGTAAATATATAAAAACCTTGTTCTTCTAAATTAGTTTCTATAAAGTGTCATCTGTGCTTAAATACTGTTGTAGTTTTGGTTTGTTTTCCCGATTGAGAGATAGGATTTTGGGAGGAAAAAAAAGGCGAAACAGGCTCAACTTAGAAGTAAAAAGATAGTTTATTAACACACAATAAGAAAAAGAAGAGAAAATGAAACTTTCAAAACTCCTCTCCTCCCCCACAAGTACTCACTTTCTTACAAACCACATAGAGACAAAACTTATGATTTAGTCAGTTTCACCATTTAACATTTAAATATAGTCTTTCATCAATTCTTCAGGAGAAGAGTCCTTTGTTTTTTATGGATTTTTCTCACTGACAACCCAGGAACGTTCTTCAGTGGGTTGGAACTCTCACAGAAACAGCCACCCGGGGGAAAATCTACTTCCATGTGGTCTCTTCCCATTAGCAGTTGTCCAAGCTGCTTATGGGTCATGGAACTCAGGCATTTGGGGTGTCACATTTTAAAGACAAGCAGCTTCAAGGCAAAGGATTTCTCATTTCAAGGAACAGAGATGTCTTCTCAC
>VXBB01012553.1:223734-234140 GCA_013399915.1 Illadopsis cleaveri
AAAACAAAAAACAACAAAGAGAGGTGGGCGGGGGGGGGGGGGGGGGGGGGGCGGTTTACAGCATTTCACATCATTAAAGAAAGTTTGATCCAGCTCATGGGCCTCTACTTCTACATATTGAGGATAAGAAAAACCAAATCCTTTTGCTAACTGAAAAAGTTCCAAAGACATTTATAGACCTGTAGGTAAAAACCAGCATCTTGAATTGCATCCAGAAAAGGCTCAGGCTCCACAGGTATCAAAGTAATTTTTCATCAGCTTGAGGCTGATTTAAAAGGTTCAGTCCAGAGCACAGCATGTGCATTACATTAACCAAATCTGGACATGAGAGGCAGGCATTTGAGTTTAGGCTTGTGTGCAGAAGGAATCCTTTCCTCCTCCTTATTTCAGAGGAAGAAAGGCAAGTTGCAGTGGCCACTGAAGGGCCAGCCAGGACCTTGGGATAGCTAGGTAGGACCCTGCCTTCTCATACCATCCCTGCTAAAACAAACCTGGGCAATACATATGTCTCTACATGTTCATTAAGAAGTGAATAAAAAATAAATACTTTCTTCTTATTTTTGGGAAACCAAATGATACTGGACTGAAATCAGGCTTTTAAGTGGAAACCTTAGGTATTTTGGAAGATTATTCAAATTATGTTACAAAAGAATCAAGCATAGCTTTATCTTAGGTAAATTCAGAACAGCCAGCAGGTGATTCCACCCCTTGTACAAGCAGCGTCAGTTTGGACATTTGTGCAGCCTGCTAGAGCTCAGGGCAACCCCCTGAAGGCTATGGAGACTGTTAGAGGCCAGTGAGCGCTGTTAGAAGTTATGATACTTCTATTGTGTCCCATCACAACTAGAGTGGAGGATCAAGTAGAGAGAATCAAGAAAACTGGTACAGACAAGAACCTTGGCTGGTGCCAGATTTTGATGATGAGAAGAACCAAGAATGAGGAAACAAAGAGTTGCTGTATCTGCTTACAACGTCCTTAAGTATAAAGCACAAGCTTAATGCTACTGAAAAGTCAGTATCTCTTCTTGTAGCTATTCTGGCTACAGATGTTACCAGCCTCACTTCTGATGTTATTTTTGTTTTAAGCCTGAAGTAGTCTTTACCATGGTTACATCTCACAATAGCTGGTTTCACAGACTAAGAATAGTTGCTACCAATAGGTCTTGGCAACTATACTAGATCGCATTGCTGCAAGCATGGACTAATTGTGATAACAAACAGTTCATTGTACTCCTTACAATAATTTATGTAGGAATAAGTGTTCCAATTTGTTTGGTGCAATAAGTAAGAACTGTTCTTGAAAGTTTAAGCTGCTTTTATCAACATCAGCTTATTAAAATAAATTTCTAGGGTTCCCCCCGCCCCGCAAAGTAACTTTTTCTCCCTCTGAAAGGATATTATGGGAATTGTGACTTTCATCTTAACTAGAACTGAAGTAGATTCTGGAATTACGTGGTAAACCCAGAAGTTGGGCAAAGCCTGTCTTTCAAAACGTACATTTTACTGCCATCTCTCTTATGTACACCAAAGATTACTTTACATTACCCACTACTGTTAACACATTTCCCTGCATTCTACGTATTCTTTTAGATTTGCTCTCTTTTGTAAAAATGTATCAATAGTACACTTTTTGTACTTACTGCTCTTTTCCACCCCTTTCCAGTATTGTATCTTTTAATTTATCCAATATATTGACATAGAGATGTTAGCCACAAACAAGTCAGTCAAATGAAAATTCTGAAGAAAAAAACCCCTTAAAATATTTTGATTTTGTAAAGATAGACCTGGATAGATGAATGGATAGCATAATAATTTTGCTTCCAAGATCTTTATTGCATGTTTACCATATCCACATACAGCCTTAAAAATCCACTTGAAATTCTCCTAATATACTAATTCATACATGTACTTGCAACTTATCATTTGCAAAAACATCAGATTGCAGTTTTCAGTCATCTTTCTCTTCATATAAACTTTTGGTGGTTTTCTGAGTTTTTGTATAAGTCATTCATGCACAGAAAGGGAGCAGTAACACATAGAACAACTCTTCCCTTGCCATTTTTCTAATTACACAACAGGCTTTCAGAAGCATTTTGTTACCCTTTCTGATCAGAGAAATAAAAATAATAATTTAAAAAAAGTCTTAGATGGCTATTTCATATAAGAGAAAAACTGCAATGAAATTGAATTTATGTGGTACAATCCTCTTTACTGACACAGAGTGTTGCTTTCTGAGATCAGAAAAACATCTGAAATAGCTGCCCTGCTTCCATTTCACACGTCCTTTAGCCAAATCTAACAGTAAAGTCCTATCTCTAACCTTCCAATCCTCTTCAATCCTCCAATACTGCTGTTGAGGGGTTTATTTCTCCCCTTTCAATGATCCAGAGACATCCATCTGGATTTTGGAAATCGGCACAATTTCAAGCTTATGGTTTCCCTTAAAGAAGGACTCAAGTCACCTCAAACAAAAAATCCTCATATAGCTGATACAAATTCAATGGGATATCAAGTTTTAAAATGCTAGAAGAAAATAAATGCAGCACAAATTTGGGATGGCATTGTGGGATATCATAAATCAGACTTTGTCTCATACCAGGTCACCTTTCCCCAATATGTCTGAACTGTAGAGTGAAAAAGGCAAGGTTTCAGAAAGCCTTTCCGCTTGTTTAAACACTCTAAGCGTTACAGTGAGATAAGATACATCACAATACTAAGCCAGGCCCAAACATCTTTACAGAATAGCGTTTAGAACACTTATTTAGATAATAAGCTTACTTTTCTTGAGAAAATACTGTCCCCAAACAGTCTGGCATACTGTTGCTCATACTCCTTACATAATTTCCCTGTGTGGCCACATGGAACAGAGTAGTTTGCAGTAAGAGCTGATGCAGTGTGGCTCCAGGTTACAGTCATAATTTTCAGCAGATCCTGCATAACTCTCCTGTAGCATAGACTGTGTAAATTACTTGTTAAACTGGCTCCTCTCATATTTCTTGGACTAACTGGAGCACTTTGAAAAACCGTGGCCGGAAGTGGTAATCTCAAAACACAAGACTGTAGCCCTGGTTTGTACCTGACAGGTTTTGGCCTCTGAAATTCCTTTCCCAGGGAACCTTCTGTAAACAAAACACATGTTTTGGTAATGGTAAGAATGTTTATATATTTCCACTAGGAGCGACTTCTTTTTGATGTCCCTTTGGTCTGACCAACGTGATTGAAGAGGTTTGTCTTCCTGTCACCAATCGAGTTGGTCTGTGTAAAATACTATAAAAAGGGAGACATTTTCTGAGAATAAAGGAGTCACCTTTTCAGCCTTCTGAAGTCGGAGTCTTTGTGTCGTTGTGGTGTACAGTAGCGACACGAGACCAGCCACCAGCTCTCCCAATGCTTTTTTTGGTTTCTCATAAAACATTCAAGGCTCAGGTACACAACCCATGTTTTGCATAGCAGAGAAGTAAACCCATTGTTGCTCTAAACCACCTTTCATACCTGCCATGATGTTGCCCAAAGCCTGGACTAACAGTGCCAAATGTATTAAATGAACCTAATTACTGTTACAATTTATGCAGTAGTTCTGGGTCCCTAGGAATGTCCCTCACATGAGCACACATGTGATTGCACTGCTTCACAACTTCCACAGCATTCACGCTGGAGAGCTTCTTTAGAAAACAAAATTCTGGAGTACAAGACTACAAAGACTATGGCTTCAAGGAGAAACCAAATTCTCCCTTCTCCTTGGCACACACTGCAGAGCTAAAATCAGCACAGTCAACTGATTAAATAGGTAAGTGGAAGTGAAGCATTTCCTAGAATTAAAATGTCATCCTTCCACACTTTTCAAACACTATTTTCCAAGGAATCATTCTAAAGAAAGACTGGCAGTTTTTCCTTATTGAGGTCCTTGAAGATAGCAGAAAGAGCAATATTTTGTGGTCCACAGGGAGCTTAAACACCAATCTGCTTTCTGTATATACAGTCTCACAGATTGAAGTGCCAAACAGATGAAAGTAAATTTCTGATAAGGCCCTGTTCCTCAGTCCCTCTTGGACTTTCTGAACTGCCCAGCTGTGCACCTCATAGAAAGATGCAGAATACAGATTTGACTTTAAAGGCTGACTTTGCTGGAGGCCAAAGTCACAGATCTTCAGTCTTATGTTGTTTAATTTATTCTTAATATTCCTGAGTGGCCTCTGAAGAGTTATTTCCAAAAATAATTTAAGTTTTCACATACTAAACAAACATGGGAGACTGAGTATTAAACATCAGCTTTGCTATTTTCAATTGCATGTACTGCAAAGAAACATAAGACCAGAATGCAACATCCACATAGCGCACTGTACAAAGGGCATTTGAAACAGTTGATATCACTCAGCAGTTGGCAGCAGGAGACTTATATCACATGTGAACAGCCTTTAAGTGCTCCAAAGTAAAGTGCTTCCACTGGACAGCTATTGTTTAAGAGAGTTTAAAACAAAAAGCTGTGGTAATATTTCATGTGCCATGCAGTTGGATTAATGCAGGGTACTCACTGTATTTGCCATTATGCATAGCCCAACACACACTTCTTGGATCAAACTATTTTGGCTGGGTTCACTGCTGCTAAAATAATTTACAGCTACAGAAATAAAAGCTGTTAATGTGGTTTTGACAGAGTAATACAACATTAAGCTTTCTGTGACAGGAACTGGAAATGTTGAATATTTCTTAACATACTGAAAATGATTCCGATCACTGGATCTGTAATGTTGCTCACTTATTATTAAATGACAGTCATGAAATCCTTATTTCTCCTTGAGTTTTATTCATTATGAAGCATAGCTTCATTTGGTTCAGGGTTTCTTAGGCAAGGGGTTTTACTTTATATGCTTACCTTGAACCAAAACAGGCACTAACTCTATGCATTTTCAGGAAGCAAAACCAAAACTTTTATTTGACTGCAATTTTACCTACTTCATTTATGGAGAACTAAATATTTGCTCCTTCAGTCAAGACCAAAATATTTAAGTGGTTTTTATTATTTCAGATGTCTTGAGACACATTACATCAGATATAACAAGACCATCACACACCCCAGTCCACTCTGCTACTAGGAACAAACGGTTTCTTAAATTTTGCAGATTACAGCAACATTTTCAGCATATTGGCAAAATACGAAGTACAAGGATTTCAAGTATATCAGAAGCACAACTAGTCTGGTACATGATGAACTTGTCCTAATGATCTGAACTGCTCTGTACCCACTATTGTGACTATCAGAGCTCCAGTTTTCTCTGTCATGTTGGCACAGATTACTGCTGCCAGGAATTAAAGTAATTCAGGGAGGGAAGAGGATTAAAGTGGATAACCCTCTTGCCAGACAGCAGAACATGCATGAACAAACATAAGTGGCCATAGACCTTAATTCCTAGGCTGAGTCCAGGAACATTCCTCTGCAACTCTTGGCAAAGGGCATCACAAAACTGACCTCTCCTCAGGCACTATGAAGAAGATTTGTAATAGAGAAGTTCTATCCCACTCTCCTACATCTGCCAAGTGCTTTTTTCACACACTCAAAAATAAAATTGCCAAACCAAGTCCAAACCAGAATGCTTCGTCCTGAAAGTATTCCTTATTAATAATGCTTACAGGAAAAAAGAAAAAAAAAACCCCAAACAAACAAACAAAAAAACCCAAAAAAACCCCAAAACAAACAAACAAAAAAAACCCAACAACCACAAACCAAAAAGTGGGTCTGCTTCTCCAATCACTTATGCATGTGAGCAGTCTTAAAAGGAAGAGGTAGTAGTCAGGGATTTTCATTGCATACTTGCTTTACCAGCTGATTAACAGCATAGGGATAAATCTTGGCTGAGTGTTTGACCTCACAGATATTCTCTCTCCAATGTAATATTAAATAATCTTCTCCCAACCAAACTCACTTTGAAGGGTTCATGGTACAACATGCCTTTCTAGGGTTTTTTGTTTGATTTTGCAGTTTTACTTCTTTTAAGTTAGGTTATATTACACATCCTTCTTTTTACTCTGAGGAGTAGAATTTTTCTGGAAACAAGATTCTTATTGCAATTTTTCCCTCCAGGCAGTAAAAGAATATTTTACAGCAAGTTAGTCAAGTCTGCAGCTATACCAATTTTTTATAAAACTGTAAATTTGTTCCCCTTCCAAAGCAGAAATCCATTTTTAAAATGATGTGTAGTTCCATGTTTTGGATCAGCTGTGATTCTGTCCACTAATCTGTGATCATGCCTGCACTCAAACACTGTATATTTTGTATATTGCTGTAAAAAAACGCATTATGTTAGACTACTTTTCTAGTAGCAGATTTCCATTTCATAATTCATTTAGATGAAGATCTACTTATGGATCCCATTGCAGACAGGATACTGTCCAGACTATTTGTTCAGATACAGTCCCTTCCCACCACTTGGTCCTAAGATACTTCTGCTGTACTCTTACCCCTACAAACTCAATGACAGAGTAAATGGCATTTAAAATTTATTTTTTAAATAGTCCTACTGTGCAAGCACTGTAACTCTTTGTTAAATGTGTGCAGTTATGAATGGATGCCTGCAAAGCTTATACCTAGATGAGGAACAGTCTCTACAAAATATTAAACTGTATGGACATCTGTCCAAGTGCTTGATGATTTGGGTTTGTTCTTTAAATAAGATAGCATTAGCAACAGAAAAAACATCCAATGCTGTTAAGGTTAGACACAGAAAAAGTATATAAGCCCTTTTTAATGAACATGTTGAAGACTAATAAGCTATGTTTACTACTCAAGCCCTTTATACAGCTACTGTATGCAGACACTGTCTGGAAGATACATGTGCTTTGTTTACCATGGGCCACTAAACCTGCACACCTAAATCTTAGAACAGGCACCATAGTACAACAATGGATCAGGAACAAGTCATGTCATTTAGTCTCTGCTTTTTGACATTGTAGATATCCTAAAACAACAGAGGTGTTTGTGTAAGGCTGCTCTGCAAGGTTTGAGAGTAGAGAATTGATTACACATCTATACTGCTCCAGAACAGAAGTTTGCTGGTAGCTGACAGTTTCTCCATCTGCTTTGCCTTCCCTGCTGACTTCTACGAGTGCTCCCCAAGTTACCACAAGGTATCCCCAAGACTGTCACCCATCCGTGTAAGCAAGGAATATGCCCATTTACTTTCCCAACCCTTTGAAGTTTGGTTTTGAAGACAAAAAGTTTCTATATGCAGCTGAATCTCAGTGGTGGCCAATACCAAGGAAAACACAGACTTTTCAAACTGTTCAGAATTCCAGTTTGAGACAGACTTCACAAGCACAAGAACCATAGCTGATCCCCTCAAGACCTATCAGAAGAAACTGGATTAGTCTTTCTCATCACAACACTTCATTTTCTATAGATAGTCTACACGGGCAGAACAAATCTCAGCTTGAGGCACACATCTTCCACATGGGCCTGCCATGCCCCATCTACCGCAAGAGACTTAAGCTACAGAATATAATCTATTTTTTCAGCTTCTAAAAGCCTACACCACCATCTTGCCCTTAATAAACAGTCCATTACTCCTGCAATATAATTCCATAGGAAAACAGGCACTTTTTCCTTCTTAGTGGCTAGTGTGACAGGTACACGTTTTTCTCAATCTTAATTATGTCTTATGAAACACATTCTCTTTATCTTGGTGGTGCTTTACAAACTGTATTTTTCTGCAACCAGAGTCCCAGCGCTTAGGAGTAGTGCATGGCCTCATCTCCCAGTGAGCACAGGAACAAGTCCTTAATAGATCTAGGTCTTTTGGAAAGACTCAAGAGAATGCTGAGAAATGAACTATGCTACACAGCTCTCAATTAGCCAACTAAATTTGAGTGCTTCCACACAGGACTGTTTGTGACTAAGCTGAGTGGCTACGTTTATTGCTCAGTGCTGTGCATTTCACACAGTCCCTTAAAAGCTTTGTTTTCTAAAGAAAGAAAAGTGTACTATAGAAAAAAATCACCAGCCAAAAACATAGATTCAAGGGACTGTGTAATAAGCAATAACAAGGTTCTATGTAAGTCATTCTGAAAGCATTTAAGGCAGCTCAACATTTATAACTGTCAAGCTATTGACTAGCAACTTCTTGGACTGTAGCAAAAGAGACTGGTTTCTCAACGTTTTATACTATGTTCCAATATCTTTATCTGCCACCCTCCCTGTCCTCCCTTCCTCATCTTTGGTTATCAGCTTCCAGCTCGTTTTCCAGCCTGAGGTGCTATCATCACAAATGAAAAAGAAAAGGACATTTAGATGACTTACATTCCCAGTTTTATTTTTGGCTTTCTTGACCTTCTGGCAAGTTGTTTTACCATGAAAATTTCATTAAAGTCTCTATTAAATTCAGAATAGAAGATGCCAAGGAGGATAGAATCTATTTTAAGGGCATTAATAACTATAGAGAAGGCAATACATTAATGCTGTATCAAAACAGCAAAGGCAGTAATAGCTTTCAGCATTATGAAGCATCTTTTCCCCCTTACTTAAGGGAGAGTGCTCTCTTAGATTATTAGTCATTTCTTCATATCTAAAATTAATCTACAATGATTCCTCTGAGCCAAAGAGGTACAATGCTATGGAAATAAGATCTTGGCATAAAACCCTCAAAGCCATAGCATATAGAGAAACGAGTACTTATCACATGGTCCGATCAACTGTAAAAAGAAACCAGCTGAAATCTGTGCTTGTATTCCTGTTTCTACCTCTAGAGACTACAGCTCTTTTCAGAATTAATAAAGGGAACATTTCTGACCCATCTGTCACAGTCATGTATGTTTTTTCCATATGTCTTTGTAGTGGTGTGTTTTTGGTTTTATCAGTTTTATGTATGTATTTGTTCCTTGTTTTATATTTTTTTTTATAAATTGTAATGGTTTGTCCCATGTCACCCATATTTAACCCTTCTTAGTTTTACCCCAACATTAGTTATGTGTCAATCCTAAGTTATATAGCCCCTGGGTCTTGTCCATCACTTTGAGGCCTCTCCCAAAAGTCTAGAAAGTTCCAGTGAGGGCCTCGAGTGATTGGACAAAACTCTGGCTGTCTCCCCGCTTGAGTTATTAATTTGTTATAATATGTGTCATTTACCTGCAGAGCCATACCCACATGATCCCTGATTTGTCCTCAGTTAAACCCATCCCCAGGTTCCTCCCCCCAATAAAAGAGGTTGCATTTGGGTGCTCTTCCTCTTTCTGCTAAGGGCCCTTTCTGCTAAGGGATCTTTGCCGAGGCAGATACCCTGAGCTGAGGTTATGCCCCCTGGGGGATGAATAAAGCCAGTGGTTGAACCCTGAGCGGACTGACTCCCTCTTTCCTGCTGTCGTTGCTTCTCTCCTGCAGGCAAACCAGAACCCACGGGATCAGCAAGGTGAATCCAGCTCCCAAGCTGTACCCTTTTTGCCATGGTGCCAGGCCTGGCTGAGGCAAAGAGACATTGACACTGTGACATGTCTTATCTCAAGACTTCCCAAAGCCACACAGCCATTTCCAATTGCCTTTCACATTAAACACTTAAGAAACTGCAAATTCTCCATGAGACTCCTTGAAGCCTTACTTTACTTTTCCAAACCAAAACACTGTCTGAGATACATTTCTACCTAGATCTTATGGGGAAGGTCTGTAGGGAGAGTTGTCCAGAACATTAAATTCCAGGACCACAGTAGCAGAGCCAGTGTCCTGTACAGTGGCATGTTATGTGGTAAAAGAAAACACTTCCAGCACCACATAGGGCACTGTTACCACTACCAAATTAAGTCTGCACAAAAAGTGTTCTCTTTGCCCACTTTTGGGGAGCAAACAGAAGCTTATGCCTGCTCTAGTGGGCCAAATGGCACACACCCTGCCCTGCAGCTGAGGAAAAGTCTCTCAGTGCAGCTTGCATCCACATGGTTAAAATGTGCTCCCTTTTCAGTAGGACAGCTCTGTCCACAGAGCGTAGTTTATTAATCCAGACATAGCCCTAAAGGCCAGAACATCAGTAGAGCACATATTATAATATCCAGGGCATATATCAGTAAAAGTGACATTTGCAAGGTCAGTGCTGCAGCATACAGGGACACTCCATTTCAAACAAAGTAGAATTTGTAAGTGGAAAACAATAATGAGAATGACACACAAAACAGCTCGCAATCTTTTAGCTGTTCTAATGGAATCTGACAAAAAGTGCTGAGATAAGATGTTCAATATATTATTAAAAAGGCTGCACTTCAACATCTTAAACAGTAATATACTATTTTAAAGTGTACTTTAAAAAATCCAAGAAGACCTGAAGACCAAAAAAAGCCAGACTGAGTTCAAGGATTTTGGTTAAGAGAAGAAAGTGAGTCATTACAAATCCCTCCAAAAAAAACCCCAAACAAATCAGACTCAAATCCTAAAA
>VXBB01012553.1:238673-264004 GCA_013399915.1 Illadopsis cleaveri
TAGCCAATGGTTTGTTTTGAAACAAGAGGCAACAATGCAGTTTCAGGATTTCCCAAACTAGGTTTTTTTCTCTCTTGCTTGTAAGTTATCAAGAGAAATTCTATTTAGAAGGACCACTTCTAGGCAATCTTGCCCATTCTTGGATAAAAGCCTGATGTTAAGAAACAGGGCTAAGGATTCTCAACAAATTAAATCCTATTAAGTTTTAGTGGGTCTAAATATCTGATTCCCCTTAGTCATCATTGACTTCATTTTTTTTTTTGAAATTTAATATTTTTAGTGCATTTTAAGTTAGCTGTTAGTAAAAACACTTTGAATTAAACAGTGGAAATTTGAATATGCTTCCCAGAAAAACTTTTAACAGGGTCATCATCCTACATTAGAGGATAAATGTGCAACTACACACACTTGCCTTACAGTATTTATAAAATTGCTTGAGCGCTATTTTTGTCAAGAAAAATGGAAAGATTAAGCCTATTAAACAGATAGTATTTCCCTCAAGAAGCACTAATTCAATAACATATACATAAGCAGAAATCTAGAGGGACAAAACTATAAACAGGATTAAGTAGAGCTTGCCATGAACTTGAGTTAGAGAGGCAGAGATGATAAATTCCTTAGAGAGGCAATAAGCAGCACTTTCACACCAGTTCCCACATCTGAGAACACCCATTTCCTTGCACTGAGCAACGAGAACAATTCTGCAAATAATAGTATCCTGCCTGAGCAAAAGCATCTCATCCCTCAATCTCAAACTGGCCATTTTTCATGGTCTGGATGATGTAGTTTTGCGAGTCCTCTTTGAAGGAAATGTCAATCTTGCTTTTGCAGCAAAAATCATCTGGTAACAAAACAGAATATCATGCTTTAAAAAAAAAAAAGAAGAAAAAAAGAAGAGTTAAGCCTGTTGCTATCTGCTGTTTGCCTTTGGGTTAGTTTTAGGGCAGCTTTCCTTTTAGACAGCTTCAGGTTAGAAAGTCCTACAAGAACTATTAAATGTAGAGAAATGGATACAACCTTTGACTTGGTGAGTCCCTAAGCCACAGATTGCTGAAAGCAATTGATGGAGTGGGAAAAGCTTCACTTTATGCCTGCCTACTCTCATATTCTTTCCCTAAACATCAAGAACTGGCAGCCCTCCCAGAAAAGTTTAGCCTGCTAAAGTGAGATATATACACCTTTGATGTCTTCTTCCACTCTCATATTTCTTAATTCAAGCATGTCAAATCAATAAAATTATGATTTCTCAAGGTAACATATAAGGAAAGTTAGTGGTAAACCTCCACACTAGTGAAACATTTCTGCAGCACATTTTCAAAGTAAAAGCTTTTAAATCTCACTCTTTCTAGTATTTATCAGCTGTAAACTTAATACCTCTTTGCCTAAATACAATGAAGGGTTTCCTTCATTGTATTAAGGTTGCTCAGGTGGAAAAAAAACACTTATGTGGAAATTAGCTGTTACAATAGCTTTTTATTCTTTAGGACTTAAACAAACAAACAAAAAATTAGCTTTATACTTTTCTATAGGGCTCATCACTAGAATATTTATTGTCCTTGAGTGTACTGATCTTTAACATGAAACCAGTCTACACCCTCAGGTAAGATAGGCAAGTCACTTTAGAAAAGTACTGTTTCAGAGACACATTATCAAAGAAACAAGAAAATTAAAGAGTCTTCAGAGATCCCAGTACTTTTCAAAACAAAGTCCTCCCTTCCCCTCCCTAAATATGTGGCTATCTTTGGACTACAAATCTTCAGATGGGTTTGTTGGGGTTGTTTGGTTTTTTTTTTTGGTGTAAAAAGTACAACCGGAAAATGTTGACAACTCCTCTTGGGCAGTTTAAATCCCTGCATGTTTCATCTGTTAGTCATATATTCCTAGCAGAAGCATAGGAGTTCCAGCAGGGGTAATGTCAGTTGTAGCCAACAGAACATCTGAGATGTTTTACTTTGTTAATAAGCCAGCTCCCAAGAAATGGCTATGTTTTCTTTATGTAGAGCATGGACTCTGTCTGAAGAGCAACTTCAGAAAGGATTTCTGCTATAAGAAATATTTAGGAAAAAAATATCTTACCATTCAAGGAATTGAGCAAATATTGCTCAATATTGAGCAAATATGTCAGCATGCAGGTTAGGAATTGTTCTTTGTAATTCCATCTGTTTTGGAATGTTTAATGGCTTGTGTGACATAAAATTAGCTACATGTCTTGAGCACAACATCCAGAATCATATCTGAATTTCCAGACTAAAAGAAACTGAACCTGTTCTTCAGTTTAACTGCAGTTACTCTCAAGAAGAACTACCTATTATGTATTTCTATACCCTCTAATACTTGAAATAAAGACTTCTAAAGCAAATAAATATCTATAAAGAGCATGTGTGGCTTCTTCCTGGAATAAGATGTTTAGCAATGGATAGACAGGATTAAAACTGGCTGCATTTTTCTACTTTTGGCATCTGCTTTTTTGCTTTAACAAGAAATCCAAAATAAAACCAAAAAGAAGTAATATTAGCTAAATTATGAAGCTCAGATAATCTGGGGCAAACAACAAAAATCCAGTTCTTGCCAGAACCTTTGCATGTTTAAGAGTCACGTATTTCCAAAAGAAAACTAGCTCTTGGGAAAAGTTACACTGAAGAAATTATATCCCATTGGGAAGGGAACTCATCAGTGAATTGGAGGCAGTGAAAAGAAGGAGCTCTTGTTTCAAGAGAGTCCATTCTGCAGGCTTTGAGCTCCAACACTTCTGCTCTGGCTCAGATAACACTGGCTGTTATGGGTTTGTTATGGGATGCCTTTGTGAGTCAAATCATATTCTTCTCATGAACCTGTATCAAGGAGGAACAGCCTAAGAGGCACCTTGCAGCTCTGAGTTTCAGTTGAATCCCTTCTCCAGGGGAGGAGAAGCACCTGCCATAAGTCTAGCAGAAGCAGAGCATGCGACCCTGTTGAAGGGCCATTAAGCTTGAGCAACTGTGTGCCACAAAACCCATTTTGCCCAAATCTACAGAGTATGTGTGGAAAAGGATTTGTTATCCTTTAACATCCTGCCCATTACAATACAGTTGCCAATCCCTTCTGTTTATGCCTCAAATCTGTAAGAGTTCAAGATAAAAAAAGATGAAAATGTTTGGTAGATGGTCCCAGAAAGGTCACTAGCAGTCTAAGAGGGACTCTCTCCTCTCTTCAGGGAGCAGAACAACTACAGCTAAACGCAAGATACTAGGTGTTCAGAGGAGCATCTTCCTGAACAGCAAGGCACAAATTACATTACAGACAGCTTTGCTGCATTTCTTTAATGAACAAGTAAATCCATGTCAGCGAAACTCCTCATGACCTCAAATATTAGAAGCTATGCAATAAAAATAAAAAAAATTCAAAGTCATCTAAAAATCCTTTTTTAGTACGTACTATGATCTTGGCTATATCCATTAATTTTGTTCATTAGCAAATGAATAAAAGTAAGAAAAGGAATTGTTAAGCTCATCTAAAGGAAAGCAGCAAGATTGCAGATATGTTTGATGCTGCTTATGAAGAAAATCAGTTCAGCTTTTCAATTATCTTCTATTCATTATACAAACCAATAACCAATGTCAAATTGAGCAAGCCACCTCTCTCACTCCAGTAAATCCCCTCAAATTTAATTGAAATCTTTGTTTTAAACTGGGTATAGGACATACTAAATTCCCAATGAATCGACTTATCCCTCTTCAAGAAAAAAAATTAAAATACACATGTTTAATTTTTTAATTAAAATAATTATTTTTTAATACCAAAACATATTTTTAAAATTTTAGTCAAGAAAGCATGCTAATTCCCATAGTTACTTTAACCAAAAATTATTACAAAATACAAAACAAAATCTTTTGTTTAACATATTATGAAAACACCATTTCAAAGAAAAATTTCCAGTGTTCTCTAAATGCAACAAGGAATGCAAATATTACTGGATTTTCTCCTGAACATTTTTCAAGAGTGCATTGTTTCTCTTGATAGAAAAAAACCCCAAGATTTTCCAGTAAGGACTTGATGATATCAGCTTTATGCCTCCCCATCCCTCCAGTGATGCCTAGTGAAACACCTGTGGAAACAAACCTTTGCATCAGATTTATTCCAGTCATCTTTGACACCTCTTTAGAATTCAACAGATAGAAATATCATACTTTACATTCACCTATAGGCTTCAAACAAAATTAATAAACAGTTGTGTACCAGACTGTAAACTTCATGTTTTGGCAGTTTCAGCAAACAGTAAGGATGCCAATCTCTGGGTAACGTGATTCCTTGCAATATCTAAGTATTTCCCATTCCAAGTAGATAATCTTAAACCTAGATTACTGGAAAATTACTGAAAAAACCTCAAAATATGGCAAACTAAGCCCAAAGTCTTGCATCAGCATTTAGGACACCAAAAAAAGCAATAAAAAAATGCAAGTACTACATTTGTAATTACATGTCACTAGTGCACTTCCTTTCCTCAGTTGCATGCATTCCTAAGTATGAGTAATGACACAGTGCACACTTGGTGAGACTGCTGGTGGTACTACACTGGGAGATGTTGTTGAGTCCCTGGAGGGACAACATGCCTTGCAGAGGGATATAGAGAGATTTGGACAATCATTAACAATATGAAATTTAGTAAGTGCAAATGCTGGATTATGCACGTGGGACAGTAACATAGGGCATAAGTACAAACTGTGAGATGAGTGGCTGGAGAGCAGCCGTGCAGGAAAGGGTCTGGAGGTGCTGGTTGGCAGTAAGCCCTGCCAGCCCAGCGGGCAAACCCCACCCTGGGGTGCATCAGACACAGCATCACCAGCCAGTCAGAGGAGACCATCCCACTGCATTCAGTGCTGGTGTGGCCTCATCATGGACACTGAGTGCAGTCCTGGGACCCACAATTGAAGAAGGATGTAAAGGTCCTTGAATGCATCCAGAGGAGGGCAACAAAACTGGAAGGGATGTCCTGTGACGAGCAGCTGAGGAGTTTGTGGTTGTCTGGTTTAGAGAGTTGGAGGCCAAGAGGTAATCTCATTGCTCATTGCTCTCTGCAGCTTCCCATGGAGGGGAAGTGGGGAGAGAGTAGCTGATAGGACACATGGGAATGGCTCAAATCTGCACCAGGAGAAGTTCAGACTGAACATGAGGAAGCAGTCATTTACTGAGAGGGTGGTCAAACACGTTCTCTAGAGAGGTGGTTTAACCACCAGTGTTTAACAGGCATTGGGAAAATGATTTTCATACTGTGCTTTGACTTCTAGTCAGCCCTGAAATGCTCAGGTGGTTGGACTAGGTGACCACTGTAAGTCTAATCCAACTGGATCTACTTGATTAGATCAATAAAAATATCATTTAATAACAAGAAAAAAAAAAAAAGGTCAGCCGTCGCCCTGATTTTTCAGCCGTCTGATGTCTTCATTCTTGGACTGGAGCTTTCTCATGAATTGTAAGAAAAACAAAGAGTGATGTTTAGTAAATAATGCATTCCTTCCAGGGGGAAGGACAAATTGATAAACTTCTAAGTTGACCACTGGGGTCAGAGAGGTGTTAGTCTCATCCCCCAATCCCGACTCAAATTCCAAACCCTATTTAAACCCCAAACCAAAATAAACTTTTTCTTTTCCTTCTCGTCTCACAACCTGACGGGTGAGTGTAGTTCTTTTGTGTCCTCTAGCGACATCAGCCAGTGACTTAGACACCAGAAAATACCCAGACCTAACTTTGACCCCTAGGTCTGTGCACTGTACAATACGATTAATTTGAATGAACACACATTGTATAAGACAAAAGGGATCGTGGTCCTATATTAGAATGGAGTAAGTAAGGTGGAGCATTGTTTTTAAATCTATGACATCTTCCTCATTCAGGATGAAAGCATGCTGTCTAATCAGTGATTTAGAAAGGAACATGTAACTAAAGGAAATATCCTCATATTTACAAGGCTCACTCAGCTACCCAGGAAGAGACTGTATCTAATTATAGTCAGCCCTTTGACATATTCAGGATGAGAAAGGAGATCATGAAGCACAGTGAAATGTTAGTCATTCACACACACATCTCTTTTTCTGAACCCATCTAATCATTTCTTCCTATTTTTGCTGCATGCATAGACCCTCCACACATTCACCCATTTTTCTTGCTGCCTTGCTACTCTGTTTTTGCTATTTCAGTATCTTTTAAAAAATTATGTTATGCAATAAAATCTGATAGCAAAACAGCAGCCAAGAAAGTCTGGGGGACCAGTGCTGTAGTCAGTGGTGACAGAGGCAAAAGGATACTGTTCTTTGTTATTTCCCAACTTCTGTAGAGATGCAACAGATGCACCTGAAGGCTTCACCAGGGTAAGTGGCAGAGAGAAGCCGCTGAGTAACTCTGAGTGGGAGAAGGTGTTCCACTGCCTGGAAGTGGCACAAGACCAACAGATAGGAAGCTCAGCAGTGGTGGTGACTTGGTGCAGAGAACATACAGCAGAGTTCAACTAAAGGATACTCGCCACCACAAAGAGAAAGCAACTCAGAGAGAATGATCTCAAAAGCAAAGTCAGAGGTTTGCAAATTAGATTTTTGAGCATCTTTTAATTACTGAAATCAAAACTGTGAGATACCTTAGACAAAAATAAATACATAAAAATGAACAAGTTCTACATGGCCTTCTAGAACAAAACACACTCAATAAAACAGAGATCCCTTTCATTTCTATTTTAGGGTTCTTTTGTTCAAATCAGGAGTTTCTGGCCTTTCACTGATGAAACACCAGAGTACTGAAAACTGAACCCTCTTTTACTGAGTGGAATAACATAGATTATTTTGGAAGAATTAAGATAAAAAAGCCCCTCATATATAGTCCAATGACACTATGCTAAAAATCAAGCATTTGGCAAATTGGCCAACTGATAGAGGCCAAATAGAGGCCAAAATATTTCTCTTGAATAGCATGCAGAAGGAAAGGGTTGGACAATATTAATCTTCTATTCACAGACAGCTAGGGGAACTGAGCCAGGTCCATGTAAGTTTCAGTAGTTTTGTGGCCAACTACTGTTCTGTGCCATAAAAGTTTCAGGTTTCAGATGAATGGCAGTAAATTAATTATAAGCAGGCCACTATCTTTCATGACCTAATATCCATATTTGCAATAAAGCACAAAGGACTTAGGCATTTACTCACTGCAAATGAATAGCCATGCAAAGGAGGACTCCCAAATGCCTCAGTGTCTCAAAGGTGGATGAAATAGAGATATATTACAACCCACACAGTCATGGTCAAGGAAATAAATCCTTAGTTATGCACTCTTTTTCTGTTGGTGTTTCCCATTCTGCTGTTCCAAAAGCAAGCAGATCTCTTTAAGAGAACACCTCCAGCCTTTCACGTCTTGCTCTCACACCCTGTGCTGCAGAGGTTTGCTTGTTAAAGAACCTGCCCAACACCAAACAACACTGATTTAATTTCCAAAGCTGATTCAGTAGTCAAACATCAAACCTGACCGGCCTTTAAGATTTCCTCTCCTTATAACACTGTACTACCAGCATGATCCAAACAATGTGAGCATTCCCATTCCTTTTGATCTACGTCAGCCTTCACATCAGCCTCTTCACACTGGCCTACCAGATACAATGGGAGTATCAGATCGAGAGCTATACCTGGATCTTGGGTAAAGCTCAGGCTGTCATCCTCATTCTAGCTTTGGAAAAAAGGGTGTTTTCCTGGCTCAGTTGAAAGCAACACCCTTGCATTTCTAGGTTAGGGAATTCATAGAAATAAGTCTCAGGTCTAAAGCTAGACCAAACCCCTAGATTCCTCCAGGGCCATTTTAAATTTAGTTCTGTAAAAGAACTCCATAAGCTTGCAAGGATCTCTGAAGCAATCATCAATATTATTTGCCAATACAAAGTATATCTAACAGTAGGTATTTATAGGTTCAAAGGATATTTTATTGGCAAAGTTAATTTATCTTAGTTTAGGCCTTCACTGACTAAGATTCCTGTGCAAAGAACATAGAAAATGTTTAGTTGTGAAATTCCATGCTTGGAATATACAGTCCTGTAACTTTCAGGAATCCATTAAAAAGGTAAGACCCTGGAATTCACAAGTGTCAGGAAAACACTGCCAAACATCATTAAGCTGGTAAAGATTCTTCAGAGTTAAAAAACTTAGGCTAGATTTCTTGAAATGATCCTGTTGATTTGATGAGATAGGACACCTTTTACAGCCATTAAAAAAAAAAGAGTAATGCTTTTTCTACCTATTATGCAATGCCTTCCTCAAGCACTTTCAAACAAGAATTCACCTACAGACTTTCAGTCCAAAGCTCATGATAAACCTGTTTTGCACAAATCAAGATGTTTGATGCCAATCAAACTAAGCAAATGCTTATGTTCTGTAAGGCAGGTAATCACAGTTACAGCACTTTATATTGTTAAATACCAGTTGAGATAATGTCTACTAAAAACAAATACAGGTTTCAAGACAGTAAGAGGTACATTTTAGGTCTAAGATAATTGCTTTTAATTTTTTTCCTTGCAATAGATAGAACACATTTGATTTTAAGATCTCATTTTTACATGTACAGCACAAAATCCTAGCAGAGCATTTCACATGGATGTGACAGATTTAGATCCTGCAATCACACTAGATACAGCTCTCTTTATTGGCATCAAGGAAAACTCTTTTTCTTCCCCACACCTTGGGATTTGTAAAACAGAATTATGACATTTGCCTCCGTTATAAATTACTGAGAGCTGTTGACAGAAAAGTAGTATGTAAGAATGCAGCAACATTTTTAGGAAGAAATTTAAGTAGGTTCTTTTTAAAGTGCAAGCTATGTGCATGAGAATTGTTTTAAATACTGATTTTAAAATAACTACCCTTCTTCTTTTCTTGGATTTCAATCTTGTCAAACCACAGTAAAATGAGACTTGGTCACCACTCAGCAGTGATATTTCAGCATGTACAAGAAACAAAACTCAAAAGGAAATTTTAAAAAATTTCTTTTTAAAAAATAACTTGCCAAAGTTCCCTTGTAAATTTTAACACCACTCACATTAAAAGTTCATTTCCTCTTTTGCTTTCCAGACCCCAGTAGCTATGATCCCTCTAATATTAGATGATGAGGATGGCTATCTCCAGAGACAGATTTATTTCCTACTGAACACATCATCATTTTCACACATGAATAACTGTGGCTTGAACACAAAGCTATATCGGACCAAAGAAGGAGCTTATTTCTGAAAACTGTGTTGAAGAAGGTCCCTTCACAGCAGTAAAGCTTACACTAGGTAATAACTAGTTTCATAACCAAATCTCTAAAGCAATGATCTCATACTGAAAGGCTCTGCTTCGCATTACCAGGTCTGGGGTTCATCCATCCGTATTCATGAATTGTACCAAAAGAAAAAAGAAGTCCTGCAGAATACAGCTTTTTAAAGACTGCTGTAGGTGCTAGGTTTTTCTGACAATACCAAGAGCATTTACATGGAGCTGTGTATTATGTTTCTCCTATCCATGCCATGAAACACCTGGAGACTCCAGCAGCACATCTGGCAGGCTCTCACAAGATCCTGTGTTCAATATCAAAGTAGAAACTCACCAGTAAGTCTTTCCACACACCCACACATCCATGTTCACAAATGACCATTTAATAAATGCCATGAACTAACAGACCTTCATGGAAACTCTTTCATTTATGCAGAAATAAATCCAAAAGATAAATAGGACCACAGATTGCTGCATCATTCCATCCTCCTCAGATCCTGAAGGATAACAGCCATTATTGTGATTCATCAAAGTGGCATGACTCTTGAGATGAACAGAGTGGGGTACAGCTGAAGGTCACTGCTCTCAGAGCCCTCACCTAGCCATGAGAAGACACAGTCCTCTCCAAGGAAAATTACCATTTAAAACAAACTGACAGCAGCCACAGAAGAATCAAAGCAAAAAACTTTGAATTTGAAGTTTTCAAATAGGCTGTGGACAGGACTTATATAAGTTGCAGACAGCCAGTCCTGAGCTTCAGACATGCACAGGCAGTGTTCTGTATTGCTGCTCTGAAGCACGGCTGCTGAGCCAAAGTAAATGTCTCCAGTGATAACACTGGAACTTTGTCGTTTAATCTCCAAGTCCACACTCTCTGGGAGAATTCAAGCTGCACACTAACAAAATCATGTGCAAAATAGTTTAGAAATATCTTACCGTTTGATCCATAATGAAGCCTACTACTAATGTGACCTCTAATAAATCAGGCTGCACACAAGTTCCAGCTGGCCCTCAGAGACAGTCATATCTGGTTGCTACACCAGAACAAATCCAATAACCCCAGACATACTTAAAACAGAGTGCAGAATTTGTTCCAGAAAGTTTAGGAATCTGTATCAAGACTGTGACATTTCCAAGATTATTGTTTCCCAGTTATCACCAAGAGACTAGCAATGAGCACTCAGAAGATAACTGAGTGCTGTGGGTAAACTCACTCAGAAATTGTTTCGCAATACACAGCTTGTTTTTAAAATATGAACCTTGTTAAGGAAATTATCATAAAGAACTTCAGAAGTGTTTTTCAGATGTTTGCATTAATAAACAGAAAATCCCTTATGGTCTATTAAGAAAAAAATGGTGTGATATGAATCATTTCCTTTGTTTAAAATGGAAGGGGAGAAAACATCCAAGAACTGTCTAAGTTTAAAATAGGTACTAAGGCTAATTTTATCACTTTAAGAAGCCAGAGACTGATGATCTGTATGCACATGAATTTACATATAAATAAATGCTCACCAAAAAAGTAAATTCAGGGGAAAAAATTCCAAAGAACCAGCAAAATGGACAGATATAGTCACCAAATACCTTCAGCATTTTGAAGAACTTTAAGAAAATGAAAGGAAGACCTATGAAAAATTGAGACTGATATTAAGATTTCCCACATAAAATTTCATCTTCACACTTTGAAGATTTTCTCCCAAGTAGATCTGTTAGTTGCCTTCTTTTTTTTTTTAAGGTTAAAACGGCTGAGTAATCTCAAAACAGAGGAAAATATTATATTGTCCTGATCAGAAACCTTCTTGAGATAAAATATTAATAGCCGGCCCTCACTGACATAGGGTGCTGCCTGGGGCTAGACAGTATATGACAACTGCATGAACAACTGCAGCAGCACCCAGGGACTGCCAAATCCCCAAACCCTGAGTGAGCTGTTTCTCCTCTTCCTCCTCTCATGAGTCAACCTTTTGCAAAATGAGGAGAACACGAGTTAACCCTACATTTCTCTATCCTGTGCCTCAATATGATGGATCTTACCAGAGGGCTGCCTCCTTTCTTCACCTAGCTAGCACTTTACTCGGCAAGGATTCCCATTAAAACCTCAGGAGGCTTTTCAGCAATTAACACAGTGGGAATGGTAGTAATCAGCCTGCAATGGGGTTGTGCAACAGCCTATTTGCCCACAGGAACACAGTGCAACTGCAATCATTAGTAGAAAGCTTTGGAAAACGCTTGAAAGCTTTCCAAGTCACTCATAACACTGGGATTATGTGCAGCTCCTGGCTAGGAATCCCTACAAAGATGCATTGCACCTGAGCTGGGCTGCTAAAGCATCATGAGGAGCAAGCATGAAACACATTAACTTCCAATGCACTAGATGCAAACAATTACCAAGAGGCTCGCATTGCCTTTAAGAGACCTCATGCAAACCCAAGTATTCCTCTGTCTGTTTTCATCTCTATCAGAATTAAAGAAGTTAGCTTCTGGCATGTATTTTATCCTCAGTCTTTGTTTGCAAACATCATGTTTTGAACAAGACCTCATCATGCGTTGGGATTTATTTTTCTTTTTCCCTTTGCACCTTCTTAAACCAAGCTCTGAGGGAATACTTGGAAGTGGAGGGGGGGTTTTAGCACAGATGTACCTATACTGAAAATATTTATCTGAAAGTTTTCAATAGTGGAATAACAAGAAAATAATTGCCTTGTACCTACAAATTCAAAGTTTTGAAAAATAGGAAAAGTATTTTTCAACTGATTTGAAAGGGAATATAAATCATAATTGTTGCAAAGGGAGGAGAAAAGGATTGAATTTCCCAAAGTCAGACTTATTGATTAGACTTCTAAGTATATTATAGAGGTAAAAGCTGTATCCAACAGCTTCCACACATTTGCTGACTCTGCAGGTCATTTCAGACAGCGCTGCTTATATCTTTACCATAGAAAAGCCCATTTCCAAGGTCACTGAAACTATTTTTGCTGAACTTTAATACTGCATCTGCACGTGCTAAATCCTGGATATTACACTATTGACTTAAAGAAAAATTACTTTTTCAGCTTGACTACATCACGTTCACTGAAATTTATGTGCTCTGCTTTAGTGCCCTTATTGGAGCTACTCAGCAAGGTGCAAGTTCTGGATGAGTTTTGAAAGCACCTACTTGTACAATCAAGCACAACTTTCCTCGTGTGTATTCCAGCTGCTTTTCTGTGCCAGGTAAGGAATTATCAGAGCAAAGCTGTTTCACAAGGTCGCTCCCAAGCTTGACTCGCCACAGCCCCCAAGGACACATGGAGGGACAGGTTTTTGCCAGGCAGTGCTACTCTTAAAACAGAAACAAGGTTGTTACTATTACCTGAGGAACTCAAGTGGCTGACTCCACTGCATTCTGCCTTTGAAAAGAACTGGAGCAAATCCACAGGGAGCTATAGCTACTTCCTGCATTTCCTCATGTCTGCAGCAATCACAGAAATAAAGAACAATCTAACCAGAATCTTTCCACAATACAAACGCCCCTGCCCCTAAATACAATTTAAATCCAAGCACCTGAGGATGTCTCTGGGCTGTGATTGCCCTGAGTGGCCTCAGCACCTCCTGCACATGCCCTGCCCAGTACCCAGGGCTCTATTTAGACTCAAACACAGCAGCCAGGTCTGGCCTGGGTGATGTTGTAGGTATGTCTGACTCCTGCCTGGAACAGAATCTCCCCATCCAGAGCTGTTGATAACCCCAATCACAGCAACCAGTTCCACCCTGCATGAGTGTAGCCCCCTGACTAATTTGGAGGTGGGAAAAAAAAGGCTTGTGTTCTAACCATTAAAACTCAATCTCTTTAATCAGCTAAAGTGAAGTGCCACTATCAATATCACTGCTTTATGTGAATGCTTGAAGACTGATTGAATCAATTTTTCCTTTACGGTAACCACACAGAGTGACTTTTCAAGAACTTTTACTTTAATAATTCTGCCTAGACCTTCATAACAGGGGCTATTATGGACTTCAGAAATAGAAACATATGTTCCTCCCTGGAGGAGGTGAGGAAAAAAAAAGCTTGCTATGTGGAGAACTTTCAACAAAATTAAGCACAGGCTTTTCCTCCATTATCTGCTCCATTCCTGTGAGCAGGTACAATCTTCTGTGGGCAGGTACAATCAGGATATTTCTTTTCAGCTCCACAGTGTAAATGATGGGGCAGAAATGGGCTGTATGTTGACTTGGAAACACCAAGTTTGGTCCAGCCATGTGATCTGCACAACACTAAACGGCCCTCAACTATTCCCCTGTTCCCTAGCTCAAAATTGCATTTGCACCTATCCTGTACAGACATTTCCCAGGCCCTAAGATATTTTATATCACTGGATGATATATAATACACTGTCAAATGGCAGCAATTTGGCTATTTTGCCTGAAGTCAAGTTGGTTACAAAGATTGCTCTGCTTCAGAAAATTCTTGACACACCAATTTACTATCTCATTATGTTCCTACTCTTTAGAGATAATACAATCACATTAAATGCTCATTACCATTGAGATTAAGAAAAAAAATTAACCCCTCATGCTACATTTTTCTCTCTGTTTCTTAAACAGTTCATGTCCTAAACACTTTGATTTTTATCTCATGTACATGCCAACTAATCATCTTTGTTTGAGTAGTAAGGAGTACTGAACAATGTATCTGATGAATCTTATTAAACAGATGGGCTTCCCCTTGGGAGATAATACACAGAAATACTTACTTTATAGAATGTACATTTTTTTAATAAGCAGAAAAGTATGGAAGAGGAGCAGGGAAAAAAAATAACAGCATTAGGAAAAGAATTAGTGATCAGCCATGTGCCTAATTTTCTAACAGAACTGAGACTAATAGTGCCACAGGGGCCACAAACTTCATTGCACTGAGGCTTTTGTATGGATACTGGTCACAGGTATGTTATAAATGAAAAGCGAGATCAAGAATTATAAAATAGCAATTTATTAACACAATCCCATCACCAAAAAAGGAAGAGCCACAATAAAAGAAAAACAACACCGGTGTGGGTGGCAGAGCGACAGTCCCCTAAGAGACTGGTTCGCCCTGTCCACACCGTACTGTTTCTGGGTCCCGTTTTTATATGCTTTTTCATATCCTCGGGCGAAATGTTTTGTAAGTCTTAGAATAGTGTTCATGTGCAAGCTCGGTGATCACGGTTCTGAAAAGGTCTCCTGCTTAGGCCGGGTAGCTGAATGGATTTCCCTGTATCGCTGATAATCCTGCTACCCCGGTCCAGATCCATATCAGGTGTCGATGGCCGACAGGATGCAGTGATTAAGGAGCCAGCTGCGTCTTTTCTGTTGTTAATGTCTCTGGCCACACTTATTGTTCCCTTGAAGAGGTGATCTGATAAGTGGGTTTCGCAGCTGCGCACACCTGGACTCAACCACAGTCATGTTACATATTTTCCCAATACATTTTATATAAACCATATTTTAAAGTACACGAATTTTTAATCATGTCATTTACCACAGGTACATGTGCATTTTTTGTTACCCAGAGATGCACATAGCCCTGGGAAGAAACTACAGTAGGCTGATTTGAGTTTGGGAGGGAGATTTATTTGAGAAAAACTCTGCATACATATGCTTATATAGCTTCTCTTCTTCATACCAAGTAACTTTGTCAACTTCTTTGCCTGATTTCCAATGTACCAATCAATCTTTCCCAGTACATACTAAGTACTCTTTCAAAAGTTTATATACTGGAGATGCTGCTTCATATATACCAGGTTGTGAGCCTCAAAATCCTTAATTCAGCAGAGCACAAACACATGTTTAACTCTATGTACAGGAAGTGAAAATTAGCATTATCTTTAGGGTATTTTGGAAACAGGGTGTGAGGGAGGGATGGTAAAGAAAAGCCATTTGGACAGTTCCTAGTTGCTTTGAACTGCATTTGGTTAGCAACTCAAAAAAATGTTATATAGAGAAGCATAACCATCAGGTTTTAAATAGAAAAACATCAGTAACTCTAGTATGAACTCTAATAGACTTGAAATAGTACATTGCCTTCCCAGAATTTATTTTTTGCCTACCAAATGATTGACTACATAATGAATTATACACACAATGAGGAATAAAACAGTGTAAACATAACCATCTATCCAAAGAGCACTCAAACACATGAAAAACTTCAGCATGAAGTATTGAGCAGTTTAATTTTCCAAATTCTTTGTTTCGGAGGAAAAAAATTCCCCATCACCTAATCAGACAGCAAGCTCACTGCTATTGAAAGATGAAGTGCTGGAGTTAGGCTCTCATGGTATTTGCTTATAAAGCCTGGGGATGAGGAAGAGAGGAGAGGAAATGACGGGGAAAAGTCTCCTCTGGGCTACAGAGCAGAGGCATCTGTCAAAGTAATAGAAGTTTGTATTTGTAACGACAATTGCTGCCCAAGATTAGCACAGAGGAGCAAGCAGTTAATCAAGCTGCCCTTACCCGTTTGGTGTTTCACAGTGGCAGAAGTTACAAGCAGAGTAAATAGGCACTAAAGGGCCAAATTCTTCTGGAACCACAAATCAGGGTCCTTCCAGAATAGCTCAAGATGATCTTCAGCCAGGTGCAATGTAGCAGGAAGGGAAATGTGGCCCCTGTCACCAAGAACAGGCATACAGTAGGTAAAAGTATCTTCTTTTATCTGAGCTGCAGTCTGGCTCATGTTATGGAGGAAGGGTTCATGGACAGGTCTCAGAGCATCCACTCTGAGTCTTTTCAGGCATAGTATATTTTATAGCAGGCCACAGATACAAATAAGCCAAACAGGGAGATTAGAAAACAAGTTATCTGTTTGGCACAGATTTTCATTGGTGTGAGGCCCTGAGGACCAGGAAGGATTTGCCACAATAGGCTGTTGACAGCTTTTCTTCTGCAGTATATTGTCCTGGCTGAATAGCACAAGGTCAGACTGAATAGAGTTTTGCCACCTTTCTGCTCCTCCTGGGGAGCAATTGCTTAGAAAAATATCCCTTTACTTGACAGGTTTGTAACACAAACAAAAAAATCCATCCTCGTTGTGGTTATTGAACTGACTTCTTAGGAATCAAACAGTGTAAGACTAATAGTGTCATAGAGCCACCAACCGCACCAATGTAAACTTAAATGCACACGAGTATAGCAGAGTGGGGATAGCCTGGTACAATAAACAAATGAAACTTACTTCTTTTTTACTTTTTTCATCTTATACAGACACTTCATTTTACAATTAACAATTAATTCCTACTCCATGCAGAAAGTAAGCCAGGGTAACTAACTGTAAGAATTTCATTCACACACCACCTCAAGTTATTCTGCAGAGCAACATCTACAGTGAATGTGATGGAAAGGGAGGCAGTTGCTTGGAGATTTTAAAAGTGTTGACAAATTACAGCTATCCTTGTACATTCTCAAGATGAGTACTTTAAGGCTCACACTTTTGTGTATACAATAAAAGGGGATAATGTGGGGGAGGTACTGACACACCAAGGCTAAGAAAGAACATCACTACATTAAAATTGTCCCTATAGACATAGCAATCCCCTTTTAGAATACATCTGGAAACCAAAGAGATAGATATAGAAATTTCACAAAGGCCTTCCCTAATGCTCTGTTCTCTTGTGCTCAAGAGGAAGATCCAACTCCCATGGCTGTCTGCTCCACACAAGACATCTCCTGAGCAAGCAGCTGTGCCCTCAGCATGGCTGTCAGTATGTCTAGGCATCACACCTTCACAAAATATCACAAACCAACTGTGTTCAAAGACAGTGAATTTTCTGAGATCTCCAGAACAAACCCTGTGCTATAATCCCACAAATGCACATAAACTACCCTTTTAAATTATATGTGCTTTACTTATACATCACCAAGCAAAACATCAATTTGGCCATTATTTTAAGTATCCTATATATATTTAAGCATTGTCATTAGCAGACTGACAGAGAAGGCTAGATAGTGTATCTGAAGCAGCAGCTCACTTTTCCTGAAGGTCCAGCTCACCATGCACTGGCTTGCCTCCCCAGAAAAAAACCTTTACAGTACATGATGATTTATGTGGTGTTGGTGTGGAAGGCTGTTCTCACTGAAGCTGCAGAGCTTAAAGCATGCAGCTGATCTCCTGCAGGACACCTACCCAAGGCAACCTTGCCGGACACGCTACCCCACCAGTGCTGACAGTCTCATGTGCAATCTGGGAAGGGTCAGCTCCTTCATCCTTCCAACCTGCTCCTGAAACCACAGGAGGGAGGTCTGGGAGGATAAGGGATGCTTGCCCACATCTTAGCCACTATTGGCCCTGGACCCTTTCAGGCTCAGTCTAGCAGACGGAGCAAGGCCTGCGGGGGAGGTGCAATGGCAGCAGCATGCCAGCAGCACTCCTTGAGAGACAAGGAAGCAGCAGAGGCAAGAGGCAGGGTGCAGGAGGAGGGGCTCGGGCACACCACACTGCCATACCACACCATGGGGCCTGCCCACAAAGAGCCAACTGGGAGCCCGTGATGGTGATCCTCTGCATAATCTAAGTCCCAGAGGTGTTTTTCCTGAGGAGACTTGCCTTCAGTTTTAAATACCGTTAGATTCGTAATAAAATAGGTATTGTTAAAGGGACTTCTGCCATGTCTTCTGTCTCCTTAAGCAGGGTCCACCTTGTCTATTGTATCCTACTGTATTTTCCGGGATGCAAAATCAAGTTAATTAAAGGAAGATGAATGTTAGCCTCTTTGCATACATTTAAAATTGTCTCTGTGACAGAGCTTCTGCTATTGATACCCAATGTCAATAACAGAATTAGGATATGAATATAAAAACATCATCTTTCCAAATGCATGTCATCTTTGCTTCTCTTCTTGTTTTCTTATATTAATGACAAACATGCTGCAGATGCTGTTTCAGAGATAAACACGCAAACACTATTGTTATTTCTCCATGAAAGCAAGGGTACAGGCAATTTATGACTATTCATGAATTTTTATTAGATAAAGAGGGCTGTCTATATGAAATTGGCTGATCTACATTTTTGTTTTTAATGTCACCATAATGCTACTATTCCTAAATGTTTTACAAGCTGTTTACAGAAAGCAAAGTTCAAGGCCATAATATAATCTAGCACTTAGCTTGATCAAATTTAGAGGAAACTAATCCATGCAATTTAGTTATAGTGAACTGAAAACAAAAACTGACTGCAAAGTGGTCAATATAAACCTACGTGAAAGATTTTAATAGATGTACTCATATTTACTTGATTCAAATTATTCAACCAAATATTATCAGTTTACTTACGTTAAATATATTTAGAGGTTTGCACTGGTTGTATATTGATCTGTGGTCTTCACAAAAACCAGAAAACACAGGAAAATAAGGGCACTATGCAGTGAGAGTATATGGCTGTATTTAATCTCCTCCTGGTATGAGAAGAAAAGAGGAATCTAGGAAGCTGGCCAAATACACGTCCATCACAAATACTCTGCTAACACGCTTTCAATTATGCATTCTCAAAGGGATCAGAAGGTCCTAATTACAAGAATGAAAGCTAAGCCTGAGCAAAACACCAATGAGGGTGGCAGCTCAGACTCTGTTTCTGAGAAATACTGACCCTCATGCTCAGGGGAACAGCAAATGCTCAGCACAATTTGTTGCTGGGCCTTCAGTGAACAGGATTTCTTTTCCTGGTATCTTTCTGAGCTCCAGAAAATTATCAGGCTTTGGATTCATATTACTTCATATTATTTCAAGAATACCCACAGAAATTCCCTCTCTCGGACTCCCGGTAGTGCTGTATTTGGAAATAATGTGAGAGCATCTCCTACCCATTCCAATTTGGGTGGCATTATGGCCAAGCAAGGCTTCAATGGAGAATTGTTGCTTCAAATAATAGTCTTTAGAGGTCCCAGGCAATAAAAATAAGGAAAAAGGGCCTTAAAATAAGGATGCTTTTTTTTGCACCACTTGGTCCAAACCAAGCACAGATAAGATGTCTCCAACTGTCGCCCATTTTTCACAGCACTCTCATTCCCAGGCTGCACTGGCACAGGCAGCATGAACACCAGGGTCAGAGAATCCACCTCTGAAATCACCCAGGGTGAGCTGGCTGCCTCTCTAAGAGCCAAGTTGCTCCTAAAATACTCAGTCACAACATTAATCAGTTTGAAACTTATTCCCCATCCCACCACAACCATCTCTGACTAAAAAAATGGGCTTCAGCAGGGTCACAAGGTCTGAAAGAAGTGCATACTGACATCTTATATTTTCACCGCCAATTAAGAGTGATATTGGCATCCCCAAATGAATCTATCCTAAGTCAATGATCATCAGCTGCAGTTATCCAGTTCCCCAGTTCTGCTTTACACTTATTTGTAAGCAATCCATGTCCCTGTTAGAATTTCTAGTTCATTCCACTGTCTTCCCTCCTCCTCCCATTTTTTATTTTAGATCTGCAGATGTTTTCACAGGCAGGGAAAAATTTATTCTATTCTTCCTCTAGATGACCTTCCACAATTCTAGCTTATCAGATGGTGTGCACACTTACATACCAAAAGAAAGCATGCAAATGTAGATCTTGTTTTAAATACTAATTAAATGCATTATAAAAACTCTGTAAGTTTTATGGTCTATCTTGCATAATTTCAGAGCAACTTTAAGCTGTACCTGACTACTTCCACAAAACTACCAGCATAATGGATTCAGGTTTTCATCTTCACTTACTGACTACTGACTCACACTGGGATTGCAAGTGGTAGAAAAGGACAGTGGGAACTCCTCATTGCACAAAACTTTCCATAAATCAAAATCTATTCTTGTTCATATAATAGGAACAAGTTTAATTAAAGTAAATGGAATGGAGTAAAGAGTCTGTAAGTTAATAAGAGACTCCAGCCTAATGAAGGAGAATTCAGCCTGAAAGGTGAAATTGAAATTTCTTCACTCAGGATGGAAATCCACAAAGTTAGACCATGACTTTATAGTGTCAGCTGATGTTGGTCATTGACAAATACAATAATAGCAAGAACCACAGTATCAGAATAAAAACTAAAATTAAAGATAAGATTTGCTATTACCATTTAAAACTTGTCATGTTTTTGATTAGAGCACTGATCTTTGGGTAGAGGTGTTGAGCAACAAGTCTCAGCCGCAAAAACTTCTGTCTAAGGATAGTGGTGGTGGTAATGGAGTGGCATAAGGTGCAGTCCCTTGGAAGCACCAAGTTGTCTCTGAAGCACTATTTTTTATTCCAATCCAAAGAAAGCTTTCCAGCATGCCTCAGCTAAGAAAAAAAAAAACAAAAAAAAACCACCTCTCTTGACACCCAGCTTAGATTGCAGTTACCTATGACAATCAACATTGCTTGGATTTTTTCAGCCTATCACAAAAGTGAAGCTCAGTCTCACTCACTGTAGCAAGAGCAGCAGGACAGAAAATCACCACTTTCCTCATGCCCCTGGCTCCTACAGAAAGAACAGAGGAGCAGGAGGAAAGGAATAGGTCTCCAGGCAAGAGGAGAACAAAAACCACTGCAGAAAACAGGGAAAATTATGAAATACCAGCTCTGACATGCCCAAAGCACAGCTGGTAAGGTTTTGTGGTTAGCAGTAAGTAACAATAAATATATTTTCCTCACTGTCTTCTTGTATCAGAGTATGCTGTCTGGGGATAATAGCAAAACTTCATGCTTACTTGTTCCCTTTCTGTCTCCACTTTTCCATTGTCCATTTTTTTAAGACCAGAAATAGACGAATTTCACAATCATTAAGCCAGTTTCATCCCCACTGCATGAAAGAATAGGATTTGGTTCTAATTAATTAATTATTATAATAAATTATAAAATAGTTTGAATTATTGATTATCCAGATACAAATACTCCAGATGCAAAAAGTATCTGACAGCAGTGAAGGCTTGCTTACACTGAAAGGAGTTATAAGTGAATCCAGAATAATTACTTCCAGACCACAGACCTTCATTTTGGAATAAAACTGAAAAGCCCATGCCTGAAGTTACCTAGAAGTCCAGTCAGACCTCTGAACCCAATCACTCTTTTCCCCTTAATTAGTTCTATAGTGAAGACAAGGTTGTATAGTTAAACTGTAACTCGAGGAAGGCAGGAAAAAGTGGCAAAATTGCTCCTTAAGGAATTACCATGGACTTCATTTTTGGTTGTGTTTTTGTACTTAGGATAGCATTAATCTAACGATCCGTAATTCTCATAATAAGCATTTCATCAACTAATCCCATCACCCAACACTTTTTCTGTCCCCTTTCCGGAAGGCTGGGTTCCTCTTTTGTCTGGCAAGCTGCTTTGTACACTCCATCAGATTTAGTGTCAATGGAGCCTGGTTCGAATTCCTCATGCTTGAGTCAGTCACCTTCAAATAGTTACATGATGGTTCATTGCACCTAAAAATCAGTACAAAGTCTGCAGCAGAAAATTTTCATGACTCTTCAGTTTACAGATTTCCAGAAGTCCATTCCTCAGTAGCGCTGGAGTTTGCTCCAGGACCATTTAATTTACTCCCCAGCAGAATGCTGCTTCTAAGAACCCACACTACAGATCTGAGCTCCAAAGGGGACAGCAGAGAGAAGGTTGTTCTGACCCCTGACAGGAACCATAACAGGGATTTTGCTGTGTGCACTCTCTCCTCAGATGGGGCACACAGTCAGAAGTAGCTGTCTTTCTTTTTCTGAGACAATACTTGGCAAAGCAGACTGAGGAAGTGCATTGCTGTCCCGAAGCATAGTGGTAGAGAAATCCCTAGGGGAGAAACTGTGCATCCAAATTCAAAGTGGAGCGAGAACAAGTAGGCAGGAAACTAGCTGTAAATAAATTTGGGATGAAAGTTAGAAGGTGGCTCTTTAGCCAGTATGGTGTCTAGCCTCCTAGAGAGCACAAAAGACTCAATCTCTCTGATTGTGTGGCAGAACTGTTAATGGAACAGGATTTTTTTTCAATAATTCAAAAAATTTTCTAATCTTCCATTGATTTGATGAAAATCAAGAAGTTTTTTGTCCTCTGGACAATTCTAAGTCCCTCATCCTAGGCTATATGATTGTACTTTGAAACAAGAGATTGTTATATAAAACATACAGCTCATTATTTTAGAGGTCGAAAAGAACAGCAAGGAGAAAAGAGCACTCCACCTTTCCAAGGATCTTTGTAAGTTTTGGCCTCTGTAATTTGTAAAAAGTTCCAGTGAAATAAACTTCCTGTCTTATGTAAGCAGTGCCAACTAACCCCCACAATAATGTCCTGGAGATTAATACAATTTAGCTCTGGGTACCCACCTGATCTTTTGCAAATGACAATATGGCTCTTCATATTAATCTAATGACATCTGGTCTTAAAAAAATCCATGTCAGGAGCTCCTGATGCATAAGCAAGAGAAATTTGAGTATGGTAGATTAGAATAGACTCAAACCAATCACAACATTGACCACAATGCAGAGAAATGTTCCTGACAGTCATTAGAATCAAATAGTCTTTAATTTTAACAAAAGTCTTCAGTCATATTGAATATTAATGTCCATGGCTAGAAGTGGCAAGCCAGAGACAGTCACCATTTTTCTTCAGGCTGCTTATATTGCATTCATTAGCAATTTATCATCAATGTAAAGACAAAATTCAATTTCATCTGTGAGCTTCAATGCACATAAGACTTGTACCTGATGAATTGCAGATAAGCAAAAACTGGAGCTGCCATAATAGAGGTTAAAGGCCTCTGAAAGCTGCAACAATTTATGACATTATGCAATTTTGATAATAATTATAATCACCAAAGATAGAGCTTAAGCAACTCCTCAGAGAAAACAGTTATATAAGCTTGGAACCATGCTAATTTTTTAAATCTCAGATATCACATTATAGGAGCCTTTTAGGGACTTCTAACCACTTCAGACATGATTCATTTAGAAATTTTGGGCTTTAATTTGATATTATGCAATTCATATTTCTTCTTAAATGTGAACTGCATAACTGGAAGCATTGGGCTGTGCTGGTACACCTGAACAATGTTAAACATTGCTCAGGGCAGGAAAACCAGCAAGGCAATCGGACAAGAAAGGCAACCCGAGATGCAGGTAGCAGGGAGCAGCCTGCCCCATTATAGGCAGAACTGTAGGTTAAATCTTAGGGATTTCCCTGCTTTGCTTACACACAGAGGGGTTCAGTAGCACAAAGGCAACCCATTCACCTTCCTCCTTTGCACAATAAACATTATGCAAAAGACTTGCGACAAATAGCTTTCCTAGGAGCCTGTCCCTGTAAGATTGCAGAAGATGGTGTGGCACCACACTGTCTAGAATAAGGTAGAAATAGTCCCTCTTACTAAATAATAGCAGACTCTGACTTCTTATCTGATCCCTTTTATTATTACATGCTTTGATGCCTAGAGTAGGCATCTGGAAATCATTTGAGGAGAGTAACAGTAGGGGATAGGAATAAATTAATCAGACATCACTCTGAAGCCACCTTCTCAGAAAATCCCCCCATAAGTACTTATTTTTCACCATTATATTACAATTTAGAACTACTAAATACAATGGACAATCTTTGCACACAAACATAGAGAGACAACACCACATGCAATGTAACAGGGAAAGGGAAACACAAAATATTAACTCGAGCTCATGATCCACAGTTAAATTTGTGTGCAATAAAATGGAAATGTCATGTGTGATTGTGGTTTCTCTATGTGTGTACATACACTGATTTCTGAACTTTGCAAAGCATTAGTTTGTCCTTTAAACTAAACTGAGAACTAAAGCTGGAGTTGTATAAAGGTCATAGAAGTGTAAAGATACTTACCACTCTAGAGCTTGACCCTATGCAAAAATAAGGAGCGAAAAGCCAAATTCAACTGAATTATTCACAAAAAGCATTTAATGTACTGATTTTCTCTTTGGAAATTACTATTACATTATCAGCCACTGAAAAAATACTTTATGCAGATTTTGTGAAATTAATGTAAAAGCAACAACACAATGTACTTTACACAGGAAACATAAAAATGTGATAGCAAAAAGACCACAAAGCTACCAAAGTGGTAGAACCGGAAGGCAGATGCTGTCCCCTCCACATTTCCTGTCTCTCTCCCCTCCACTCTCTCCTCACTCTTCCACTACCCTCACTGAACTTTTATTTGTACATTAGTCTTCCAAATAGCCTCATGTGGAAGTCAGATATTAAGCAAGATAGAAATAAGGGGGTTGTGTTTAAACAACAATTCCAAGAGAAAATCTCAAGGTGATGCTTCACTTCCTACCACCAGTGTGTTTCAAGTAGAAAGGAAACATTTCTTTAAAAGGAGAGGATGGTCGGCATGGAAGTTGGGAAGAAATTTGAGTTCACTATCACAGGTGTGAATGCAACTTATACACAAGTTCAAAGCTGTGAGAGACCGTAGAAGTAAGGAGAAGGGGGAAAAAAAGAAAGAAAAGAAAACCTTAAACACAACGCAGTTATCTTCTAACCTCTGAATGACAGAAGACAAAAATACTTTCAGTAGCTGCAATTTTGAGTGCAATGGAAGTGAGCAGAAAGCAGTAGAATGCTGTCATTGAGAGGGTTGATGAGAGTTTATTTGTGTTAGACTGAATCAAAACCTGAAGTATTTTTTTCTTCCATTCCTAGAGGACCATATTTAGTCAAAAGTGTTCTTCAATCCAGCACTAAGTTTTCTGAATTATATCTCAGTTACATTGCTAATGACTGGCCACTCATTAAACCTTTTCTGTGAGATGTAAGCAAAAAGATACAAGGATAGTAATAATTTGAAATATAAATGAGGTACAAAAGCTAATGTAAGACTTGGAAATGATTAAAAGCTGAAAAGACATAAATAAAAATAAAAATAATTTTAAAATAATGAACAGAAAAACTCAAACCCATCTGGGAATTATTTAAAACTAGAACAAGTGATTATACAAGCATCCAGAGAGTGAATACATGCCACCACTTTCAAAAACAAAACAGTAATGGAGCTATAGAAGGTCTGACAGACAAAGAAAAACTGTCAAGTAATAATGGATTTTCAGACTGTGTTATGAAAACAAAAATTGTTCTACTTTTTTTTTTTTTTTTTTTTTTAACAAAGA
>VXBB01012553.1:264052-276369 GCA_013399915.1 Illadopsis cleaveri
TTTTAAGTAGAATCACCGTACCTCCTTGATTCATAGTGTTCTAGTGTCCTCCAATGGATAGTTTTGAAAGTACTTGCTGTGTAAAAGGGTATTAGAATTACAGCTGTGCCTCACTTAATGGTTTTGGTATGGCATTTATTGCAAGATATAAGACGAGGAGACAGTGTAGGATCTTACAGACTCCTCATCTTTCTCTCTATATTTAAACAGACATCGGCACTGCCAGATCATCTAATCTTCAAAAAAGAAGTGTGATCTTCTGCCAAGTTTTAGCAGTGCCACCTGACAAACCACTGAGTCCAGTACTGACCTTAGCCATTCATTCATCTCATGAACACACAAAAGGATCAAGGCAGTAGAATAATGAGAGTGTAGGCAGCCCTCAGCAGCTATGTATAGAACAAAGATCCCAAAGCAAGATATAGCACTCTCTGGAGATGTATGGCACAGCTGACAGTGAATCTCTGGAGCCACAGTTTCTTCCTCTTCCTTCCAGCTGGTTTTGAATAAATTTTGAATAAAACATCACTGAAGAAACATTCAATACTTTTCATAGCTAAGTGAGAAAAAAACTGGAGTCAGCACTCATTTACATTGACTTTGTTGATGACATACTGCTGTCATTTGGAGAAGTAGCAAAAATGAGTGTGATTTCATTCTTTTAGTTTTTCAAAAATCTGGATTATAAAACTAGTTCTTCCAATTTATAATCTGGAAGAATGACGCTCTAAACAGTTTCTCTGGGTACATGGTTTTTCTTCAGTCATTTAAGGCTTCTTGAGATGGCAAAGTTAATGCAGAGTAAGTTGGTGTAGCAAATTTCCCTCCCTGGGTCAGCAGACAGCCCCCACAAGTCATGTCTTTCCTCTGCTCCTGGTCACTGATCCTTGTCAGGTCAGTGTCTTCTACCAGTGGCAGCTGTGCTAGCCCTACCTGCCCCAGTCCCTAATCCAGTCCTTGCATCAGCCATCTTCTCCTGGCTACACTCCCTTTTTTCCAAAGACTTTCAAGCATCATCTTCCTTAGGATAAGTTTAAAAGCCATGGATACAGGGAATGAAATAAGTGTGCATTAGTTGCTACTCGCACGGAAACGCAGGATTCTTTTGTGCAGCATGGATTATCCTACTTCTACAGAAAACAAAGATACTGGGCACACCTAATATGTACTAGGAATATAGAGTCATGGAATACTTTGGGTTGAAAGGGACCTTTAGAGACTGCCTTGTCTAAATCCCCTGCCGTGGGCAGAGATACCTTCCACTAGACCACATTGCTCAAAGCCCCATCCAACTGAAGAACTTCCAGGGACTCACAGCTTCCCTGGGCAACATTTCTCAGTGTATCTCTCCATTTCTCTTATAAGCCCCCTTTAAGTATTGAAAGGCCACAACAAAATCTCCCTGGAGCCTTCTCCTCTCCAGGCTGAAGAGCCCCCAACTCTCTCAATCTATCTGCATAGGAGAGTTGCTCCAGCCCTCTGAACATTTTTGTGGCCCTCATTCCAAGAGGTCCACATCCATCTAATGTTGGGGACCCCAGAGCTGATGCAGTGCTGCAGGTGGGGCCTCATGAGAGCAGAACAGAGGGGGAGAATCACCTCACCTCCCTCACCCTGCTGATCATGCTGCTTTTGAGGCAGCCTGTGGCATATCTGGCATTCTGGGCTGCAAACACACACTGCCATCTCACATCCGATGTGTGTTTGTGAACCCACGAATATTCCCAAGTCTTTCTCCTCACAGCTGCTCCCAGTCCATTCACCCCTCTCTACTGGGGATTGCCTCAGGCCACGTACAGACCTGGCTTTGTTGAACATCATGATGTTCACATGGCCCACTTCTCAAGCCTGTCAAGGTCCCTCTGGAAAGTGTCACTTCCCTCAAATATACCAAAATGCCTAAAAAAGCAATTAGCATGGAGTAGATAGTATACTATAAATTCACAACCTAGCTTATTTTGTGCCAATCTATCTCTCAGACACATCTTTTGAAATCCAAATATAGTCAAAGCAAGTCAAAGGTCATCATCCCACCTGCTCCTGTTTCCAGAGATTTGTAGTCCTCCAAACTGAAGATAACCCTTAGTTCCCTTCGAAAAAAAATCTTTATGTGCATCCTTATACAGGTCCTAAACAGGGAAAAAAAAATGAGAAAAAGCTAAAAAGCTTCAACAGTTGCATGCTGCTGGCAGTAAGCATGTGACTAGTGATCTGTGCCAAACTTAGAGCTGAGTTAAGGGCTTTAACTTAGATACTCTAAGGTCTTGTGTTCTTTTACACTTCTCAGCTTCCTCCTGTAACACATAATCTCTTGGATTTTTCTCTCTCTTACCCTATCTTTCAAGAAATTTTCTTGAAATATAACAAGGATATCCTGAACACTAAAAACCTTAGTGTAGGCTGCAGCACAGATCAGTAGTACAATCAGTGACCAACAGTCTAGCAGACTTCTAATAGCTTGACATGAAAACACAGCTGTCATTGTGGAAAATCAAGGCTCAGCTAAATACACAGAAATTTTAAAGAGCAGAAACCATTTAATGTAGAAGACCACAGCAACACACTTAACTCGGCACCTTGAGCAGTGATGGCTGTTTCATCACCATTTGATGGATTTCAAACACTAAGTGATACAAAATTCCATATATCCCATTGACTGATCCATTCAGTCACCATCTTTTGTGCCGTCTCCATAAAAATCATGTTGCCATTATACATAAAAAGGAAGACTTACTATGGTTCTTTACTGTAAATTTAGTAACTGCAGATCTTTCACTACTTCTTAGTGTGCTTTGAAGTTGTCTTTCACTCAAAGCTATACAGCATCCTTTAATTCTTTCAAGTACAAAGCTTAGTAGTATACTTCAAAGACCCCTTATACTCAGAGATGTCTGACACATTCTCAAATTCCCTGAAACAAAGATCTATACTCCTGTGTCTAGCTCCTTCAAATGAGAGTGTCCAACACTTTCACATTCCATTAAAAAATGGGGGAGGGTTTGTATGCTATAACATCTGCTACTCTGACAGAGAACTTTACAGTTTCAGGATTATTTAAACAGTTCTTCATTGCAGTTTGAATTCCCTCCTGTCTTTCACTTTTTTTTTCTTTTTTCCTAAGCAAAATCAGTCTCTGAATTTGAGGAGTTTGGGGTTTTTTGTTATGGGGTTGGGGTTTGTTTGTTTGATGAGTTTTTCATGATCTGCCAGTAAAGATACAAACACTGTTACAAATTTAGATGGTGTTGGAGGTATTGTCTAAAGAACTTAACTCCCAAAACTGTTGAATTTCAACGTCTCTGGTATTAGGATTTTCATAAGCTCACAGTCACATAAAAACTTTTACAGAAGAGAGCAAAATCCTGTTTTGTGGGCACAGAGCCCTGCTAAAGTGAGATTAGGTTCCTACTGGAAAAGTGTATGCCCCAGTTCACTCACTTGCTTTTACAGGTCCCTTCTTAGAGGTAGCAATCAGCAAACTTCCAACATTCCAATCTTTGAATCTTCCTTCACAGAGGATAGAAGGAAACCCCCACGACTTCCCCCAGTCCTATTTTCAGGTGGTGTAGAGAAGGGGGTTATGCTCAGAGAATCTTTTCTCATTTTCCCTTTCTGCAAAGCTGCAGGAACATAAGGGCTGGTCAGAACAGTCTAAACAAGAGCATCACTCAGGGCTCAGGGCTAACTGCTTCCCCTACTGCTCAACCTTGAAATCCTAGTAGCTTGAAACCTCTGGGAAACAGTCATACCTGATCTTAGCAACTCATCCCATCCAAGTCAAACAGCAGAGAACCATTCCAGTTTCATCAGTTTGTCATAGAATTTGCCAAATATCTTTAGGGAGAGCCTTGGCAAGAAGCCCTGGGCCCTATGCAATGTTAACAAGAGGCACCAGAAGTGACTGTCAGATCCAGTGAAGAACAGAGAACCAGACCACAGGACTTCCAGACTGACACAAATGTTAATCTACACCTATTCCTGCTGAATAGCCTGTGGATATCAATTAAGGAGCAGAAAAGGAGAGAAATAGCAGCAGCAGAGAAAGAGATAACAAAACCCAATATACTGTGACCTGTGATAGTGCATTAAGTACTCCAGTACTTAAGACAACCTTCCCTCTAAATCATAAGTTGGGACGCAGGCAACTAGCAAAATACTAAAAAAAAATTTTTAAAAGTCTGCCTGATGATGCTGTCTTTAAATTAATGGGTTTAGTTTTTTATATTTAGAGGAAGCAACAGTTCTAGATCAATGGTCCCCAACCATTGATCTGGTCCCCTGTGTACAATTTCATCAGAGAAAAAACAATGAAACAATACTCCAAAATTTTCAGCACACCATAACCTCAGCTAAGTTCTACCTCTGTACATATTTATCTAAAGAGCACACAAACATGCACATATACATTTTTTTTTTTCGCTACAGCTGGAGAAGAGAAACACATTCAGTCTGCTCCAAATTTTCTGAAATTTTCTATGGCTGCATTAAACACCCAAGACTTAGTCTAAAGTGTATGATTTCTATGCACCAAGCAGGTAGAGTTCTTTGCAATTCCAGCAAATTGCCACCTTGAAAATATCTGTCAAAGATGTTCAGCACTATTCTAATCTCACTCCCACTCAGTGGCAAAATGGTGTCACTGAAGTTGAAAAGAGCAAAATTAAGATAAATGCCACACTTTTTTGAATCAACTCTCTGATGTAAAGCCTTGTCAGTGACAAGAAAGTTGTGTCTTTCAAGATTTAAAAAAACACAGCAAACCTCCAGAGACCTCTCCTGCTCACAGTACACTTTTCTGTATAGCTGCAGATTATTCGACATAATGGAATCATTCCCAGATGAGCTATCACTATCTTTTTCTTTCCTGTTGCCACTAGACCTGCAAGTACATTAAAAAAAACTTGGCATAAACTGATTACTTTAAAATTCATTCCGTGACTCTGCACCAGCAATAGCTGATTGCTCCCGGCCCTGAAAGAATGCCAGATTTACAGAGTGTCTGTAGTAACTGCCTATTTTACCTACATCAGTTTCAACAGATATGTAGAATAAGTAGTTTAAATATGCCCAATGCAATAAATATGACTCATCTTTGTAGAAGACTTAGTATCAAAGAGCAGAGCTCTTTGTGCAGTTTAAAAGATTATGTATCAAGAGTCTGGGATGTACAAGGAGTGCATTAAGACTACAAAAGAGATGTCCCTTGAGAAGTTTTGCAATTGACTGGTGTAGAGATACAAAATGCTTTGGAAGGAAAGTTATCTTCTCTTCCTGTTATCAGAAAGGATGCAAATCTGTACTTAAAGATTGACACTTTGTACTAATGTAATGTAATGTGATGCAAACAAGGAGCTGCATCTTGCATGGGTGGTGTGAAGAGAGACAGCCAAAGGACACCACATCCACTGGACTAGCCATAAATGTTCATTTCCTAACACGTATTCTGTACCTTGGCTAACTAGCATTATGATAAGGTCTTAGAAAAAATTAATTATTTCTTATCATTGAGACTGTGTAATGATAAACTTGCTTTCTTCAGAAAGCATTTTTTCTTATATCAGCTCACAATGTAGTTGTAAAATAAAAAAAAATAAAAAAAACCACAAAAAAATTCCAAAAAAACTCAAAACCCAAAACCAATAACAAAAAACCAAACAAAACAAAACATGTAAAGTACTTGGACTTGCAGGATACATACACAAGCAAACCTCAGTGTTTTAATCAAAACTAGTTGTGTCAATAAGCAGAAACATTGGTTAAGAATAAAATTCTTATCAGGAGCAAAATCATAAAAGCACAACATAGTATTTCTCTATACATGTGTTCAGTGGACAAATTTTACCTCAGTAAAGGTAAATACAAAAATTCCATGGCACAACTTATTCTAAAGCATATTCAGGAGGGGATTAGAAGTGCAGCAGTGATCAGGATCAGAACAAATTGCTGAAGATTTAGAACAAGCATACAGTTTACAACCTGGGTCCCCATGTGACACAAGTTATAAAATTATCCCTGTGATAAACCACCAGTAGTACACAGCTACACGATATTAGAGAGGGGATTTATGGACCACTTGTTATAAAAGTTGTAGACACAGAAACACTAAAAATTACTTTCTATTGGAAATCTGAAGGAGCAGCATATGACAAAAGTATTCCATATATTAAAGAAGAGCATTACAGTCATTTTGAGCCAGTGAGGTGAAGCTCACATGCAATCATCTCATTCTCTGGAACGGCTCTGCCAAACCTTGAGCAATCAAACAGTACAACATATTGTTGCTCTGTAAAAGTCTGTTCATCTGTCGTATTTACCAAACATTGGGTTTGTCACACCTGTTTCTTCCAAAGAAAAAATGAAAAAATAGCTGCATATACCATCAGCTAAAGCCTCCTGTCCTAAGAAGAGTGAAGCTATCCCCAGAATTCTGCTTTTCAGTGTAGGGGGTAATTTGTTGAGGAGCTGCAGCCATAGGCCTGTCTGCAATCCCTTCCTCCACTGTGAACATGCTTGGCTTGCTTTCTGTTTTGTACAATCAGCATATAAAGTGTTTTCTGGGTAGGCACAGCAAACTTCACGTATATTTTTCAAGATTGCGATTCTGCAAAACGATGAGCGTTTCAATCCCTGTGCTGTAAAGTATGTGTGTAATTTCAGGAATGAAAAGAATACCACTGACTGTTAAATGTGTGGAGAGACACCTGGATTGGCATCTCTACCTCATGTGCCTGTGAAGTGCTTGGCATATGGTAAGTAGTTGGTGTGAGCAACAATTGATGCACACAAGAGGTTTTCGTGACTCTGATTATATCCTGTACATTCAACATCTTGCAGAACTAAACCTTCAGAGGCAGCAAGTGAAAAAGACAGGAGAGGGGGAGATTTTGACAGAGTATCTAAGGAATACAAAGCTGGATTTCTAGAAACTGGAATCACACAAAGATTAAAGCTGACTGAACAAGGGCTGACGGGAAGTATTTGAAAAGCAGAGTCATAATAGTTATAAAACAGCATTGTTAACGCCTAATTTTGGCATGTCCCTCAGCCTACATAATGTTTTTCTTGAGAACTCTTATTCCAAAAAAGACACAAGAGACTAGGTTTTGAAAAAAATTTAGCTGAAGAAAACTCACAAAGCAAGTTCTTGATAATTGCTGGAAGGAGATAGGGAGACTGAAAACTTCCCCATTTTGTGAGCTCTCTGTTGGATCTGTGGGGCTTTTCCCATTTCTCTGCTAGACTGAACCAAAGTGCTACAGTGGCTTCCACTTTCCAAATTGTCCTGGTGCAGTTCCAGCTGAGCTTTGTGTCAGACTGCTCAGAGGATTACGGCACTTCAAAGGGGCAGCTGGAACTCAACCACATGCTAGAAAAGTGCAAATACCTTCCCTCAGCTCAAAGAAAGGCTGCCTGTATTTGAAGTGGAAAAGTACAAGTTTAACGCAAAGCCACTTAGCAATTAGTAAAGAAAGTGAGTCTTACTAATGTTTAAAAATTCCTCTGCATTACTTTTCAGAATGTCTTCTAAGTATGTATAAACACTAGAAGGAGACAGAGGACACTACCTTGAAAGGTAACTTTCCTAAGGCATTTCATTAAAACAGGATTTACTTCTGGGAGCAAAGCAAGATCTTGTTCCCAGACAAAGAGAAAAATTGCAGACTGAGAAGTTATTTTAAAACCTTTTCTCCCCACAATGATCCACATGTATTGTATTAGCACTCCACATACTACATCCACTTTAATGCACATTTCAGCCTGCAGGGAAGTTGAATACTGCACCTAGTGAATATTATCATTCCTACTGTCACGAGTGATCATAAATATTCTAATTATGCATTATCTCATCTAGCCTAGGAGATACCAGGGTAGCTCCTAAAATACATTTCTGGTGCTTTACAGATATGGGAGCTTCTCATCTTTCTCATTCTTCTACTGTACACTTTATACAAGTCTGTTAGGGAATGGACATTTAAAACACTTCTAAATTTCTAGATTTTGCCCCTCTGTCCTCAGGCACATGAATTTGTGGATTAGGGCATCGGAAAAAAAAAGTGTATTTGAAAAGGTCTTAAATGTTCCTGCCCACAGGATCTAGACACCACTGGTCACTTCTGAAGAGAGTCAGAGAAGTTATTTAGGATTCATGTTTAGACAGTTAAATTTTAAAATGTTTTTATCATTCCCTCTCCCACCTTATAAATGGGAGATTATAAACTTAACTGCTGTTAAGTCTTAAACACCTGCTGTTTCATGGAGTTACATGAATAAACATAGTTCTCTTCAAAATCCCCCAGTACTATCTTTCCCCCACATCAAATGTAGACATGGATTACAGGGAAAGGAGGAGAATTTAACTACAGAGACAAAATTTGTTTGCACCAAAAGATGCCATCAAGTTCACAGCCATTTCAGCATTACAACTGTTTCTACCCAGAGCACTGCCATGCCATAAAAGCAGAAAGTACTACCTTCAGAGTCTCCAGTCCCCTGTATTTCTTTCCTTTGGGCAGGCTGTGGGTATTTTGAATTATCTCTGCCTTTGAAATAGCTGAAACAGCAATATTTTTGCAACTGTTTTGCTTTGCTGGGAGTTGTTCTACAATGGGGATGGAGAACAGCAAACACAAAGATGTTGCTAGGTGAAATAAAAAAGGGGACAAGTCCTAATGACACTTATATTTCTTCAGTTTCTACAGCCAACATTCTGAAGAATAACAGAAAGGCTGAGTAGGAAATTGAGGGGAAAAAAAAAAAAGATTTTACCCTTAAAGAGTGATTGTATAAATTTACAATCATTCAGGTTTTCAAGACTGCAAGGAAGGTAACATCTAATTTTTAGAATGTGAAGAAGTGGGGTAAAACAGAAAAAAAAAAAAAAAAAAAGGCCAACTTCAAGAGAAAAAAAGACATATATGATCCTCTTTTTTCTGCTGTATTTCCAAGATCAGCGTGAAACTAGAAAGTAGTACCATGGACACACAGCACCTGCTGGAAGGAATTTTCACTGAAATCCTCTCAAAGTCACTGAAACTGCTGGAGCTCAAGATTTGCAGCAGGCATAGTGCAGTGGCAGGTATGCCAGGCTCTCTGGATGTACTATAGCCCTTCTGCAGCACTACTTGACTCCCAGGGAATGGAGACCTGAGGGAAAACTCCAGATTTGGCACAGTAAGAACTGAAAACCTTGCATTCACACTGCCCTCTGAAGAGCACAAAAAGCCTTTATAAACATTAATTTAAAAAAAAAAGAAAAAAAAAAAGGCTTTGCAAATCCTTCCAGAAGCAGAAAGATGGCTTTTAACAGCCATGAGTTTGGTGGCTGTTGCACACAGATGTAGCACTCAGAAAAGGGGCATAAGTTAAGTGTAAAGAAGTTATTGACCATGTAGTGGGGATATCAGTTGAGATTTAACTTCTTGAGATGGATTATGTATGGCAACTGAAGTATTAACACCCTTATTCTTCCTAAAAATGCAATACCAGCTACACTGACCCCCGGAGACCAGTGCCTTTCTCTATGAACCCCCTCTGCAGGTCATTAGCACACTACTATTCATCACAAAGCTGTTTCATTAATGACTTGTTCAAGAGGGTCAGCACAAATCTGCTCACTGAAAGATCCCTCAAGAATTATCACAGATGAAGAGTTTCAGCATGGAACTGAAGACCGTCTTTAACCTCAGCATCATTATGGGCTGCTTAAATGATTGAATTAAGGAGAGAAGGGGTTTATGAAGTTCTTATATTTTTATGGGAAAGCTATATTGGGAAAACTTTCTTTCTTTTAATTAGATTAAACTTCTAAGAAACAGAAGCAAAAGGAGCTTTCCTAGCCAAAATCTCCTCTCTCTTATTCACCATGCAATTCCACCAATGCAAATTCCTACCAAGTGAAGTGGAGCACTGTATTTACTCAGCTGCATACTTTGATCTCTTCCAATTTCTGCAGGGGAAACCTCAAACCTGAGATAAGCTTCCTAACATCCCAAATCTGTGGAATTAGGACTGCATGTCTTGGACAGTATGGATTACTTTGTGTATTGCTGCAACTTAATACAAAGAGCATGCATTTTAATTGAAAGAAGGGGTACATTTTCCATAGTTTTTTTTATTGTTTCACTGGAATCTAGCAACAAAGTTGGCATACCATCTGTTTTTCAAGTGTACAGCAGTGTACAATTGCTGGTACTGCACACTCTTATGTTCTACCCTCATCAAATCAGAAACAGATAATTGATCACCCATAACTGCTAATTTAGAACCAGTTCTGTGCTGTGTTACTGCATTTACCACCCTTTTAACTCAATTAACTTATTCAATGTATTTGCTAATAGTGCAGCAGGTAAGAAAAAAGAAGGCAAGAGTACAAATGTAGATTTTGTAGGATTCATATTCTAAAGCCTAGTTCCAATCCAAACACTTGAATCATATTTAATTTATTACAAGTGAATTTGGCTTACTTACATACATGGCCAGAAAGGTGTATCAGCTCACAAAAGAATATTGGATTTCTAGAAGAGTTTCTTACTGCCACTCTTCCAGCTGAACCTGCAGCAGTAGCAGGTACCCTTGCAGCCATCAAGTGTATCACATTTCCGAATTGTTTCAGACAGTAATGTCATGAGCTCTTTTTTCCTGTGCCTTAAATCTCAGGAAATAAGGTGAGACATCCCTGTCAAACAAGTTGAGAAATTTAACATGCTTTAGAGGAAAATGTAAAAATTAAACTGTTTGTATAATTAAGGCTGGTTGCAATCAATGGCATTCATCTTAACCTTTCCAACAAAGATTTAAAATAACACAAAGTCTTTCAGGGCTATTTAAAAAGTTAAAACCTGGATATTTTTTCATTCATCTGACCTGGGAGGAAAAAAAAGCCATTACAGAATGCACATTAATCACCAACCTCAGAAGACTGACATTTGTAGTTGTAGCACATCATGCAGCAGTAACCTGCACAATAACTTGAAATAAACTGGTAAGCAGCAGCAATGGCTACTTTAATCAACCTTTTCCTCCTGTAAGACATACCAGCCTGCTGTTTCCCTCAGGAGCTAGCTGCAGGAAGCAATAGCGGCCGGAGAGCCCCAAAGCTCTTCAGGCTTCTGCTATTCCAGCACACAGTGCCACAACTGAGACCACTAATGGGAGTAATAAAAAGGAAAATGCAGAAGTTCAGTAGCACCACAGACTCTGAGATGGTTCCTCCTTTCCCCAGAAGCTTATGTGTGCCTACAGCACAGGACAGGTGCTACAGCTGTGCCAGTTTCACACCTAAACCCATCAACAGCACAGGTAGCACAGTGAACAAATGAACAAACAGATTTGAAGAACAAATGATTATACTTCCTGGGAAGGAGAGGAGGAGTAATAGTCTGACAATAATTCATCGGTAAAGAGAAGTATGATAACAAAAGGAATTCATCTGAAAAAAAGCCGTGGGTTGTGATTTTATTACTGTGAAAGGAGTGAAATCCTGTTTTTAACCAGAAATAATCAGGTTTAGAGACAAGACTGTGGTTTTGGAAGATGAGGCATTGGACATCTTTTCCATTCCCATCCCTGCCTCTAACTCAGCAGCTCCCTGTGGCCAGCTGTGTCCCCCAAGAGCTGCCAGGTGAGCATCTCCCACAGGCACTTCCTCATACACCTCAGGCAGAGTCTCACAATCACCTAAAACTGGTGCTTCAAACTGAGGGTCGATATGTTTCATGAGCCGTCAGGTTGTGAAAACCTGACTTTAAGAAATGAGTGGTGTGGGAGGCCTCTACCTCTCTTCCACTCCCTCCTGCTGGTCTACCTCTCATTTTCCTTATCTTTCTAGTTCATCAGAGTTGATGCAGATTTTACATGCACTATCCAGCCCACATAAAAGAGCATGACCACGGGGAGCAAAACCAGGGACACCCTAACCAGCCAGTACATATCAAGGTAGTCCAACTGGTCAGGCTGAACATGCACAGCCCACAGCCCCACTCCCAGGTCCATTCACTAAGACAAAGAATTGCTCTGATCTCCACTGCCAGCCCAGGGGCTCCACTGATGCTGGTTATACTACCTAGCATACTACAGACATACAGACAGATTTTCCTGAACCTATCTAGGGAATTTTCACACAAACTTCTCCAATGGCAGTGTACTAGAGAAAAAAAAAGTCTCTTTGTAGGTCAGAAAGAGACTGAAAAATAGCTACAGGTCAATGGCCCTTTATGTTGATACAGCCAGATTGTGGAGCTGAATCTACATTATTTAAATCTACAGTGCAGAATGGCACACTAAGGTAGGAAGGACTTTTACCTCTTTTTTTTTTTTTT
>VXBB01012553.1:276424-316875 GCA_013399915.1 Illadopsis cleaveri
TTTTTTTCCCTCTAAATTAGTCCTACATGTTATAGCAGGAGGAGTTGTGGAAACATATCTAGAAAACCACAGAAAAGCCATAGCCAGGGTTTGCACCAGTTTAAGTAGGTTTGAGATCTTTGTAATACCAGCGGGAAAAGAGTATTAGAACTACTACAGAACAAATTATGCTCTTATGCCTTACTGCTACAGGGTTGCAGCAACCTTATCCACACGCCCAGGGGCAGATATGAGGCCACGGTAATCCCAGGAGTTACTTTTCCAGACCAGCTTTGCCGGGGATCGCCAGGCTCAGGGTAATTTCTACCATGATACTTGAGCTCCTCCATGTGGCAAGCAGTAGCGTTAATCTTTCCCGTGTGTAACAAAGAACGTCTTTACTCTTCACAGCGTCTTTCCTCTCATTTTTCTTCTTACATAAAATTAAATACTACCAAAAATACAATATTACACGACGGGACAAGAGGCTAATGAAAGGAGAACAAAGGCAGCATTACTCTAGTAATTTCTGTTAGTCACAAACAGGTACTTTCATAACACGATGTAGTTAATTTGCATGTTCACCAAAAAACCTGTTCGAAGTTCTGATATAGATCAGCTGTTTTAAACACTCAGCTTTGGAAAAAATCTTACATGAATGCAAATAGCCGCCTGATTAAAGTAGTGCCCTTCCTGCGGTGAAATATCTATCAAAATGGATATTGTTATGTTGAAAATTTACACCTTCTGCTTTGTCAGGCTAGAAATAACAAGACATAGTGCAGGCTTATTCCTTGAAAATTGATAAAGATGTTTTTACATTTAACTGCAGCCAAGGGAGAATCTATTTGTTAAGGAGCATCTGGAAAAATTAAAAATGGCATTTTTTTTAAAGAGAAAGGCTTATGATTCCAAGTACATCAGTACAAGAAAGTTACAAAGGATGTTTATTTTTCCCAACCATTTAACATTTCAATTTGTTTTGCATACTGCAGAATATTGCTCAGTCAGGTTTAATTCTGTGCTGAAGGCCAGTGTCCTCTCCTATTCCTGTGCCTACACAGCAATGCCATTTCCTAACACATGACTTAATTAGCTCACATACTTGTTTTTCCATTGACACTCCAACAAGTGCTGGTGAAACTGCTCACTTCTCAGTTCACTTGAGTTTTGTGTCCAGTCACCACTCATGTCATACATTATTTAATGCGTATACTCAGTAAATATTTTGGTTGATTATGGGAAGAGCTGAGACCTTGTTTTGAAGAAGTTGTTTTTTCTTAATGGAAAGTTTAGTTTCTGCATGGTTTTATTTGCTTGTTAGTGAATTGTTGGGGGTGTTTGCCCCGCACTATCATGAGAAAATCAGCAAGAAGAGGATGCACATCTGAGCTGTTTCAGTAGGAATTAGGCCACATGAAAGGAAGAAGAGGTGGCAGAAAAAAATGTGACCTTCCCTGAAATACCTGCATGGAACCTAGAAGCAAAATAACCGTATTTCAGGGGGCAGGCACATAGAGTTATCTGCCTCCAGCCTCTTTCCCAGCATTGCCTGGAGAGTCCATTTCCAAAGCTCCTCATTTGGCTCATTGGTTCATCATTTGGCACACAGATTTTGTAAAAGTCTTAACACAGTGGGTAGCAGGCAGCAGGGAAGAGAACTAAACTCACCCCCCCTAAAAACCAAGAACTTAGAAAATCTTGTAAAAAAAAAAAAAAAGAAAAAAAGAAAAAAAACCTTAACCTTTTTTTATTCAAAAAGAATGCAATCCCTCCAAAAGCTTTTAGCTCATTGAACTTCATGCCTTTTTCAGACAGTTGTCCAATTATCCACAAATTTTCCAAAGTCTGAAACTGCACAAACTAGAAGCAGGTTGACCAGTCAGTGCTTTAGGTCTCAGGAAGACGAAGAAAAGCCCATGGAGATTTCTGCTCTTAGTAACTTTAATCTTATCTGCGACTCACAAGCATTCCCCTAAAACCACATCTAAGGATAAATAATGGTTTCAAATTGCCTATTCTGCTGCCCTTGCTTTATCAGCTTTCACAGACAGAGGGAGCAAACTGCTAATCAGAAAGGACTCCTTTGGAGAAGAAACTCCTCTAAAAGGAATAGTCCGGGTGGGGAAGGGATGGCAGCAGACCTGCTCATATCATAACTGATCTGTATAAGCTATTTTCTTTAGCCTAAGACCCACATGGAAATCCAGAGGCAGAGTGTGCTTCTATGTTCAAGCACCATCAGTGAATTGCTTTTGTTTGATGCTTGGGAATGTTCTTGCTCCATTTTCGATAAAAATATGAGACAGGAAATGGGAGAAGCAGGGAGAGTTAAAATAACAATAAAAACAAAACAGAAAAAAGGAACATTCATGTATCATTTAAGCATCACTTAAGCTAATTCCCACATACAGCCATGTTGCTAATTAATAAAAATTCTGCAGCATTTGCTGTTTAAAAAGTATCCAAAAATTAACTTTTAAGTACATTTAACACAAATTTTGAGTACACTTATTGGTATTATGCATTAGAAAGCCTATGTTTATGTTACTGAAGTTCTCATTTTACCCGGAAGCAGAGCAATGAGAACTCCCACATGAGAACTTCCATTCCCAAATCATACCCTGGAGGGATTCTTAAGCTCACAAAGTCCTTTTCCTGCAGGAACGACAATGCCTGTGGTGGGCACCAGCTCACAAAGCATTAAGCTGAATCCTCAGGCCTATTCATATAGACCACAAACCACCTAATAAAAAGTAAAAAGCACTTCTCCTCACTAAAAACCCCACCAGAATTTGAGCTAATGTGGTTTTGTTTTCAGTGTGGTCATGGCATATTTCCCATATGAATCACTCTGTGCAGGCTCTCCTCTATCACGCACGCACAGAGGAGCACACTGCATTCCTCACACTCTGGGCCAGCCTCTTTCTGCCAGAGCCCTCAGCATCTCCTCCTCTCTACACTCCATGCGATCCTCTGTCATGCCCAGGCTCCCTTGTAAAGTAGATTTTTAAAAGCCAGCCTACTGCAGTAGTAGTCACAGCTTGTGAAATTAGGTAACAGGCAGGGTGGGCTCACACAAGACCAAATTTGTAAAAGAAAAAAGGTGGGGGAAAAGGCTTCACTTTGGGGAAATCTGAAAACGAGTTAATCAAGACATAACAAGAGAAAACACTGTTTCAGAAAGGGAAAGTTTAGGAGGCTAGAGAACACTATTTACAATGATCTTAGAGACCACAGACATTACATTCCACAGAATTCCCACAAAAAAATTCTATCAATCATCTGCAAGGATTGTTCAGTACATTATCACTCCTCTGTAGCTATGACATCCCAATTCAAGTCCCCTGCACTCCATACTGCTTGCCAATGTTTCAGGTTCGTTAATACCAGCAAGTACCCATCTTCTCATTATACTGGGTGTAAAGCATCCACTGTAGGCTGACCACCTATCTCCAGGAGTAGTCAGCCACAGCCTAACAGCTGACATCACCCTTTAAACAAGAATGTAGAAGTTCACAGTTATTTTTTTCTGTTGGCAGAGGAGGGAGGAGGAGAGAAAGTAATTAAGTGCATGAATGCCTAAGAGATAATTTCTTTTCCAATTTATCTGAGGAACGCAGGAGGTTTGAATCATGATTTCAGGAATTCAGATTCATCCATGCTTCCAGATTAGCCTAACTACCATGTGTTTCTCACCACAATTACATGATCATACACCAATATTTGGGTACTCCAGCTCCCCTTTCCCCCAGCCTCAACTCTTTCATATATTTAATCCTTCAACACCATTGCCTTTCCCCAGGTCCATCTATGAAAGTCAAGGGATTTACACCCCTTGAAATACAGCAATAGATCATGCACTGAATTTAGCTTGTAAAACTATTCACTGTAACAATAGAGTGGAAATTAATGGCCACATCCTCAGCTGCAACCATCAGCTTAGGTCCATTAAAATCCACCCTGCGGCCTGACCTCTGAGCACTGACCTAACTCTGCTGGCTGACACAGTTTCCATGGGCTTTGTGGAAAGCAGGAAATAGCTGGGGTGTGGGAAAGCCCCAGACATGCCTCCTCCTACCCGGTCCGGGTGGGCTACACGTCTGGCTGCCTGCCCACCCCGAGGCCCCTGGACCCGGGGAGCTCCTCCCAGATGGACATCACCGGGATGCAGCCAGCCTGGAATACTTCGCCTCAGAAACTCTTTCCTGCCCAGTAGTCACAACCTGGGAGTGCAGCTTGAAAAAAAAGAAAGAAGAAAAAAAAAAAAGGAAAAAAAAAGGAAAAAAAAAAAGAAAAAAGTTGGGAAAGAGGAGCTTCGTTCTGATTCCACCAAAAAAAAAANTTTTTAAGGGGATTTTGGTGTTTTGCTGGGTTTTTTTAAGTTTTTCAACCAGATTTTAGGGCGAATTGAGTAAGCATGAGGTAAGGCTCCCAGAAAATTCTACCATAATTAAAGGAAAAAGGAACACCAATATCTCAGCCCAGAAGCAGACAAATTGGAAAGTTTCCCTCTTCTAGAAGTCAGTTCTTGCTGCCATGTGTGTTTTTGTGGAAATACCAAAGTCCAAGGACCTGCCTCCGTGTACACTATACAATCCTGTAAAAATCCTGTAATGTTTAATGATAAAAAGTCTTTAAACTCCAGTACTTTTTATGTATTTTAAATGAGGAAATTATGCTATTTAAAATAACAATGGGATGATTAGTGTATTAGTGGTCCCTTGGAATAAAACTCACTTGTTCCATGTTCTCACTATACAAGCTTTGAATATTACCTTTCCATCAGAAAGAATAGTACCCACTGTGCAATAATTTGCCTACATCTATTACTTTTCTTGATGTTCTACCTCTGGCTTAATTTGGACCTTAATGCCAAGATACTAGGAAGAAAAAAAAAAATGTGAATATTCCAATCTTCCAAATAAAAAGGCGCCAAAATCCTTGAATCAAAGTGTTACTTTATATGCCACCGATTTCCCAGTAGCCCTATTTCTCAATCAGAATTTGAATAATCTTTACAATTTGTATTCCCCAAAACTCAAATTTAATGAGTTAGTAGGTATAGAAAGAGAAATAACAGCTGCAGCTTATCCCGCTGTGCTATTCAGTAATGACAATGTTATACCACATTAGCAATTGTGACATTAATAAAAAGAAGCCCATAGGATTAGCCAGAGACAGCTGACTTTAGTCAAATGTAGGTCATGCTTTGTTTGCTCAGAGCTGGGTAATAAATTTCCAGGTAAGTGCTCTCATGTGTCATACATATATGCCAGGAGCATAATTTCAGCTATACTAAATGATCCACATTCTTAAATTTCTGTAAGCCGTTCTTGAATTATTGTTAAGCATTTAATTCCACAGCAGCATCTTACAGGCTACTTAGAGTTATTAACTCATATGACATTATGGAATGTTTTCTTTCTAGTGGCAGTTAATAGCATCTTGATCTGGTTTCCCTTTCACCTTAAGGTAACTGCAACCCTGAATTGCCAGTATTTAACAAAAGATACTTAGCAAGGAATCAAACTGACTACATTCTGCAGCTCTAGCTAAAGGGGAAAACAGTATTTGGAATCAATCCAAGCAGCAGCAAGATATCTTCCACCACAGAAGGGAGGCTTTAAAAAAAATTTTAAAGGAAATAAAAGCATAGCCTTCAATTAATAGTACAAAAGATCCTATCTCAATCTCTGCTACTTTGGCAAACCCTCAAAATTTGGATTGAAAGCAGACTTTTAAACATATTCATATTTAATCTCAGCACAAGATGTGCATATTGTACACCGAAACCTTAAAGGCCAAATCCTGTGTTCAGTAACACCCTGGCAGACTTCAGTGCAAAAGGGTGAGAGCACTGCAGCAGAAGCTGACCTTGAGGCTGTAATCTCACTTTCACTTTTTTATATATATATTATGGTAATAATGAAAGACACCAAACAAGATCAAGAGCTTTTTGTACAAGGCATCATCCTGAAATGCAGAACAGAGAAGGGAACTCTAGTTAAGAAAAGCTCAAATCATGCCTTTTTGCAGATGGGAGACTGATCCACAGGAAGGCTAGATCCAGATTCCACCCAAGTCTCTTGTCTGGGGGTTGCTATGGCTTCAGGCAGCCACTTGTCCGTAATTTTAGGGGCACCAAGCTCTCTCCTCACAGCCTGGGTGTCACAGGGACTGGCTCAGTTGTGTCTCAGGTGTTCTGGTACAAGTTCCATGTAGGAGGGGGTCCATGGCTATACCTTAGTTGACATATTGAGGTAGTGCCTTGTCACCTTATTTACAATTAATTAGCCAAATAATTTCTGAGCAACAGTAGTTAATGCCTTGACTCTCTTCTATTTTTACCCTTGTCTTTGCTAAAAATATATTTACACATCAGCCAGCCTTTGGAGTCTTCTGAAGCATATCAAGGGGAAGAGCTGACATAGCTATAATTCAGTTGATTTCTGTTTGGTTGTTTTAATGGCATATAGTCTTGAAATAGAAAATAAAGACCAGGTGAGTAGTTTCTTCTTTAATAATTTAGAAAACTTGAAATCAGAAGATTTTTGTGTGTGTGTGTGTGTGTGTAGGGAACTAAAATGAGAAGGCTTTTGCAGTCTTTCAGTACAATCCATCAAGTACCAGTTTCTTCAAAGCAATGATATTTTACTCATCTCTTTCTTGAAGGCCGCAGTTGCATCTTTATTACTCTTCGTTGTTATTGATGAAGCAAAATGTCATAGCTACATTTGAGGCAAAAGGAATTCCTTTTGTGAGAAGCAACAATCTCCAGCAGATCCTGAACACTTTTGTGCTTGACTTCAAGGAAGTGAAGGTGGTCAGCATTCTGTGGCAAGTCTTGGTAAGTCTGTGTATTACAATGTATTAGGAATATAGGATGTTTGAGGAGGAAGGAGAGAAGGAGCGAAAGAAAGAGAAAGAGAGAGAAAGAAAAAGGAAGGAAGGAAGGAAGGAAGGAAGGAAGGAAGGAAGGAAGGAAGGAAGGAAGGAAGGAAGGAAAACAAAGAAAGATCCACAACACACACACAAAACACAGGAGGACAAATGACACTCAGAAAAACTAATGATAGGAACAAATTTGTCTTAGGGTCAGAACCATGCAACTCCAAGAAATACTGCATACATATGTCATCCCAGAGCAGCACTGGCCAGCCTGCCTTTTATTGATGATTTCTACCTGCTTTGCAAAAGGACAGAGAAGCAGCTGAACAGCACTCAGCCCTTCATACTTATTAGGCAGACGAAGCTCCCTTACATGCATAAAAATGCACATACCACACATGGAAACATCCTCTCTAACAGAAAATTGTTTTAGCGAAATGAAAGCATGTAAAGAAAAATATTTTTCTGAAATTGTCTATATTTTTCCTCAAAATACAAATGAAACATTTTCAGTGGGATAAGAAAAAAAAAAATAAACAGATCACGTTTAAATAAGTGGGGAGAGGTTGGGGTTTGGTTTTCTTTTTTCTTCTTTTTTTTTACAAAGAGAAAAACAAAGAAGACCTTTTGGTGGGAAAAATCAATCCCTTCACTGATGGGCTGGCTGTCTCCCTGTCTGCACAGGCTGATGCTCCTTTGTTCCCAACTCTGTTCCCTAGCCTTCCAGCTGAGCTGGTGCCTCAGAGGATGCCTCCTGGCTCCCTCCCACCGAGCACAGCCCAGAAAGGCAGCTCACTGCCCACCCTTCTCACCCCTGTTAGGATTAGCATCTAAAACCCCTCTTCCCACAGGACATAAGGCTACCAGAAGCAGGACTTTCCAAAAACTCATATTCCCTTTTCTTTCCTTTCTTAAAAATATCAAAGAGAGTATTTTGCTATTAATTCAGGGAATCTTTTTCTCCATCTTAGTGCCAATCAACAACACAGCAAAAGAGCATGGTCAGAGTAACAGGCAAGAAATAAGTCTTCCTCACCAAATGATTTGCAGTGGCAACCTTTGTTTCGGATAAAAGCTTGAGGCTTGTAAGTGCAGCAAGGCCAAAAGAAGGAAGCTATTTCACCAGCAGAGCATGCAGTTCGTTTGAGCTGTGGGATAATAGGGATGTTCAACATAGGTGATAGGATGTCCAACAAGGAGGAAGCTGGATGCAGATCCTGTCCCTGCCACAGCCCACGGCAGCTCCAAGTTGTCTCTCTCCCTAGCACAGCCTCAGCAGTGCTGGGCTCAATGCAGTCTCCTCAGGGCTCTGCACTCATTTTTGTCCCTGTTCTCTTATCCATGCTTCTGAGTCTGTCCCACACACGCAGGTATGGGAGGCTGTGGGGCTGGGGCACGCTGCTGCAGCTGGGGTCACCCCACAGGGCACCCAGGGCCACCCCACACCGTGCCCAGCATTACCATCAGTCACAGGCATTCACCCCCCACAAACCTCCTCCCACGTAATGACACCATTTCTTTTCCAGCACAAAATCATGTTTGTGCTAGCACAGTTGTATGGCTGAAAGGCGTCTCAGACACCTCAATGGAAATGATGGTCAGCAGAGCCAAATTCCCTATAAGAACACCCAAAGCTACATTAAATAGCCCAGGAAAGGCACAGAGAGGCACTAAAAAAATTTTAAAATAATCCAGCCTCCCTCTGCTGCTGTGTTCTCAGGTACAAACAGGTTACAGGCAGGAGGTGCAGTGCTGCAGTTTGTCCTCTGTAGCTGTGGACAGAGTGTAACCCTTGCTTTGCATCTCAAACCAAAAGCAGTCACAGAAGTTTGTACAAATACCATCAGGATTTTTCTAAGGCATGCATTCATAGCTGCACAGATGAACAGTGGGGCTTTTGCTTAAAAAGAAAAGACAAAAGGAGGGAGGAGTTCCTGCTAATGTTTCAACCTGAGCATTCAGTTGGCTTGGGAATCCTTCCCTGATTTGTGATACACACTTTGGCACTTATGTTCAAAGTCCTACCAATTCCGAGAATAAGAAGAGCAGACAGAGGACAACACCAGGCAAAACCATTCCAACCTCTAAACCAAATACCATCTGTAAAATATCTTTCTATGAGAGTGAGAAGAAATAAAATAATGATTTATTCAACAGTTATGAGGATGACATCTGTATCAACTACACATTTGATCAATGTCTAGTCATCAAAAGCCATAAGCTCTCCTCTCCTTTCCTCAAAATAATGTAAACTATCAAACTAACTAACTAAACAAAGTAAACTATCTGCAACCACACTTACAGATAATTAGATCACATTGTTACTTTTTAAACCACTTCTGCATCACTAAGGACATATACCTGAGAAGAAAATGGAAAACAGAGGAGAAAAAAAAATCCCCAGGTAATTACAGGGAACTGTAATTTAGGGTTCATCACCAGGACTTACTCATTTACAAGGTGCAGAGCCATCTCTATTAAAAAAAAAAACCAAAAACTGTCACTGGTAAAACAAGCATTGTTACATGCAACCTGTAGTGCATACCAGATGCTCTGACATCAAATTTCAGTCAGCTAAGGTAAGGTTGGTGCAATACCCCTAATCATCAGTGAAATCGTAAGGGTAAGGGAGATAAGGAACTTGTCAGGGACATTCAGGCTGCTGGTGGCCTAAGAGCTTGACACCCTGAGAGTCCTGGCTGAAAGCAGCAGATAAACTCTTCTTGCAGAGCTGGTAGTTAGTTGCTCATGGCGTTGGTACATTAAATCTATCTACTGAAAAATAATATGATTAAACAAAAAAAGATGATGTCTTGGTTTGGGAAGACAGGTATCTGGCAGGGAAAGCCGGAGCCTTTCTTGGAATGGAGAATGTAAACCACGCCCTCTTTTTTTTCTAATTATAAATTTGCAGTTNAGTAATCTACAGCAATGACAGGTGATGTCACTTCACCAAAGAAGACTCAAGATGTTATTCAAGCAACAAATTTAGAGAGATGAATCTTGTCAAGAGAGTTAAGAAAAATAGCTAATAGGGACTCATGACTGAATTCTCTGCTCATCTCAAAATAAAAAAGTTTCAGTGGATTTTGGGAAAATACCAGGGAAACACCTGAGAGTCAAACTCAGTCCTAAGAGCACAAGACTCAAAGAAAAGCCCACAGATTGCATGTATTTGTTGAAAGTACCAAATTAAAGGGTGCAAATAAACCAAAACTAAGGCTAATTGGAAATCAGATGTTGTACCCATTACCATCAAGTGGTATCGAATATGACTAATATGCTTATGTTACTATTAAAAGCCTGTGGTAGGCATTAAAAAAACTATTCAAAAATGCACTAAGTAATTCTTAGACAAGAACCATGGAACCAGTTTTGGGGTGAGAAGAGGTACCAGTAAATTTCAGAAAAAAACCCCAAATGCTCTCAGTTAGATACTCTCAAAAACTAGAGAGTCAGAAGAAAAAATAACTATTATCTCTAATGTCTGTTGAAATCCTGCTTGTGAAATAACACTTATTTTCACACTGACACACAAACGAGTCCTGGGAGGCTGATGAATGAAAGGAGAAACACACCTATTATCCTGCAAAGCAGAGAAAGGGAAGGGTGTCCTGTTCCAGGAATATACAAACCTCTTTATTATGAGGCAGAAAATATAATGAAAGAAAATATCCTTCTTCACCTTTGCAAAATGCACAGTCTCTACCTTGACTGCTGCTTTCTTGAGTCAGCTACATCACACCTACTGGCACACTTTCCACGCATGTGCTTTAGGGGATTCAGTTGTGGAAACAAGGGAAGAAAAAACACTCTGCTTGGAGGAATGCATACCAGTGCCTTGCCAGTGACAGATGAGGCCCAGTACTGTATTTGATTGGCATCATTCCCACCAATGTCTGAAGATACTCAAATCAATTTTCACTGTGGAATCCTGCTGAGGACGTGCAGAGTACTAAGGCTCAGCAGAACCTGTCTCAGGGATAAGGCCAGTAGGAATTTTAAAAGGGTGGGAAAACTGACCTGTATGAGCCAGGCAAATCTACGACACACTGATTTATAGGGATTTGTCAGCATGCCAGACAAAGGCTGGTAATTTGTTGGCTGGTTGGAAAAGTGGAGTAGGAGGCTTTAAGCCATGTAAGCTAAATGGTCACTGCAAACACACACATACCAGAAAAAGATCGTCCCTATTCCCTGTTTTTGTAGTAATCTGTGTAAACTTTCTAAAATTCCTAGGGACTTAATATAATAATATTCCTTGGGGATGAATTTGGACACTAGTTATCAGATAATACCTGGTATGGCTTCCAGTTTAGCACACACCTTAAATATCAGATGTAGGAGAGGAAAATCATATTTCTGGGAGTATTGCAGCAACAATTTACAATTACCAACAAAAATTAGAAAGTATAATTCAGGGAGACTCCTCAATTACTAAAATCTTATGTACAGTGATTGTAGTCAGTTAAGCTGGGTATAAGATCGTCGGGAAACAATGAGAGGGAAGAAGACTCATCTTGCTCATCTCAGGCACACACAGATATTTTTCATACCTTCAGTATAAACCAGCAGAACTGCTGCTGTAAGATGGCTCTAAATATGTATTGCTGTGCTGTTATCCTGCAATACCAGCTCCTCCAGCACAATGCCTGGAATCGTTTCTGCACAAAGTGTCACCACAGCTGCTGCTGTATATTTGGCTTGAAGTTCCACCTCCAGGGAAACCCATACCAAACTATATACAATAATGGGCTGCAATTTATGTGAAATGACTTTGTACCCTTCCTACATGAGAAAGATCCAGCATACCAGTCTATTCATTAATGCCTCATTAGTTTAAATGTTCCTTTATAAAGCAATAATACGGGTACTTTGCTTCTCTATGGTGTCGTTCTGCAAAGAATGTCAAAATGTTTTCCAAACGTAACCAAATATTTAACAGCCTCCAAAATCAGTGTAGAAGATGGGAGAAGATTATTATGTCTGTACCTAGTATACTTTCAAATTAATGATTAAAGGAGGCATTTAATAGTTAAAAGCCTCTGAGTTCCTACCAGGGATCTCCATCCTGGCTTTCACCTTGCACTGCTCCTGGAAATAAGAGAGAGAAAGGCATGTCACAGGCAGAACTGTACACAAATTCAGGAAGAAAAGCTCACTCTGTCAGGGGAACCAAGCTCACCAGTGTAAAAACTGTGTGGAATTCTCTGCCTCATGTGTGGGTTGTGCAGCCAGGATATCTTACTTGTGTACTAGATGGACGGCTTAAAAAATATTAAAGGAAAGTTACAATGAAATCTCAAAAAACCCCACAAGTTCAAGTCTACAAAACACTTAAGCAAGAGATTAGCTTCCAGCATAGGAGTAATCCAAAACAATGCAACATAACCTGTTTTGCCAAGTCACAGTATAAAGCAAGAATTTGCTCTCTTATTTAATGGCTGATGGGGGACAGTAAAGACTGCCACATAGATGCACAAATCTTCCACCAAGTTCACTCATCACTGTATTATCTACCTGAAAGTGGCCAAATTTAGACTCTCTCTTTCTCAGCTATGAACTCTTTCTTAGAGAGAGGTCATCCCTAGCTCCACAGTTTTGAATGCTGATGCAGTTTGAGTGTTGCCAATTTTCCTGAAAGCTTTGAACAAATTGCTCTCTGTGCTGCCCATCTCTTTCAGTTTTTCCTCCAAGGAATACTGGAGGCTGGTAATAGGAACTTCTGGATGAAAACAAGCAGGGAGTATAGAAAATCCCCACTCTTCTGCCCAAAGGTAGCCCCATTACTTACACTGCTTATTTTTATTCATGCTAAAAGGAAGTGGACCACTAAGTAACCTAGTTTCTGTGAGCCAGACAGCTCTGCTGAGCAAACTCACAGCTGTCTAATTCAAATGACATATTTTCTCAAAGCCTGCCAGTGACCTCCTATGGAGCCTACAGAACATCTTGGTTCATCTTTGTCTCGAACTGACAACGATAACTCAAGCTGAGCAGATGGTCATTTTTCTGGTCAGGAGATTTCCTATGACATTCCTTCAGCCACATATGTAAGATACTTCTTGCTCTCTCATTCACAGTATATTTATTTCTCTCTTTCTGAACGCAGTATTTACATCCTTAACATCTTTGGCACCTTCTGGAATGAGATAAGCAATCTTCTATGTTTATTTGCTGTAGTGTATCTAATTAGCTGACAGGCAAAACCCAAAGTAACCAAACACCAAAAAAGCAACCCTACCTCTACCATAGCTGGCTCTTTCCTCTGTAATTTGTTTCTGTCTTAGACACACCCAAAACTCACCCCACTTAGGGTGAATGATTGAAATGATTAATCCAGTGCTTAAGCTGAAGGTATGAGGAGACCTGGGCCATCTGTAAAGATCACCAGAAATCTGCTGCAGGCCTACATTTTGATAATATGCATGTTCCTGACAGCTTAGATAATTGAACACTCTGCATACAGGCGTGTTCCCTAGGGGGTGTGCTGCAGAAAGGAAAAATACGGCCCCAGACTGTAAACCCTGCCAAGTACAAAGCACTCCACTCATCCATTACTCCACCTTGTTCAATTCTCTACTGCCTTCTCGCAGGCAGAGGAGAGAGAAAAATCCTAGGAGGAATATTAAAATCCACAGCTTAACTCTGAATCATCATCCCAGGACTTTTTTCCCTAAATAGGTAGCTATGGATGGGCTTTGATAATTGTGTTGCTCCCGGCCAACACATGTGTGACACCTTCCCTGTGACCACCACTGACCACGGGACACTCCATCGCTCAGCAGCCTCATGAAGGCAATGAGGAATTTGATCTTATGTGTAATGAAGTCTCCAAATAACCCCAGCCCCTCAACAGCAGAATATAGTTGAAAGGACTGCGCTCACAATACAAAAATACAGTTAGTTTTTCCACTTAGCAAACTGTACTGTAAGTAGTATATCACATTTTTTGCAAAATAGTCCATAAGTCATTCTCAGCTCCCATCTCACTAAAGTTTATAAAGCATATGTTAAGTCCCATTTATTTTGCTGGAAGTAATCCCATTTTTAGCTTTCAGCTAGCGATGCTGCCAAATGCAGGTATTCAGAAGTCTTGAGTAAAGTACTATGTTCCAAAGTAATAGGTCAGTATTTTCTTAAAGATTTTATTTTCCCTTGGATTCATTTTCAAACTGTAGTCCAGAACCACAACGACTACAAAACTGGGTTTAAATTTAAAGTTGAAGATTCAAATCTCAGTTAACACAACTAAAGCCTTAAGATCAACACAAAACAGATGAGAGATGGCAATGCTGAGTTAGATAGGCACATGCTTAAGTGATTTGTTTTGTTTCCTTCTTGAAGGGAAGGGCTTTGGAGGAGAAGAGGTCAGAACTTTAACCTCCAACCCTTTCACCTTTGAATCCTTGCTCAAAAGCTTCCAAGAAGGAAAAAAGGACTTTGCAGCATGTCTGGGCGTTTAACAAATCGAGGCTCTGGTTAATCAAATAGAGAAGCCCTGGGGCTGTACTAATTCCTAGATCCAATGAGGCCCCTCCGAATAGAAGGAAACTGTGAGCATAATAGGTAGTAGAGCTGCTTGAGTTCATTTACATGACATATCCCTGGCTTCTAAGCTATTCTAATGCTTCTGACTGAATTCGCAAAAGGTTTTCCCCACCCAAAACACTGATCTGGCCCACTCAGGGCACAGCTGACCACAGTGACCCCCAGATTTGTTGCATTGCAAAGCACACTAAATATTATGGAGTGAGTGAGCCTTCAGGAAGTATTTATTAAGTGTGCTGATAGATGTACCAGATCTGACACTGCCTGTACAAAATCAGAGATTCAATACAACAACATACAAAGAAGGAAAAAACTAAACTGCTAATTACACAAGAATAGACACTTCACAAATGTTTTCTTGCAGTCAGATTTTCTTCCTGCCCTCTCAATTGAATGATCTGCTATTACTTCATACCAAACTCAGTTGTAATTATCTAGCCATGATGCGTCACGTCAAGATCTCTTCGGTAACTGGGTAGTTCCATGCAAGACACCCAGAATTTAGAAAGCAATATAAGGATCAAATGATTCAGTGTAATGTTTCTGCAGCCTGCAATTTAAAGGGTGAAAAGTCTTTCTGCAGCCATCAATGCTTTCAGAGTCTTGAGTTTACTTTTTTACTCTGTTACTTCACTTGGTAAGGGGACTGTAGATATTGAAGGGGATGGCTGATCCTAAAACAGGAGCTCAGTCTTTAAAAACTGTTGAGCAGACATAGTATTTTGGTTTGCAGAATAGAAAATGAGGGGGGAAGCTTTACTTGGGTTTGACTATTGACAATTTCACATATATAAAAAAGAAATTTCTCCAATTACTGCTAGGCAATCTGCACTGGAGAATGTAGCAATATTTTTAAAAAATTACACAACTAAGGTTTACATACAGTCTTTGCCAAAGAGATGAAGTTTCAAGTCTGAAATTTTCTGTAATTTTATTTATTTAAAAAAGATCCTTTCTTGCCTCATAACAAAGAAAAATGATCACTAACTTATTTACTTATCTTCAGAAATGCAAGCAGCCAAGAACTCAGAAACTGAACTGAGAAAAATGAGGCACTGATTGGACTCATTCTTGTAGGATGGTACAGTTAAATATTACACTATGTACATAGATTATCTCCTTATCTTTTAGCAAATAGTTTTCCAGTCAGTCTTGGCTCTCACTAATCCCTCTCAATCTCAGATTTGCTGTATATTTCCAGTTAACAGTTTTCAGCCCATTGTTTATTGCCAATATCTAGGATTTGATAACCATTGTGTATCTGATACCTGGAAAAAGAACTGTAATACTACAATAATTAGAAGACCTTGCAATTAATTTTTAGGCAACATTTTGGCCACACTTGATGAAGTTTTTTCATATTCTCCAATGTAATGGACCCCTGAACAAAAGTGAACCAGAGCCATACTTTAGTTTGCTTAGCAGAAAATTAGATTTGCTGGGGGGAAAGCCTAATTGTAAAAACAGCTTAATCAGACATTCAGTTATTTAGCTAACAGGAGGAAAGGCTGAGTAGCTGAGAGTTTGGTAATGATAAGTGATGACATCATTAAATTGTTTGACTCCCACCTGACAGATACTGAAATTTATTGCAGGCTGTGGCTGCTTGATCAATACATTTATGCAAAGCAGCCTTTGGGTTTAAAACCTTTTCTGAGGTGTTTGAAACTTGCATGAAAATCAATGTGATAGCTATGATTAATTTTTTTCTTGCAACCCAGGCAAAAGAAATTACATTGTCTGCAAGGTGTCCCCTCTAAGTGAAGGGAGAGACCCTAACAGCACTAAGTCTATCTGGTGTTCTATCATCACTTATTAAAAAAACAACAACAAAAACCAATAACAACAACAAAAAAACTTCTTATCTACAATCACATAATATGGAGGAGGAAGAAAAAGTTTGCAAAATCAAGTCTTTTTCATCTCATCTCACAGATTTCAGACATTCAAAACCTTCCTGAGATCATATTTCCATGCTGACTTATATGTAAGAGCTAAGGCTCCCAAGTCATTAATTTCTCCATCATCATTTGATTGTTTCTAATTTCCTACCTCTAACTTGAAGCTTTCTGGATCTTCTGGTTGTTAGAGCAGATGTTGCTTAGGTAAATTTATTGCAATAAATACAGATAAATAATCTGTGTTAGATGTCAGATTAATTCTCAAAATTGACAAGGATGTAGAACACTGTGGGACACGTAGCCACACAGAGAACTGCCATATTTATCCCTTTACCGAGACCGCTTCCAAAATCACTCATGAAGACCTAATAATAAATAAACAACAACAAAAAAATCACAAACAAAAAAACCCAAAAACAACCAACCAACTGAATTCTGGAAAGCAATCAAGATCCCTCAAGAATATTTGGATTGTACTTATCAATTGGAATATCTTCTAGTACATTAAATATTGGGAGGGAGAGGGGTTTAAGGGTTTCTATATTGTCAACATGAGAATAAAAACATCTTGACTTTAAAAAATGTGACAAGTATTTGGGAACCCAAAGAAATTATAAAGCACAGACTCCATGTAAAGAAGAAAATGAATAGGGGCTTATTGCTGGCTTTAGCTTCACCCAGCAATTCTAGGAAGAAATATCAGAAATAAGAATTTAATTTCTTGAACAATTATCTGTTTTACTTCTTTCAAAATGAATAGACCAACTCAGAAAGCTTTTTTTTCTAATCCTTATATAAATAGCAATTGTTTTATCCTCTTTCATCAGACAGTAAGAGAGTATCCACTGCTCCCAGGGCTCAGATTTCCCTTCAGCCAGCAGGGGAACTGTTTCTGGGCCATTTCCCAGCACTGCACGTTACTATGTCACACCTGTCAATTATCACATTTCCCAGCTTGGGCTGCTGACTGTTTCAGTAATACCATGATAGTGCAGACACATGCTTCTGTATGCAAATTGCAGACTTATACTTGCATTCTGAATGGCTTATTTTGGAGAAAGGGGAAAAAGATGGTTGGGGGAAAAATAAATCATTCTGGGTTGCTTTCATAACATGCAGCACCAAAGCTACTTTCCCAAAATGGCACCTATCCCGACAGACTCTAAGTATGCGGACTCTTAAGTACTCAGACTCTAAATACCCTGAAATTCAAAAATCTGATATGCAGAAGACAAAATTCCAACACCTAAACACACCTTTATTATTGCACCTTTATTCTGTGATACTAAACAGTATTTGTCAGGGTTGTTTCTTCTGTTAAATATGTCAAGACCCAACACACCTGTTGTATCTGCACTCGGTGTTGTGCCAAGCCATAAGCGGCACCTGAGCCACTCTGCTATGAAGAGCTGTAAACACAGTTTGTGGGTGGCTACAGGCCCTCACTGTATGATGAGAGATGAAAACACTACCCTAGTGGCTAGTAACACACATCTGGAGCAAGAGATGGAGTGAGGCTGTACACAAATAAATAAAACTCACAAGTAGCTCGAGGTTTTCTTTTGGCTTAAAACACACACATATACGCACACATGACTAACACTGTCTCAACCATGTCCCCTCACAATGCCTTGAGAATCTCAGCCCCTTGCTGGCATGGCAGTGTCAAGCAGAAAAGGCCTTGGGTCTGTGTAAGCCCTGCTCAGCAATATCAAAAACATCCCTGTATTTTCAACAATGTTTTCAGCACAAATCCAAGATACTGCCCCATACTCGCCACTGTGAAGAAAACTAAGCCTAACCCAGTCACTTGCCTTGCTGCTGTTCTCAGAGATGAGTTATTTTAATTTTATCCAGATCAGTTTGTCATACTCTCACTGCTAAGAGGTCCTGCTTTTGTGGCCCAGGGAAGAGACCAGCCTGCCAGCCTTCATCCCACATTCAGTCAGAAAAGGGAAGGGTAAAACCAAGCTCAGGTACCCACCCAAGGGGAAACAAGAACTGCCTGTGAATGTCCTTGGGGTTTTTGGTTTTATTTTCCTTTTTCTTTCAAGGGAAAGCTGATACAGCTCTGCTTTTTTTCTTTTTGCCTTTTTTAACTTTTTTTTGCCTTTTTTTTTTTTTTCCCCCCCCTTGTATACCAAGCTTGTGTAAAAAGTAGAATTGCTTTAGAGTCAATCTTCTCACCTCAGGTGGGAAATGACAGGGGATGGGATGGGGGAAGGACTGAGCAGCTGTATTGAGTTTTCAGGGCAAAGTTTAGGTAGTGGGGCGTTTCTGGCTACAGGGATGGCTTCTGTGAGAAGCTGCTCACCATGTTCTGCAGAGCCAATGCCAGATGGCTCCAGAATGCAGTAGCCACCACCGTGATAATGGATTCAAGAAGGAAATAAAGTTATTTCACAAAGGTAATTGTATCCAGAGAAGAGCAGAGTGAGAAGATGTGAGTAGAACAGCTACACAGACACCAAGGTCAGTGGAGAAGGAGGGCAGGAGGTGTTCCAGGCACCAGAGATTCCCCTGCAGCCGCGGTGCAGCCTGTGGTGAGGCAGCTGTGCCCCTGCAGCCCACCAAGATCAGTGGGAATGCAGAGATACCCCTGTAGCCACTGAAGCAGGTGGATGCCTGAGAGGAAGCTGTGACCCTGTGGAAGGCCCGTGCCAGAGCAGGCTCCTGGCAGGGATCCCCATGGAGAGAGGAGCCCATGCTGGAGCAGATTTCCTGGTAGGATTTGTGACCCTGTCAGGGACCCACGCTGGAGCAGGCTGTCTTTGAAGGACTGCACCTGGTGGAAGAGTGACTCATGTTTGCAGCCCCTTTGTGGAGAACCTCTGCCTGTGAGATGAACTCGCACTGGAGAAGTTCATGGAGAACTCTCTCTTGTGGGAGAGAGTGCAGCAGGGGAAAGACACCTGTCCCTGAGCAATGGCAGGAATAATGTATGATGAACAGACCATAACCCTCATTCCACATCTCCCTGAGCTTCTGGGGGGAAGAAGTAGTGCATGAGTAGATAGAGGGTGGGGGGAAGTTGTTTTTAAGGTTTGTTTTACTTCTCTCATTATCCTGCTCTAGCTTTGATGGTAATAAATTCAATTAATACCCCCAAATTCAGTCTGATTTGCCCATGATGGTAATCAGTGAATGATCTCTCCCTGTCCTTATCTCAGTTCATTAATCTTTCATTATATTTTCTCTACCCTGTCCAGTTGAGGAGGGGAGTGTAGAGAGGCTTTGTGGGCATCTGGCATCCAGACAAGGTCAGTCCACCATAGCTGTGGTAGATATTTGGAAGCCAAAGAGGTGTATTTTTTTAAGAAGGGCAAGTTAGGGTCTCCTTCCTGTTTTCCACATCTCACTGAGGCATAAAGAAAAAGGTAGAAGCCACACAAAGGAAAAATTTTGAGTATGTGTCTTTCCCAATGGGAAATAAGAGAAGTAAGCAAAACATGAGTAATAGAAGCCTGAGCTCTAATGCTTTGGTGAAACCACTTCTATTTTGGATGGGACTGTGTTTGCTAAGTATACTGCCTTTTCCATAGCTTTGCTGATTTTGTAACCTTCTACTGGAGGCTTCAGCCAGCAATCTTGAGTAATATAATTTGAAAGAGACAATATCTGTTCTCATAAAACTGTACTAGAATGAAATTACACATTACTGAGCTCCTTTATCAGAAAACATATTTTAAAATAAAGTACAGGGGGTATTTTAGATTATGTTAGAAAAAAATGAGTAATTTTTAATATGCTGGTCAATTTGTATGGAGACTATGAGTGTCTTCTCATGCTTCTGAGAAGGCCTCCCCTGAATACAGGAATGGGATGTAAAAACTACTGAATACATTATCTTTCAAGTGCTATACAGAATAATGATCTGGAGAAACACTTATACATTATAATTATGTGCTATTTAGAGACTTTATCTAGGTAGAAAGACACAGTGAGGAGCTATAGATAGGAATGTTATTTTCAGTATAAAATCTTAATTTTATTTCATTCATCTTCCCACTGATGTGATTTTGATCATCTCTCAGAATCCTGATTTGTTGGAGGATTTTATATCATATATCCTTACCAAAATTGTATTTTTTTAAACTAAGATATATTTACTATTCAAGCAGTCTGTGAACTCCCCAGATCAAATTAATTAACTGAGAAGATTCTGGAATTTTAAATATGGTCCCTATGGCAATAAATAAGTTTCACAGTTGATTTTGATTTACCAGAAATAAAGCAGATACTTATTTCATTCTACAAATTGATCATGACAGCCAAACTCTACAACATGGCATTTTGATGCTGCCCTATGACTCTCCTGAATGAAAAACTTATCACATATGATATAACTTCTAAGATGTTAATGTCTTTGCTACATAATATTGCATTGAAATATAGTGTTGTGCAGACCAGGGCACAAAACAGCTTGGATTAAATGTCTGGGAAATTAAATCCCTTAGGATGACTGTCAGGAATAGCCTGCTTCCATTATCCCAAGACACAAGCTGGCACATTATCATTTTTATACATAGTTAAATACCCAGACTCTGATTTCATTAATCATTCAGTTAGGGCTGCAAATTTACCAGGGAGAGGGCATTCCCTGTCTTCACATGAAATGCTATTTCCTAAAATATTATAGATGTATTACATAATATAAATGTCTGACATGTTTGCAATAATAATAGCAATTGAATCAAAGGTGTTTTCCCCTCAGTTCCCCTTTAGCCTGCATACATTTTCATTTCTGCAACTCCTACTCCTCTAACAGAATTAGAGAAGCTTTCTTAGACCAAAATAGAGGGGGAAAAAAAGGCCTTTTTTCTTGAGTACTTCACCCCACTTCAATTACAGGTAGCTCCAGAAGTACAGATCTTTATCTCCATCATGTGCCAAAGAAAAAGTTATAATTCCTTATAAGCCAAGGAGGAAATAAAAAAACCAGTATCTGCAGAATAATAAGCTGAATCAGCTTCCAAAAGATGATACCAGGGGATTAGAACCTCCTGCCTTGAGAAATGGATCCATTTTCATAACACTGGAGACCCTGCCTGTCTCAAGCCAAGACCATGATCACACCACAGCCCCCCTGTAAAGTGACTGAGCACAAATGGTCTACTCAGCAATACTCAATCTTCCTTCAGCATAAAGCTCAGAAATTTTCCAGTTGAGTCATTTTCAGGCTCATATTTATAACACAAACTGTGATTCATTCCCAATTTGTCTCGTCTTGGATTTCATGCCAGGACCAACTGGAAGAGATATGCCCTTCCACTCTTCCAGGATGTATTGCAAGGGGCTGGAAAGAATTTTGGTGTTCTGTGTAAGCACCATGCTAATACACAGTGTTGATACTGTGCCACTGTGATGACATTGTAATATTTTCCATTACTAGCAGATGAAATAATTTGTACACTATTTCAGGCAAAATTTTAAAGCACAGGCTTATTTTCATTTGCATCCTTCATGAAGGGGAAAAAAAAAGTAAAAGCAAGTTGTCTCTACAAAATTAGGTCATCATAGGTATAGGTCCTTTATAAGTAGAATTAGGTACTTCAATGTTTAAATTTCAAGGGAAAAATAGTTACATATAATTGGTGTCATCTGTCAGGGTATTTCTGAGATCTCCTTCCTTATAGCCAAACCAACATCCAGAATTTGGAAGAAAGAGTGAACTGCTAACTATATACCAGTTTTGGTGTAAATGTATTATTTTAAAACCATTTCCTGTAAAGAAAAATTGTATAAAACCCAACTCTGTACTTTGACTCAGGTAATTTCTTATGATTTTCAGGAAACTAGATCCTGAAATTATGCTAAAATGCCAATCGTAACAAAACCAATTTCCTTTTAAAGAGAGATTTATATGATACACGTTGTTATCCCAGTCTGTATCTGCCATTTTTAAGCAGAACATGATGCTTTTGTCCAAATTGTATGAAGAAACAAATACCATTAATGATTCCTATATGCAGGCATGGAGTTATGGTTTAACATGGGTTTGGATACTGAGACATACCATATTATTTTCTAATTCCCATTGAGATTCTCCCACTCCTCTTTCCTTGGTATTTAGTCTCCTTGTTCAAGAGGAATTACTGATACATAAAATAAACTGACATATTGCAAATAAATTCTACTTAAACAATGTCGCTATTTAGGACAGCAAGGCAAACAGGATGTGGTCCTAGATGTGGGTGTAATATTGATCCTGGATTGTGCCTATCTTAACAGGGTAAGGCTTTTGTATGCAGTCGCTAAAAAGAGCTCAGAGCAGTAAGGTATGAAAATGTGTCATTTTGCTATCACTGGATGTCCACACATTCTCCCTTGACCCTCTCTTTTTCCAGTTTACTGGATGTCCTCTCCTAATAAGTGTAGATTTTTTCAGCCGGTTATCTCCACTGCCTTTTGAACATCTCCTCCTGTATCACCTAGCTCAGCTAATTGTTTCATGACTTTCCTTCTAATCTAATTCTTTCTCGTCTGCTATTCTTTTCTAAATCCTGGCACAATATAATCTTTTTTTCAGATTAATTTCCATGGTGTTACAGGAGGCTATCCCCACCCTCCAGCATCACAGAACAGGCCCTGTTCATGCAGCTCGGCAGTAGAACACTAGAACTCCACAAATTCATTCATGTTAATAGTTAAATTTAAAAGGGTGTTAAAAAATAATTAATTAATTAATTTTGAAAAAGGAAAAAAAGTCAGTTTGTAGATAAAACTTTCCTCACCAAATGCCATTAAGAGCATTGTGTTCTAGCACCAAATATTTTTTCTCACATAAACGTGACTGTCAGTTCCTTGGTTGATATATTAAACCTGCCAGGGTAAATCATTTTTATTCATAGAGAGTAATACTCAAGCACGTTTTCTGCTTAAAGATGATGCAGAAACATTTTGTAAAACATCTTGTAGCAGCCTATATCAAACAGATCAGTGATGGATCCCTGAATCTGAGCTAAGAATCATGCAGTTCCACTGAAGTCTGTCTTGGCCTGGACTGAGAGATGCTGGGTTTGCTGCAAATAAAGACACACCCCTTTAAAATAAACAAGCAAGTAGTTGAAACTTACTAGTTTTAAAATGTCTGAGCTTTGTACATCCCCAGGGTCTCTCTGTTTGCATCTCCTTAAACAATACAAGCCATTATTAAGAACATGAATAATGTGGCATGCTATCATATTAGGATATAATTAAAAACAAGACAGCAAAGCCTCAAAGCTGTGCTGAACATACCACACATATTGCAGCCTTCTGCATTTGTTCTGAATTAAAATCCTACTTCTCATTTGAATCCTCTCATCTGTGTTCCCCACGCAGCAGCTAGTGCCTATTTGAAAAAACATTCACTTTTGGCAGAACAGCTGTACCATCAGTTTGGGAATGGGGGAATGGGGGGAACCAAACCACGTGTTTCCCCAGGCACCCTTTCTGTCTGGCTGCTGGGGAGGGCTTAGGGAGCCATGGCAGCAGGAAAACTTCATTCCTCACAGAGCATGTGGCCAGGCTGACAGCTCACCCAACACCCAACCCCACTAGCCTCTCCCCTGGCGACAGCATATCTACCCTCTCTTTTCCCAAGGTACCAGCTTCAGTCCACAGCAGTCCCATGGGGGCCTCTCCCACAGCAAAAAAGCTGAATCTGCAGCTGTGATCATAGCCAGGACTTCCCCAGGACCATTAGGACTTGTACAAAACCAAATTAAGGCACCCACTCATTCTTCCATCAAGCACTCCATTCTCAGAGACAGCTCTCTCTCACTAATCTATTTACCTAACCTCAAATATTACATTAAAAGCCAAGAACATGTTGGCAGGTGACCTAATTTTACTCAGCTATCAGCTGACTCAGAGCCAAAGTGATGCCAGGCAAGCACAGCCTGCTGTAGGAGCCAGTGCTTTGTGACAGCTCCTCTTTCCCCCTTTCCCTGCTGCTGCAGCAGGTTGGCACCACAGAGAAAAGCAAGCAGAGAGCTCTCAACCTGACTAAAGCCTCTGCAAGTGGCCAGTGTGCTCTGTCTGCTAATTTTAACTCACAATTCTCCCTTCCACACCTTGAAGAGTAACCAGGCTATCTGCCTTAAGCCTGGGAGAATGGAGGCCGTTGAGGACAAGAGGGGGCTCTAAGAAGTATTCAGAGAAGAATCTGGTGGCTGCATTTCTTCAGCCAGGGGTCAGAAGAGTTCAGAGGCTTTGGGGATGACCAATAAAATTATTAGGTATAGTCATTCTAGAAATATGTCTGGAAAAGCTCTTCCCAGGCCTGCCCAGGACCATTTCTAAAGCCAGCTATGGACTCATACCAGACCTGACACACTGGAAACCTGTTGAGCAAGGATGGCAGCTATAAACAGTGTAGGTGCTTTGGTGTCTAGATTTGCTTTTGTGGTTTCATCTTCAGAGGCCAGTGAGCTGGTGTAGTTCCAGCTAAAGTGGCTCAGCACACAAGTCTTTAACCAGTCTGAAGGCTAACAATTTAACAATGACCTATTGTTCCCTTGGGCAGGATTAAGAGCTGTTTAAAATGCAATATTTTTGGGGGAGAGATATGAGTAATACTGGAAACCCCCAAGAGAGGGGTTTCTAATGCCTTTGCTTGTGTTCATGGACTTTTCTATTTCATTGCCCAGGCAGTGAACCTTCAGCTCTTGATTGCCCCAAATACAGCTAGAAGATCAGACTTCAGTCAGGAGCTTTGGCGACTCCATGAGGAAAATCAACAGTAACAAAGCCTTCCCCTCCGTGCACCATGACCTCTATCAGTGAGGTTTGGTAGGGGGAAGTGGTTGGTTTGATTTGGGGGGTGCATTTTGTTCTTTTTCAGCCATCAAAGCATTAGACTTCTCAGGAATAAAATATATGGTAAACTGATGAATGTGTTTTGTCTCCTGACACACTGTTCTTAGCATGACCTGCAACTCAGAAGATTTCAGATCTGTCAACCTGTGCCATGGCTCTACCTTACGAAGCAGAGATGCCATGGCCACAGCAGTGTATTCTCACCCAGGGGTTCAGTAGAGACAAGCCAAGTTGCCCATTCAAGCAGAGAGCAAGGCCTGGCTTCAGATACGACTTTTCAGATGTGGGTAGAGCCAGGTTGTGACAGAGTAGTGAAAACTGACAAGATAAGCTCTTGACAAAGCTTTCTCCAAAGTCTGGAGTGCTGCTATGGAGACCATCCTTGAAGGCAGGCTCAGTGCCTCTTTTGCTGAGCTTTCAAGTTTTACCACAGGGAAGAAAAGTGATCTTTAAATTTTTTCCTGTTGCCTGATCTATTGCTCTATATTTTGTTCCTGCCTCACCAGGGCAACAACTTCTTATTCTCTGTATTGGTTCAGCTAATTATTCCATTAATGATTCAGTTAATGTAGTTTAATACAGGAAGTGTAGATGTCACATCATTAAACAATTATTTATGTATTCTAGACCTTTACCATAATCCATCATGAGATGTGTTAATTTATTTCTCCCCTGGTGTTTATAAGGTATGACATCCTGCAAGCAACTAATTCTGGATCTCCGTTCTGTTTGAGATTTAATCAGCATTTGAGACTTACATCTGGTATTATGCCAGGATAACTAGAAAGCAAGAACAAGCAAGCTTTCCAGCATTTGGCAGTTCCTTTGAAACACGCAGAATTTTAGAAGTCGATGTGAAACCATAAAAACCTTTCAAAAACTACCAGTTCTTTCTGTCATTAAAAACAAAACAAATTAAAAAAGAAACCTCTTGTTTATACAAGCTTGATTGAAATAGTGCTTAAAAGTTCATTTAAAAACCTACACAATTATATTCTAGTTTCTCTCAAATAAAAGGAAAGCTAAGTAAATCTAATTGCCTTCAGTAGCACAATGTAACCATGGGTCAGTGTGTCCTGAATAGCTTAAAACACAGATCCAGGGAAAACACAACCAGAGATTCCCTTGGCTGAGAAAAAGAGCTTTTCATCTTACATCTCCAGGTAACCAAGGCCATGTAAGTGTTGTGGATGATGTGGTAGAGAAACTGACTTCATTATTCATGTTTTCTTATCTCTTTTATTAGTCACCTTAATTAACACCAACTTAAATAACACCTTAGACTGAAATCTATGTATGACTCAATTCAATTATTTACGAGACAATTGCTAATTAAATAATGTAGTTCATTTAGCAATAGACACATGTAAGGAGAGGTTGTTACCATTTTACAATGAAGGGCTCTTTTAAATTTGAGGGACAAACCAAATGAAAGTGAAAAACAAGAAGAAACATCGAGGAAAAGACATGACTTAGAGAGACACAAATATTCCAAGTGAACCTAAGCAACAGTGAGTGCAGATTTTGTGTTATTCTCTGGTTGAGCTCCTACCAACAGGACCGGCCTTCATACTCCAGCCTTAAATCATTAGATCCTTTACCTGGCAGTAGGAAAGAATTCATTTGAGTATAAAAGCTCACAGAGCCATTCTGCTCCTTTGAACCTTCACACAAAAATTTTTAATTAACAGACTTCCTAGCTAGATCTTCCTGTATCTGTACCTGCAGCTCCAGGTTTGATCTAGCTACATGACCTACCCTGTTATAGGTCTTGGTTCACTTTATCCCCCTTAGGAGTAAAGCTAAATAGGGCAAAGGAAGTGAGGAACCCTCCAGGGGCCAACCACCATGTTGTCATACAAAAAGAGACCAAAGAGTTCAAGTGTGGAAGAGGTGAGGAGAGGCTGGAAGGGTATAAACATTTTTGAAACTTTAGCCATTAGAGAGACCATGAGAGAAGGAAGGAGAATGGCTGGTGAGTGCTGGGATAGGAATAATGGCAGTGGCAGGGACACAGCTCTGTGGAGGGGAGGGGGAGGAGGAGGAGAAAATCATGGTGGATCATGTGCAGCATCCAAAGTTGTCCTAGTGGAGATAGTGGAAGGAGAGGGAAGATACTGAACTATCAAAGAGGAAATCAAAACAGATCCAGAAACAGGCACAGGAGGAGACAAGACAGTTAAAAGCTGTGATTGAGGTGGGAGCTGTAGTTGTTGGTTGAACTAAAAAAAAAAAAAAAAAAATTTGAAAAATAGTAAAGGTGGAGCCCTAGGAGGGCCCTCTGCACCTGGGAGAGCATCGCCCCACTTGCAAGGGAGCAGAGATGTAACTCAAAGCTTCCCAGTGAGCTCTTCTGTTCTGTAGAGTAAGCTTTCCTATGAAATAGAAGGCATTTGATCTCCACATAAAAGCTTCACCTAAGCCTGATAGATACAATTCTGGATAATTATGTCTCAGAGAGCTGGCCAAGAAAAAATAAGTGGATTTGGCATAAGCAGGAAAACAAAAGAGGGCCTGTAAGTGTGCTCTACTTGCTTATCTGTTTCAGGTAATATACTAAGGAACAGGACTTTAGTGGATCTTTTTAAGATCCACTTTAAGGCAGTAAGCATTAAAATATCAGAGGTACAATCCTGATTATACATTATACAACTGCAACATAAAAATTGTAGACACAGATAAAAATCACACAAAGTGCTATTTTACTGTGCAATTGTAACTGGTCAGATGCACTAGGGCATGACAGTAGATGACAGTAATCAAGGCTCACTGAAAGCAATTATAGTTACAGGAAAAGAAAATATGCAAAAGCACATTTAAACCTGAGCCAAATTCAGCATGAAGCAGAAAGCCTTTTCCAGTTATCCTATGCAAAGAACAGAATAAATAATCAGCACTCAGGAGCAAAGAAACTTTTCATTTTGTTTCCAAAAAACCTCAGCAGAACCCAACCGTTTTCCAAAACAGGAATTTAATGCTAATTACTGCTGTGAAAGTGAGACTACAAAGTAGGTACTTTATTCCTATAAGCAATCTAATATGCCACCGACTCTTTTTTTAAACTGAATTTACCTGGCTCAGTGTGAAACAACACATACATTTCATTACTTGCTGTGGTTTATTTGCATATCAACACGGCCATGAACCAGACTCCAGTGTTGGCCCACTTCATTCTAGCACCTGCCTAAACCTCTGCAGCCAACTCTTCTGCATCCTATCACTTTCTAAAACACCAAATGCACAAGCACCTCAGTCAGAGGGGAGCTGACAGAGCTACAGGTATTTGGGTTCTTTCTTTGTTAGCACAATGCAAACACCCAACACAGATGACTCAGTTGTGTTTGCTCTCTTCCCACCCACCTCTGGGTCAGATGTGTCTGTTCCAAATAGACTTCCCTAGATAATAAATCAAACATAACTCTTTTTTCTTTAAGGGGCAGAAAACTTCTTTTCTGACTCCAAGGTATTTCTTTGAAATAGGAACTGGAGCTGATCTATTCCTTCATAGTCACAAAAGTCTTTCCTGACCTTAAAATTCACCAAGGATTTATTTGGATGGATATTTTAAGGCATCATACTAGGTCACAATAGCTGTCTTGATCTAACAAGCACCTTCTAAAAGCTTGGATAAAAACGAAAACTAAATTTTACTTCTTACTGAAATTGCTTGTTTGAAGTTTTGATTCCCCTCTATGGTTTCAGAAGGTTATTATCCTCACTTTGTTTTAATTAGCTTCAAACCAGCACTATTTATGCTGAGCAAGCCAGGTCTGGTCCAGCTGGGCCACATTTAGCACACAGGTTGTTCCCATTGCACTGGGGTAGGTAGTACTGCCGTGCCTGCTGGGCTGGAAGCAGGGATCAGGGATGTGCTGCAGCCTGAGAAAGAGAAGGCAATGGCAGCTCCCTGCCTGCTCATGTTCTTCACTGCTCAGCCTCATCTGCAGCAGCTGCTGCAGCTTTGGGCTAGAGCCTCACTGTGTTCCTCAGAGGATAGTTGCTGCAGCAGTAAACCCCAGAAGTGCAGAGCAGAGAGAATCAGCAGCAGTGGAATAGCAACCCCACAGCAGATCAGATGGTAGAATGGGTCTGTGTGCTCTCCTGCCAAGGATGAGACAAAAATCAGACATCCTGCAAGGGAGGTATTTCAAATCCCTCTGAAGGTCCTGCAGCACTTCTCCCTCCTTCCCTGGCTTGCAAACTTATAGGGACTGGAACACTTCATGCCTTCACATCCTGTATTCCTGCATCAGCCCACTAGCATTCTCTGAAATCACCATCCTGCCTGCAGCAACCAAGTGCTTAAACCATCTGGGACTACTTAAAACCTCTGTTACTCTAAATTTTGGGCTAAACACAGTTTAAAACTGCTCCTCTATCCTCCAAAAATACTGAATACACTAAACAGCTCCAGAAACCACCCCTAGAAGAAGCAGCCTGTCTGCTCTCCAGCAGTGTAAATCTTCTTCATCTCAATCCTGCCCTGCAAGTGCTCATGCCTATGGAAATTTTGTGTTGTGTAGATTACACAAATTTGCCTGAGGGGTGGCCTGTCTGAAGTACAGCAGGACTGTCTAAGTGTTAGTGGTAAATCTTCTGAAGCACACTTTGTTCTACCCAATTTTTTTTAAAAAGTGACTTGAATCCTTTAACAATTTAAAAAGGACACGAAAAGCATAACCTTATGAGCATCTTCACTCAGACTCCTGCAATTTAATAATGTATTAAGTACTAATAAGGTGGTAAAGCGGTCTCAGTTTTCCTAGGTTCTTTTTTACCATGTTCTGCAGTCTTCCCACTGCAGGTTGTGAACTCTTTGGCCCTCACAGGGTAATCATGAACAGGTTGAGTTGGCATTTGGATAGGAAATCCATAGGGAGGCCATAGTAGTCATTTAGATTATTCAGTTACAGAAAGAACACTTTTCCCTTTGTATTTGTAAGAATTCTTCCATATACCTTGAGAGACAGCCCTGCTTCTCAGATATAGATTATCAGGAAGCTGTAGGCCAATATTTGTGGCTCCTTTTTTTTTTCCTGTGGAAGTGTACAGCTCCCTGTAATGAATGGAAATCTAGAGACACAAGGCTTGCTAAGTCAGCTGCATAGTTATGTTAGCATTCCATAAAAACAAAGGTTTTTCTGGATTGAAAGTTCCCCCCCAAAAATCATCATTTCAAGCCACTTGTGTTTGTCAGCCTTCTTTTCAATCCTGGCACCTGATCCAAATCCAGTTGCTGAAGACTACATCTTAAAAACATAAGCTTCAGGAGCTAGCACTAAAATCCTGGGTTCTTTTTCCTCATCATGTGTATTATGGGATAGAATAATGTTGTTAAGTCCAATTAAACCACTGTCATTTATTTCCCAAAGTAGATCCCCAGCATACACTGCCTTTCAAACATTGCCTACCATTTCTGAGAGCTCAGAATCAAAAGCACTAGAAGGAGGAAAAGTGCAGATCCCACATGGCTCCCCTGTTCAAGGTTTCTGTTCACCTGATGAAAACCTGCAGAGACCTGGTAAAAAGTATTGGGCTGCTTCTACTCTCTTCCCCAGGGTTACCTGGCGACCAGGGTGGGCCTCTGAACAAGTCATAACTCTGCCAGTTGGCTTCTTCATTGCTTGAGAATGTAGCTCCAGTTTGCACCAGCTTCTTATAGCAGGCCAGAAGGTAGAAATAAACTCTAACACAAAAATTTATTGGTCATAGTCTTTTTTCCAAGGCCAAAATTCTTACACCAGTAACCAAGACAAAGAATAAAGTAGGTGCCACAATGGAAGTCAAGAATCTACTAGGTTGATTGCCTCTTTCAGAGTTGCTTTATTCTAAAAGAGCAGAGCAAAATCAGACCCAGCAGAATAGAGAATGAGAACCTGTTAATTTCAGATATTGTTAATAGGGAATACTCAAGGGCAAAAAGTGATGCAAAATGCAAAGGATTTATTTGGCTGGGTTTCGTATAGTGCTGAATAAAAATAAAATTCTTACACTCATGCATCACTGAAATGAACAATCACTGTCAATTAGTACTTGCATTCAATATCTAGTGAAATTATTTTACAGTACTCTCAATCTTCAACATTACTACTAGTGTTATTTTGTTTAATGTATACAGCATCTCATTCAAATTCTGCCACTTCTGTTAAGTGCTTTTTATGAGTTATTGATGCTCCATTGTTTTGCATGTACTTCATTCTTCACCATCAGTGACAAGATTTTTAATTTTTGTACAAAAGAAACCAGGCTCAAGCAAGAATGACCTGTCAAGAATGCTTATGGCTTTGTGGTTAGCTCTCTCTTGAGTGTGATTTAATCGATGTGGTGCTGCCTGACAACATACAAGATTCAGTAACATAATAAAGTCTTGATGTTAACCATCTGAGACCATCAAAAAGAGAGGTATAGACGATTGGGGATTTGCAATAGCACAAAAACCAAGTCATCTGGGACATCCAAGTTTCTTCTTTAACAAGTGGTTTGAAGTGGGTTTTATTTAGATGGGGCAACTATACATTTTAGTTCTGCTTGATTTTTCGTATCAGTGTTATACAGACTATGGACAGCAATGACAAAGGCGTCCAAGTGCAGTTCTGTCGCTGGGTCTTACCTTTATGTGAAGATCAGTTTAGGACACCTTTTTGGGCAGTCTTTGACCTCACTGTTGAGCAAACATGGCACTTGCTGCAATGTACATTTTCCTGGTATGAGGTACACTAGTGCCACAAAACCACATATAACCTAGAAGACAGCACTTGGACACCATTCCAGTACATATTTTGGGATAGACACTGTAGGAAGGAGACTCAGGAGGGCTATTAGTGTGCAGCTATGACAGGAAGAGAGATGCGCTACTCTAGTGATGAGGGATAGGTGACAGGGGTCTAGGTAAAAAACCTTCTGCAATGCTTATGGACTTATCTTCCAGACTTTTATTCCACTCCAGTGGATAAGCACTCATGCCAGGGTCTATCCCTGAAAGCTACAAGCCTCCTCTCCTGTCAGTCTGCTCCACCTGGCTACAGGTCCACACTTCCCCTAACACATTGGTGCCGACCTTGCTAAGTCAGCTGGAACACATCAGACGTTTAAATCCATTCTAAATCAGTCCACTAGCTCTCCTTTATTCACCACATTAGATTTAAACTGTTTGCTCTCACCTTTGGTGCCCCACATAACTGCACGCTTTCTGTGCATAGAGGTTTGCTCTCTCCACTTAACAGTGACATCATTCTTGATGTCCCACTTACCTACCTCTCCAGCAAGCTTTTCCATCTCCTGCTGCCTGGTTTGTGAGACGCAGTGTTGATTCTGGTTCACTGAATTTGAACTTTTCATTCAAATCACCCCTTTTGAGTTCATTTTGGTGGTGCCTACAATTAGTGGCTCACTGATCATAATTATTTTAAATAAACCATTTAGTTAAGCAATCGAGGTGTTTACAAGCCCCAGCAGCTTAACAGCTTGATCTTACTGCTGTTATGTGTGAGGTAGTTCCTCACTCCATCTCCTCCTGCTGTTTATTACTCTCTTTTTAATCTAAAGTCAGATAGTAAATTCTTCAGAGAAGTGAATATATCTTTCTTTTGTTCAGCGCAATGCCTGTCATGTTTTAGGGCACAATAAAATGTAACACAGAATGTGCACAAACTGATACCTGTAATCCAACATAGACTCAAACCCATTAATACAATTAAGAAAAGTAAGTCTTAAAACCCAAACTTCACGGTGTGTTTTCAGTGACCAATAAAAACAGCAGAAATCCTTAATAGGATAACCGTCTCAGGTGAAAGGCTTCATTTACAAGTCTTCTTAAAGAAGCAATGCCACACTTCAGGAAAATGGGGAAAACACTCAAGCAAATAGTTCTACAGAGGTGCTTAAAACTCAGTAGACTGAATGAATGAGAATGGCCTATTTCAGTCTATGTATGCAGGCAAGAATGTCTGTCTAGAAACAGTTTTCCAGGACATAGCTGTCACATGCTTCAGATTGATGTTGTGCTTGCTTCTAGTACAGCTGAAGTCTATGACTTAATCTTATCTGTTTAACATCCAAGATTCCAGTTTTAGATTTTTGGCAGCAAGCATATGCTCCCCCTGTGGCAACTGCATAATAGCATAATAGAGTTTAAAAAAATCCAGATCCTTTAAGGCTCAATTACCTCATGAAACTATTTTAAAATTCAGGGTGAACAAAACTGCAGTATTTCAGTTTACAAGCATCATTTTAGTTTACAGCTGTTTTAAAGGACCCATTCTAATGTTTTATGTCTTTCACCACCTGCAGAACTGAATGAAAATACTTATTCTATTTTGCAGAGGGTTACCAGAACCAAAAAAGCAGAGCTAAGTGAGAAGGAATAAGGTATTTTAAATTAAAGATAAGATCCAGGATAGCTGACTTTATTACCAGTCTGCAACACTGAAGATAGGTTAAAAATCTTTCAAGGCCAGAATAAAAACAACCTCCAGGCAACCAAGAATCCTTAAAATGGTCTATTCCCTAAATTAGTATTTATATTAATGCTTATAATCCTGATAGAACCAAATCAGATTTTTAATAATTTTAATTACTATTTTTGAACACTGTATGTTTGTAAAAGGATGGGTCTCTTTAACCTGTGGAATTAATTCATCTGCATTCTAAATTCTTTGGGTAGGAACTCTCCTTTCAGTGATTATTAATACCAGCTGGAGGCTCCATTGTAATATAAAATAAAGAAAAAAATGGGATATATTATAAAGAAAAAGCCAGATCTTGAAAGAGCACTATCTGGGGCCAGGAAAGATATCCTCCTCCCTGAAATAACAAAGACTAAAGAGAAAAGCTATGAATCACAAAATGAAAAAAGAAGTAAGTGAAGCAGGAAAAAGAACAAGGTGAAGGCTGCAGGAGGGCAATAGTGGGGAGCGAAGAGAGGAAAGATGATGGAATTGAAAGGAATCAGTCTATTTGGTTTGAGGTTAACCAAAGGGTTAACCAAACGAATTGTGTTACCACTGGAGGAAAGGGAGTTGAAGGTTTAAATAAATGTCCTGGTCTGGGACGCCAAGCAGAAACCCCAGGCAGTGCCAGCTTTTCTGCAGAAGAGTTGAAGGATTCAGTGAGCAATGCCCAAATGAGCTCTGCCCAGAAGCAGGAGAGAATTAGGAATGGAAAGAGCAAGTCTCCCTCCTCACCTTCCTCTTTGTGAGCAGTTAAGGGAGGCTAAAAGGTACTGCATGTTATCTTTGTTCTGACAGCACAGCAGGTACAGGTGTTGCCCTTCACACCAGAAAGTTCATGCTGCTATACTAATGTTTATTAACTGCAGCTCATACCAGAGGGGCCAATTCCATTGCAAAGTGGGCAGGCAAGTGTCCATGTCCTTTTGTCCTCTGCAAAGATGGCCCCAAGGCAGTACGTGTGGTTTCACACCAGTGTACCTATTTACTAGGAACCAATATGAGGCCATATATACACTTCATTCAGAACAGCTGTCTGGCTGCAAGGCTTTCAGTAGAGCTGGGAAAATGATGGGCAGGGGGGAGGCAAATTCTCTATGAATTATGGAGCTGGTCAAACGCCAGAAAAACTGCTCTGTCAAATAAATGATTTGAGGAAAACCAGCCACATTCACTGAACAGTGAAGAGTTTCTTCACGTTAGAGCATATCCATCTACATTTTCAAACTCATTCTGAACCAGACATAATTTCCATTCCTTCATGTCTCTTCATGGCAGGCACTGATAATCTTTTCATAAATAGTTTTAGACCAAGAATTATTATGTGACGAAATATATGAATAACTTTGAATTACAAGTAAGTTAAAGAGTTTCACAGTCTGTCCATGAACTATGTACTAGTGAGGAAAAGCAGCTATCTTCACTGAACAAATAATTTGTTCAAAATTACTTGCTTAGTCCAGACTTACAGACTTACCAATTTGGCCTGGATTCAAGCCAGTCATTAAGTGAAAAATTGTTTCCTGAAACCCATCCAACAAGAAAGGTCAATTTTCACAAACCTTAGATGTATTTAGTCACTCTAGGTAAAACATGATAGTTTGTAACTGGCTCATCAGCACCACAGGTCTGAGCAGCAATGTCTGTCTGCATCTGCAGACAGTCTGGATCATTAACTTTGGGAAACGTGAAGCGCACCATGAATGTCAATAGGGTGTGAACAAAGTGCTCTTAGGATCCTGTCAACAGCCCCTCAGGACGAGCATGGATGTGACAAGCACAGCAGCAGGTCCCAGCCAGCCACTCTAGAGAGTGTAAGGACTGGGAGGCTTATCTACAACCTCCCCTCCTTCCAGGTGCTTTTCTCCAGGGACAAGCCTGGTGCTACAGCAGAGAGCTGTGAAAGTAACCTCTCGCTACTCCTGCTCTACATAAGTGAAGAGGGTCCTCCTTGCCCCTGTCATGCCAGTTTGGAGCAAGGGCATGGTATGGTTGTCATAGCAAGGATGCTGTTTTGTTCCAGAAGCTCACTTCTTTTGGCAGCTATGCCAGTTTAGGTAATCCTTGTTTCTTGTTCCTTTAACAATGTCTCAACTGGGTTTGCAAGGGTCTGGTTGGCTGTATGGTGAATCAGATTATGGACTGATCAGGAGCAAATATAACCTTGTAAATAAAAGTTATTTTTAACCAAGATGGGAATGAGGCAAAAGAGATTTCTACCAATAGCTCACTGCCTGGCTTCTGGAGTTAGTGAGATATCAGTGCCTACAAACTTCCTCAGTGCCCACAGAAACATACTTGAGTGCCTTATGGCAAAACTATCCTCAGAAGCACAAAGACAGGGACAGAGGCCCTTCAGTCCCTCATTACCCACCTCCTCAACTCACTTCGGAACCTTGTATCTATGCTGGAGGTATAGTTCATTGGCTGGGTTTTGTAAAAGTTGTTTGACTGGGGGTTTTTTAATTTATTTATTGTTCTCCATTTAATGATGGGTTTGCTTAACAATTTAAGAAGGTCACTTAAAGTATGTTTTTATTCACATATGATCTGTAAAATATTTGGGACAGCTATATTGAAATAATTTGAGATAAAGCGATAAGAAAATCAAGTATGTGGTTGACAGCTGGGAAGAAGGAACAATGTCAGAGGCACATTTTAGCAAAAACAGTATTAATGTATTATACCTTTATTGTACACTGTAAACACTTAAACACTTGATTAAGCCTACTTGTATTGAAACTAAGGAAGCTACACCCATGCAGAAAGCAAAAGGATACATAGGAATGTGGTGGATTAGGTCTAAGCTGATGTGTAGTAACACATAATACTTTAATAGATAAACCTGAACAAGAGCTATGAGTGGAAAAATAATATTAACATCAGAATAAACATTGCACTAATTAACTCCAGTTTTAGATTATCCCATGATATAGCTCATAAAGAGACAGTGGGATTTTCCAAGTCTCAGAAATATAAAATGGCCTCTGCAGCATTTAAAAAGGAGATTACACTCTTCAGCTTTTTTGTTGTTTTTTTTTTAAAAGGTTGTACAACTAGCAAAGAGACCTGCTAATAATTATGAAAATTATTTGACTCAGTATGAACTTCTTTGTTTAATATGTACCATGCTGTTTTGCATATGATAATGTTTAACATTAAGGTGTTGAAGCAATAGGGGAAAATCTTATTCTTAATTAATTTGAATACTGCATATTTTCATAGGTTTTTTTGTGAATCATTGTGTTGGAATAGCAGCCTCCTCAAATCAAAGTCATGGATATTAAATGAACTCCAGCAAAGGTAAATTTTTGCAAACCCTGAGATAGGATTATGTCAATGAAACCCTGACCTCTTTCCAGCACTACTCTGACATGCAAAACAGCCTTTAGTGAGGATTCACCCTAAATCACATCAGCAATTAGATGAGAACCAGAGCTAAGTGAAAGACACCACGAAAGAAGAAACAGATTTTTGCCTACAAACTTTGATTTAACCTCAAACTTTGATTTAACCTTAAACCCAAATGCTCCTAAACAGGCCTAAGGCAGCAGCAGTAGTGACGCAACTTGCTACCCACAAGCATTCAAAAATAGTGAGGCAAAAATCACTACTTTGGCTTGAAAAGCCTGACACTGAGGGGTTAGTGCTATTTCTAAAAATTTTGAAACTACAGGATTCATTTTTACAAAATTTTTTACATAGTTTTTATAAACTTGAGATTCTCCCCATGGTCTCAGAACATCTGGATATGGTGATTTCAGAGAGCATTCCACATCACTTAAAATATTAATATGCAGACTGCCAGCTTGTCTCTGCAGAAACCTTCTTTTGGGGCTGCAGGGAACTCAGTTCAGCAACAGAGCAGCATGGCAGGAATTCCTGTAGGCATGGCAGGAGAGGAAAAGAAGAAGTGATGAGAGTTGGAGTTCCTCTTAGCACCTCCTAGAAAAGCACACACAGCATTTTATCATTGCCTGTGGGACAAAGGATGGTTATGCTGCTGCGTGTCCTCACTTTGTGCATTTTTCATCAGTGTGTGGCTCTGGCTTGAAAAGCTTCAATGCGTCAAATCCAGATAAACTGAGTGCCCTGTAAAATTCAGGTAGCAAAAATATTTCTTTTCTGATTTACAACTCAAACAGACATCACTAGACTAAGGTGACTAGAAGGCTGAGACTCTTAAGATAAAGATGGGCTGGGTACAAGTTTATAGTGGTCACTGAAATGGATATTAAGAGGATTACACATGCAAATACAGTGCTGATGTGCTGAATCACATTTGGTCGTATTTTCTGTCCCAGTCCTCATGACTGATTCCCACTCTGGGGCAGCATCTGCAACAAGAGTGTCCCGAAAGATGTTTGGCAACAGCCACTGTCTGATTTGTTCTGCTTTTAAGAGAAAAGTTTCTGACAAAATCATTGACTGTTCTTCAGTTTCTATTAGCATTTTAAAATATACTTCCTCAATACAGATTTCTTGGTTATTGCAGGTTAAAAATGACATGGCACTTGGTCAGTATAAGAAACTCTCTCAAATCTAGATATTTTAGTCCATAAAACTCCAGTGGAGTTGGCTCAGACACACTCATTCCTGAAGAAAATGCCACATGCCTGAAAAGGAGTTTCTCTGAAAGTAGAGAGAGATGGGAGGGGACAAAAGCAAGAAGTAGGTGCACACTGGTTTCCCACTGACCTCCTAGGATGAATTTTAATTTTCTGCTTCTTCCCATATGTTTCTCCTTCCCTTCAGCCCTAGAGAGTGTGAGAAAGTAAGAGCCAAGGCACAGCTCTTGGGTGAGAGGATTCTGGTATGGATTAGGAGACCTAGACAAACTGCTGAGCACAGTGCCTTCCATAGGTCAGCTGAATGCCCTTAACACCTAAGAGAAGCCCACAGGAGAACAAGTGTCTGTATTATGTCCTAAAATAACCCACAGTGATGCTTTCTAGGGGGTGTTAGGAGAAGGCAATCAGTCCTATTATTATTTTACTGCCATGAGGGAGCTCTCTTCAAATGCGTGGTGATAGAGCAGTAATGTACAATGTACATCCTTATCATCACTTGTGAGTCACATAAAACTCCTCCATTATCATTCACCATAAAAAGATTAAGCCACATGCACATTTTAAAAGGTAATTATTACATTTAAAGAAATGAAACCACATTATGAATTGTATCAGTATATTATTTAGCACAAGAGGCGGCACCAATTTATTTTTTCTATTAAAGCAGTTTTTTATAATTCCTACTTTCTTAGAAAATAAAAGCTTAAAGTCAAGCACAGCTGCTGAAAAGCATTAAAGAAACGTGTGTCTGCACTGTAGAACCAAAGCAGTAGGAGAGGTGGCAGTTAGCCACAGAAAAGGGCAGATGAGATAGGGAGAGCAGTAACAAGGGAGGCATGAAATAGTAGGAGATGGCAAAGATTTACAAATGAGTTACTTGTTGCCATTCATTACCATCTATATCTACATCAGGGAAAAATGAATTTGAGAAGTTTCACAGTTTTGAAAATGTCAGAACATTATGATAATATCAAAGCTGATCACCAAAATCTCCGGTTAGACTTACTCACACATTACTTACAGGATCTGGTTACATCTAAGTAGACATGCATTTGGAACCAGTCATTCATGTGGTTGGGCGCTCAAAGACATATGTACAGTCTGTTATTAATCTTTGGAAATCAACTTTGTTCCTTACAAATGCAAATTCATGTACTACTTTTTATATTTCCAACTTCTTATATAATAAAATGCATCCTTTCAATCAAGGCAATGCAAGCTGACATGTGCTTTTCCTTTGTGAAGCAGATGTTTTAATTGTTAGATAAGCTCCTAATAGTTTGCTTTCTTTTAAAGGAAAGCGAAAGTATATGAATGACCTCTCCCTCCCCATGGCTTTCAGAGCAGCTACTTTTCTTGAAGATTAGGAGTCTCTTGGACTCCAGCCCCAGCTTCTCTTGTATCTGCAAACTACAGTCTGAATTAGTTTTCTCCTTTAACAAAAACTCCTGCTGTGTTGAGAATCTCTTAATTACTTTTCAAGCTTCTCCTGTTATTGTGCAACTCTGAAAATCTGATTACTGTGCTAATAAAGTGAATGCCATTTTTTTCTATTTCATCTGAAGACTTCAAAATGCAAAGATACACAAAGTCACACAGCAAGATTGCATTAATATAAATATATGACTAGAGTCAAATGAGAACCTCATGTGAGTAAAATGTAACTGTGGGAACTATTCAGTCCACATCTGATAACAAGAAGTACTAAGGAACAAAATTTGAGAATTTAGTTGTTCAGAATTCTTTATCAAGGTAGTTTATAAGACAGAATTTTTGCTCCCTCTGAGAGCTAAGAAATAAACTGCATTTAGAATCATATTTAGAATCATATCATCATGGTTGGAAAAGACCTGCAAGATCATCAAGTCCAACCTTTGACTGAACTCAACCTTAGCACTAAGAGCCACATCCAATCATTCCTTGAACACTTTCAGGGATGGTGACTCCACCAACTCCCTGGACAGCTCGTTCCAGTGCTTAACCACCCTTCCAGTGAAACAATTCTTCCTGATACCCAAAATGAACCTCCCCTGGCACAGCTTAAGGCCATTTCCTCTTGTTCAGTCACTGGCTGCCCGGAAGAAGAGAGCAATCTCCATCTCACTACAGCCTCTTTTCCAGCTGGAGTCAATCCCTTCATCCAAATCAATGATAAAGATCTTAAACAGCACTGGCCTTAATCAATTTCCCACAACCTTTAGAAAAAAAAAAAAAAAGAAAAAAAAAGAGAAAAAAAGAGAAACACACGCACAAAAAAAAACAAACAAACAAACAAACAAAAAAACCCACAAAAAACCCACAAAAACCCA
>VXBB01012553.1:317028-331194 GCA_013399915.1 Illadopsis cleaveri
CACATGTACCAATAACAGCCTGAGATAGTCCAAAATGTACCCTTCCCTCAAAAAAAAAAAAAAAAAAAAAAAAAAACCAAAAAAAACCAAAAAAAAAAAAAAAAAACAAAAAAAAAAAAAAAAACCCCAGGGTGGAAAACCTCAAGTCCAAGAGCACCAAAGTAGTGTGAACTTTTACAGGTGATAGTGGTGCTTCAAAGGCCACCAGACATGAAGATTCTGAACACACGGTCAGAGTTGTTGTGTGTTCTCCTGTCTTTTTATTAGCAATAAAGATTTAAAAATCTGCACAGTCAAAATTATATAGTACAAGGCCAAAAAGGAAAACAGAGCTCTACAGCAGGGAATTGCAAATCTGTTATGGTTTAGCAGATGGTCATCTCTTCTGTATTAGATGTCTTTATCCTGGGCTAACTGTATCCCATACAAATGACAAAGAAATTCACAAATCTCCAAACCACAGCTGAGATAACCTGATTTGAACACAGTGGGCCAGGAGAGAAGTGGAGTTTCCTCTTTTTTAAGATACTGATGTGTCTGGAGGAGAATTAAAGAAATCTTCTGTGGGAACAGCCCCAGATGATGAGAACCTTAATCACCTCATTGGTTTTGTCTGTGAAGAAGCTTCTTCTTCATTACTGTCTTTTTAAACTCTGTCTCCTCAAGTTGATTTGGGATGTACATTCCTTCAACATTTCTTCCTTCCTTGGTAATTTATCCTTTGAGATGAGTAGCTGGACATACAAGATTTATGCTAGCCAATATTGGAAATCATAGGGGACACAACAGAGAGCCTCACCTTAAAAATACATGTGCTTAATCATCATAAAAAGCATAACAGTGAAAGGGTGGTATGCCAGACTTTAGAATTGATGATGCTGACATAAAACTAAAGAAACATGGCTGAATTCTATGGAGTTTTTACTTTATTTTTAGAGAAAATAAAGTGAAGGAGCGGTGCTTCAATAAGTATAAGGATGCTGGACCTCCATGGTATCTGTCAAAGCAGGCTGCTCCACACTGCCTGCAGAAATTTAGCAGGAACTTAAGCCATTGCCAGGCTGGAGGCAGCTGATCAGCTGCATCCTGCCTCCAGGCTGAGCTCCTGCAGGCAGTCTTTTAGAAACCAGACATCTGCCTTCAAAAATGGCACTCAGCATTTTTCAAAAAAAGGAATGGAGGAAAGGCATATCACTCTCTTCAAGCACCGGACATCTGCATATTTATGGTGCTTGAACTCTCACACCAGTCCCATGAGTTTTATACCAGTATTCAGCCACTGATCCTCTGCTCCTGTGAGATATTGAGGTGCATGGGCTGCTACATGCAAATTATTACTGCCTGGAAAAGCAGTGGCTTCCTGAGCCTGCCCGTGGAGAGTTGGGCAGATTTTCACTGGCATTATACTGCCTTTGGCTTTGGCTCCTTGCATTTCTGCACTGACCAAGGAGCCCTTCTTCCCTACCTGTGAGCACTAGGCATGAGGAGCCATTGACACACACGTAAATATTAGGGTTTTGTTAACATTTTATCTGTCTGCTAAAGCTATTGTGCCAGAAGAGGAGGGAGGGGGGAAAAGAGTAGAACAAAGGCTGGTTGCTTGCTGGCTGTTTGTCCTCAAGAGACTGATGTCCTGACGTCACCCAGCAGCGATTTCCTGACATCACCCACGAGCACGGGCAGAGCCGAGCATTCCTCTTTTGGTTCTTTCGCTGCTGTTCAGAGTGACAGTTTACTGCCGATTATGCTGCTGTAACAAATGGGAGCAGAACACTTTTGTATTTTTTTCTCCTGTAAACTCAGAGTAAATTAGATTTGGTGCTCTGCCAAGAACAAAATACAGTCTACTATTGTAAGAATTGTTATGGGCCAGATCTTCAAATCTGTACTACTGGCAAAGTGTGTTTGTCCAAATGTTGAGTTAGTAATGATATCTGATTTGACCCAGTATCTTTTACATCTCTGCCTTTAATTCTCTTCCTCCCAGAACACACCAGTGAATACAGGCTTTAGAATAGAAAAAAATTATCTGCTTAAATAAGCAATTCAGGATTCCCAGCTGTAACTATACCTGGTCTGGCTGATTGAAGACCTTTGTTTTAAAACAGTGCAATTAATGTTTATAGTATACAAATATGAGCTCTGATGATCCCAACACTATTTGCATGGGTCAAATAAAATAAATCCAATGCACCTGAGAGGAGAAGGAAGGTCTAAATAATGTAACAATATCTAAGAGAGCCACAATAATAACTGCCTTACAGAAAGCTGAAAATTACTTCTGTTTTCCTTGCTGCTTTTTCTAATGTTTGTTATATTTTTTTTCTCCAAAGCCTCTCAGAGTCTGAATAAAAGAATACTCATGACATTTGCTAAAATTTTTAAGTGGTTCTGTCCACAACTCATACACATTGGCTTTCCCTAAACTGCTAATTTCTAGCCAAAGTCTTCTCTTTTGCACTTCACAAGGGGAGCAGAGCAGACAGCTTAATCTAATCCCAAAAGTGCAAATGTCAGACTAATTTATTTTTTGATGAGTCCCACAAATGATTTTAAATAATTCCAAAATAGCTTATACATGCATGTTATATGTCCAGACATTAAAATCCAACAAGAAGAATCCAGTAAACAAAAGTTTCATTATAATTGATTTGCCTATCTCTGTCTCACAAAATTTTCCCTGCATTGTCTGGATGCAATGATGCCTGCTGTCATGAATACGAATTACATGGTTTAGTATCTCTTCTTTGCTGTGAAAAAAATGATTAAAATAGAATTTTAAATTGAATCATTTTATAAAAGGTTACAAGTTATTAGAGAAAATGTATTTTCACTGTAAAATTATTTTTAAATTACAGGATATGGGATGGAGAGGCATTCTAGAAGGACCAGAGAGCAGTGGAGGAATTCCAGTGTTTTCGTGTGAAAAGCGTGGTGCTTTATTAGTAATAGTCCTTTTTGATAATGAGATTTGTTTTAATTAATAGTCTGTTTAACATGTGCATTCCATTATCAGGAATTATTGTACTTCAGAGGCCTCTCAGTGGAAGCAAAGACACGGTGGAGGATGGTGTAAAGATGTTTGATGTAGAGGAAGCCACAGTGGCTCCACAGCTGTGAGGAACAGATTCATGTTATCATGGTGCTGTGAATGGTGACTTCTGCCAAGGAGTGCTTTAGCTTGGGGATTCAGTCTCTACATCAATGGGATCACCCATGCCAGGCAAACATGACCCTCCATAAGAAATGGCAAAATGCATTTTCCATTTTTTGGGGTAGAAAATCATGTGGAATCACATTGCACAGTAATATAGATGACCAAATCTCTAAGGGCCAGGTTAAACAGGTAGAGTAAAAAGTTGTTTGCTTTTTGTTTGTAAATAAGGGATAGAAAATAAGAAATACTGCCTTTTTCTTTTTCATATTCTTTCTACTCTTACTGCTCCCACAACTCACCTCACAAAATAGTCAGAATAGACACTTGTTTGCAGTTATTTCTGCTGTCATAATACATTCTCAAGAGGTTTGAGGTAAGATAGGGATAAAAAAGCTGAGGCTTAACCTGCACGAAGGAATAAATACTGGTAACTGATGCCCACTGGGAGCAAAGCTGAGTGCTTCACTCTGGCAGAGGAGATGCCAAATCACTCTGCTATTTTCTTTACTGAGAGTGCCATACCTATGATGACATGAACCTCACAGATTTACACTGGTGTAATTGATTGTTATTTTTGCTAGTCTTCCAAATGTTGAGAGGCATATTATTTTCCTAGGCCCAGATCCCTGTCTCAACAATGTTTAGGAATGTGTCCTTGTAGCCACTTTGTACTTCTGTTAATTACAGAGGCATGAACTATTCCTGAAGTGATCACACTAATTTCCTTGAGTAAGTGGATGTAGAAGAGTCCTCAGCCTACTGAAGGTAATGTCAATCCCATCTGAGTTTATTGAGTTTATGTGTTAAACCACTTTGTGACTGCAGAGTATTGTATATAAAAAGATTGAGACTCTTCTGGGTGATCGCCATCTGGGACTGCTGATCTGAGACAAGGGTGTGAAAGCATGCAGTCTGTGTGAATTGTCTGTATCCTCCCAGTTGCTGCTGCTCTGCGTCATTCTTTGAAGTATTCCCTAAGGAATGGCATACTACCCAGCTGAATCAAGCATGGTTAAGTCTTGCTATAAAATCACATTCTCAAAGCTGGTCTATTTCAGCTTGAAAGAAGTTATGCCCTTTGTTTGCATTTGTAATTGTTAAACCTAAAAATATTTCTTTTATAGAACAGGGAGAATCTCCCCTTGAAAGTGTGTTGAAGAAGTAGTGATAAATCAATTATCAATAAGATACTTGGGGTTAGCCTTTTCAAATGATTCTCCTCTTGATCTATGCTTACTGGGTGAATCTCACTGAAATTTAATTAAAGAATATTCCAAGACATTGATTCTGGAAATATGGTTGGCATTTTTGTGTTTTTTCAGATTGGTTTTGTTCTGCACGTAAACTGACTCCCAAGAAATCATTTTTTTATGGTTGAAAGTTAAGGGAAACTCTTTCTCAGTATTTCAGTGACTCCTTCCATCCTATGACTGACTTATCAAAGCATTCCTTTTTGTCACTTAAACAGCACCTTGTACCAAAGCATTTGTGCTAAACCATAAAATGACAGCCTGGGTCAGGACAGAACACACAGGTATTGTTCAGAGAGCAGTAGAAGAAAGGCCCCAAAGAGACAAGTGTCCTTGTTAATGTCATTGCTTTAATACTGCTGACCTGACCAGTTTGCTGATCAGTACACTGAAGGAAGTAGAGTCTCCTAGGAGCTGAGGCTCTTTTTTTCTTGGGCAGAAAGTATTGAAAAGCTAAGGGAGTTGCTTTAGTTTTGGCCCTTTAGATCCACACAGCTCAGATCTAATATATAGTTTATGTCTGGCCCATTACCCATATGACCCCACAATATTATAGTTAAAGAAGATTCTCTTCTGACAGTACTGTTCCCATTTTAATCAAAATCTCCCCCTTACAGTACTTGCAATATCTTTGGGAGTTGCTGCTAATCTGGAAATATTTTCCACTTCTGAAATCAGTCATTAATGAGACTGCTACTACTGCACATTGGAATTCCATCTAGAGTTTCCCAGGCATGCTAGAAGTACGGAACAAGGCCACCATAAGGTGTTCAAACTAAAAAGGAAGATCATCTAGTAATAAATGCGGTATTGTAAGAGGTTAGGGGGCATTACTAGATTAATATATACCCCAATACAGACAGGGCTGCAATTTCAATTATCGCCTCCGATTTTTAGCAATTCTGACCTTTAGTGTAGATGGCATCTTTGCAGATTTCATGCAGGGAGCATAAATAGCTGTTTTTTCTTACAACTGCATAGACCTGTACCTTCATGGTGTTACAACAACATCTACAGTTATGCAGGAAATAATTCTAGATAGGTATCTGACAGGCTTTGTCTTTGAAGGTGGCTCAGATGCTCAATATCTGGAAGAGAACAGCTCTCTGATTAACAGCCTCCCAATTTGTCATCAACCAAGAGTCTGTGGGTTACAGTTTGTGAAGTGAGGGACTAAGGCACAAGTTCACACATCTGAAAGGAAAAAAATTCAGAACAGATTGGATTGGGGCAGAGAAGATTATCCAGGGACACAGTCAAGAAAAAGAACATGTGTAAAGAGACAACAGGGAAAAATAGAGTTGTTGAAAAAGGAAAGGGAAGAAGGAAGAGAGAAAATAGCAAGCTGTGCAGGTATGAAAGGCTTATTTGAAGAAAATCAGGGGAAAAGTAGAAGGTAAGTGACAAAAAAAGGCAAAAAGCAAGTACAAAGGACAATGGGAGGCTTACTCAAACAGAATGAAATGTGAGATGGCCACCACAGTTTTTCTCCCTAGTTCACCTCTTCTCCACTTGCTGTAGGGGCCTTTTTCTTACTTTGATTTTGTGAATTTTTAAAGCTTAAAATGCTCAGCTCTATTTTCATTATCTCAAGGTAGTTAATGAAAGCAGACTTCATTCCAGATGCCAAAACCTGTTTGCTACTAAATAAATGAATGAATAAGGCCATAAGCTGACAGACAAGTCAAATTTATAATACATTATCATCTGTTCCCTGAAGGGATAGGAGGGATAAAACAGCTTATTCACAGAAAAACATTTTGCCTTGGATCACAACCTTTTAGGGCAACATCATGTGGAAAGCAGGCGTTATACAGAGTTGTCTTAACAGTCACAGTCGCTGCCAAAGGCGAGCTATGAAAATAATCCCTGTCTTCAGACAATGAAGCATGAACCATCACAAGAAAGCACTGAGGAGTGAGAGGGGCTGTGGCTTTTCACTTTCACATAAGGTATCAATGTGAAGAACCCCCTGAAGCAGACAGAAGGCTACCTGGTACTTCGTGTACATGTAAAATCTGAAAAAGACAGTAAGCAAAAGAAGAAGGAGGTTTTGCTGAGGCACATACCCCTCCCAGGGTGCTTTTGGTTTCATGACTCTTTGCAAGAGTACGTGGCTTTAGAACATAAACTGTGACAGAAGTGTGGTTTGGAGAAAAGAAAAAAAGGTTTCAAAACCTACTGTATTTATATGAAAAAGTGGTAATAAAAAGAAAACAGAAATAGGCTTCATCTGAAAAACTTAGGTATCCACTATGGATGAAGATGACAGGTACTCATGCAGAAGGGAAATACCTGGCAAATGAAACATGTTGACTGATTACTGTTTTGAAGTAAATATTTTCAATAATATTTTTCTTTGCAGTGAAGTTAGTTGGTTGATTTCTTCTACGTCCCTGAGATACAAGGTTAGATGTGGATCTAAACTGAGATCCCTCAGGGTAGAACACTGAGGCATACAGCCTTAAATATTTGCTACAAGTAGTGAGTAACGTGGGTCCCAATCTTGATCCCACCTAAAAAAATGATAGATAGAGGTCTACAGCTTGCAGCAAATAGTGACCAACTAAACAGAAGGTGTTGAAGTGTTGGCTGCTCCTCTCCCAGGAATCCTTACAGAGGTCACCAGACTTCTCCCTGAGGTTGCTCCTAACAGTGGGGAGCTGAACAGCTCATGAATCAGCTCTAAACCACCACAGCCTACAGCTTGGCCTATTAAGGTAAACCAACATTGATTTTGGTTTATGCTGCACTGCAAGGTTCAGAAGCTGATTCACAAGCCACTGGGTCTCCCCTGCTACGAGGTAGATGCCCATGGAAGACAGCAGAGACAGGGGTGCTTTTTCTGCTTCAGCCACTGCACTTTCACCTACCATTAGCTATGCGCTGGTACCTTTACAGGAAGTTCATTGTGGAGAAGACCACAAAAGAAACTCCCAGCTTAGTCTGAAACTCTGATAATAATCATTTGTAGTTTGCTTAGGGTCTCTGTCTTCCCATATCACTGTTAAAACTGTACATTATTGCTGTTACCAAGAATGAAGCTGCAACCTGAGATGTCAGACGTATATTTTTTCTGTTCCTGGAGTGAAAAATGGTATTCAAGCTGTCTTTACAGCTATACTGTGGAAAATTTAAGCTCTCATAGCATTCACTGATGCTTCCAAGAGTTTTATTAATATTTGGCATCTCAACCTGGAGGATTCATAAATCTATACAAATATCAGGGGGAGGGGTCTCAGTTTTTAACATCCATGTGATTATTATGTACATTTTGTGAGAGAAACTGAGGAAAAGTTACTCATTTGTGTAGTTACACTAGTTATCTTAACTCTTCTTACTTTATATTGTATGTTTTACCAGAAAAGACCATTCTTAGTCCACAACACTTACAACAAAATCTGATGCCACACAGTTCAGAGTTGCACTGTAAGTTTAAAACTTAGTTCATTTTTATAAAAAGCCTGACTATGACATTCATTAACTTTTGAATTAATCTAGATACTGTTTTGAGCAAACTTGCCTATAGATATGTTTTGGTGATCAAACTATGTGAAGTAAATGAAACCAAATCACCCAAGCTTTGACGCTTCTAAATCAGTTTTGGTTTGCATTTTAAGTTCCAGCCCAAAGCCACAGTTGAGTGAAAGAACTGTTATGAATCAGAATAAAGAAAATTCTCATGTGAGGTTCTCCCTCAAGAAACCCACAAACTTTTGCGCAGTTCTCTATTTTCCCTATAAAATTAAAGAGCGCTTGAAGCCTTCCTTCAGAAATAGAGTAAAGCTAAAGTCTCCTGTCAGAGAGCTCGCCCTTGTTAGGGTTTCAAAATAGAGACAGATTTTAAGCAGCACATTCCCTACAGTACATTCAGGACTGTTTTATTAAAATACATACATGGCAAATAATGTATGGCAACACTAAAAAAGGTTTTATAGTGGCAACTGGGATTTTATCCAAAGTCCATTAATGCCAATGGAAATATTTTCATTTATTTCCAAAGAGTTTGCAGTAGGTCCACATGAAAATAGAAGTACACTGGTCTCTAAGTCCGTCCTAGTCCACCCAGGAAACCTGTATCTGTTTCACATGCCTCCCTTACCTTCTGGGCTGTTACCAATGGATTTTTAATTACCGGTAATGGGCAGACCATTATATTTAAATTGTCATCCAATTTCTGGCCCATTGTTTCAGATCTGTGGGCTCTGTGAGCAGATGCCGAGGCAGCTGTGCGACTCACAGCTTCCATGGCATTTCACCTCAAGAGAGATGTAGCACAGCAAGCCATTTAGCTGGCATCCCCTGCCACTGGGAACTCTGGTCCGGTAACGCAGCGCAATCCAAGCTGCCGGCGTGCAGGAGGGAAAAGCTATTGTTGAATCCCTTCCAAAACTAAATTATATCTCCCATTGTCTCAAAGGAATAATAAACCCTGGCTGGCTGATTGTGGAATATAATAATAATCTAGCTGAATTAGTGGGCATTCCTGGGAGTGACTGATTTCTGCTTTTCCCCTTTTTTTTTTTTCAAGATAATAATTCTTCTCTGGAAAACAGGACTTATGTATACATAACTATGTGGAAATTAAATTTAAGAAATTTAGAAATGTTAGAATCATACTCCTTTTGTGTCCATAATCAAAATAAAATGTACTTAGCAAACATAAATGGCTGTTGAAAGCAGTTTTACTGACATAGTGTCCGGGCCCTGAGGGCATCTGCCAGCCCAATTCTCCTTGTCCATCCTCCCCTGGGAATTCCCTCACCTTGGCCAGGGGTCCATGTCAGACTCCCAGGACCATCAGCCTCATCCCAAGGGATGTTCCCACTGTTCAGTGCACTATATTGTAAGGAATTTCAAACAAAAATGTCCTCACTGAGACTGAGCATTACCCATCATGTCAGGTCTGTTTGTCCCACTTGGTCTGAACTGGATGCTTGAAAACTGCACATCATTGCAGGACATGTTTGAATTGGTAACACACAATTTGTTATTTTAATGTATTATTTCAGTTAGTGGTGGATTGTGGTGTTTTCTCATTTTAATTAAATCATATCTTTGATCTCATGAGTAGAAACCCAGGCTTGATGTCATCAAGCAATTTAACACCCATTTGTGATCCCGACAATCACTATTCACAAGCTAAGGATCCTGTAATCTTGCCTGCAGATGTTGTCCTACAAGACCAAGCATTCCCATTTTCACCAAAGCATGGGCAGAAGCACCTCTTCAAAATGTGATGTATTTAGATCTTTGACTGAGGATGTCAGAGACACAGGCACAAGCCACCTGTTTTCCTGAAGAGACTCTTAATCTCACATTGCTACCTTGAAAACATGCAGTGGTGTGGGAAGGGGACTTCCTAATCTCTCTTGCTAATGCTGTTCCATTTTGAACAGGATCATTAAATATTAAAAGAGTGAAAGATCAAAAGATAGAGAATGACTTTTAGCCTGTTTGTTAGGCATCTCACGTTTTCAGTTCTAACCCAGTGAAGATGTAGGTATATTTTAGAGAGAAGAGATGCGATGATAGAGAACAAATAAGCCAAGCAGCAAAATGCTGTAGTGTTTAGGATATAATTCCGAGAGTTACAAACTGTGGGGGTTTTGTCCTTTAAGGCAGCAGACAGAATTAAATTTCTACTTTCCACATTATCAGTGATGCCTCTGTCAGCACATCAGGCATGCAAGGGTTTTCTGCTAGAACCAGGAGACCATGAACTCATTGGTGATACTGGCACCATATTCCAACCAACTCGGCTAATCCACCTGTAGTTAAATCCCCAATGAGAGGTATTTGTGGAAGACTCTGTGCCGTTATCATCTCTCCCTGCCACTTCCTGATGACTAGGTTAAGTAGATAACTACTCAGCCAAATATTTGTGGACCTCCACTGTCTAAATATCTAGCTCTGCTAATCTATTTCCCTTGAAATGTATGGCCTTCCCTGTGTGTACTTCACTAGCTTTTACAGCATCAATAGTTAGAAATTGTGACAGGTATCAAATTGCCCTTGTGGGCCTAGTCCTCAGCTATGCCTTGGGTTCCAGTTCCAATAATTTGCCAAACACAGGAAACAAAGAGAAACAATGTGCTGGATTCTCTAATTATTTTTCACTTTCCCAAATTAACTGCAAAATGCAAGAAACATGCCCTTTGCAGAGGTAGAAATGCCTATGTAAGATGAAAAGCTGGGCTAAATAAGGGTTCACTTGGATTAAAATACCGGAATAAATACAGTAATGGAGGTTCTCAACTGAGTCATGAGGTTAAGCAAAATTCCTTCAAATACTCATTATGATAAGATTAAGGTGTCCCAGAGTCCATTTCTGTGCAGCTCAGGGCTCTGAACTGTGGTAAGGATACAGGAAAAAAGTCTGCTTACTTAGGAAGTAGATATGTGCTCCTGTGTTGTGCTTTCCAGCTTCCTAAAATAAATGTTTGCCTCACCTGTGTCCTCCCCACTGCCTCTTCATGACTTTGCAGACTTGGGAACAGTTCTAGTGTGATTAAGAGAGTTCGTCCCTACCCTGAAGTTGCTGCACCCACTGCTTCCTTCATTTCTTGCCATTGAGGAAGATGAGCACTTGTTTTGATCCCTGCTTCCTGAAGTTCTACAGATGTAGCTTATAGAAGAGGAGAGAGAAGTTTGCCAGGTGCTATCTAGACCTATAGGCAAGAGATTCCATTTATTCCCTGCAATAGTTACCACCAAGGATGAGACAAAAGAGGTTTGATTTTTTTCTTCCTTTGTTTGTCCTTGGACTTAGCTGCTGGCAGCTGCTGTATTGGCATCAGTTGTGCATAAGATTCCACAAAGCAGAAGGAATAATTTAGGTTTATCAAACTGCAGACATTTCCCTTCATCCCTTCCAATTACAGCCCAAATCAGGCTCTTTGACCGGGATTTTCAGGAAACAAGTGCAAAATATGACTAGTCTGACTTATTACTGCAGGGGACTTCCACTTCACTGAGGGAATCCCCGGCAGAGAACATGCAGGTATTTCCCACCATGTACGAGGCAGACAGTCTGCTTTAGACTGATTGTTGTCTGCTAGGTTCCTGAAATATACTTGGTCACTCCTACTGAAGGGATTGAACAGGCCTACTTATGGGGTTTGGTTTGCTGTGGTGGATGCAGAGCCTACTCCCTAGGCATGCATTAATCATGCATTAAACATAGAGAACATTAGCCCACATTCTTCTGGAACCTTAACTTTATTAAAAGGGAACATGAGTGCCCACGGCTTCTTTTTCTGTGTAAAGATGTAATTTTCCCAACAGAACCACAAGAGATCCTCAGAATTTTACCCATCTTAAATCAGAAAACCAAGGTCTGATCCTGTGAATTAAGATGTTATGAAACCAACAGAAAATAATAGGAACGTGGAGGTGCTAAAGAGAGTGTGGAAATAATACCTAAAACACCCCAATTTTCTTTTCTAACCTGTCTTCACTTTTCAACATTCTCTCCCACATATGGTGATGAATTAAGATAGGCAATGCAGGGAATTCTTCCAATTACAGGTCACTGCATTACAATAGCTCTGGAAATAAAGATTTTTCCCTTCAGTACATGCAACATGAGATTTTTAAAGCAGTGGCTTAGTCTAGAATTCAGTTGTCAACCATGTCTGTGTAGAAACTATCACAGAATTATCCTGGGCAATTATCTCACAGTTAGGCTCTAAACCAGCACACAGAAACAAACCTCTGTTCCAGATACTATGCAGTTAATTTATTCCCTATCTTAAACAAAAATAGAGGCTTTCATTAAGGACACGGAAGCAAGTTATTACCTCCCTCCTACCCACCCCTAATACGTTTTATCTTTATTCTTTACAATCCTGGATAGCAAAGCAGCTGAGAGCCACCAGGATTTCTGATGCCACACAGTTATTGTCCTGGTTGTTTGTTCTGGTTCCAGCTGAATGATAGTGGGAACTGTTCTGCTTCTGAGCAAAGGGGAGGAAGAGCTGCAAATTCTTAGTGTTTTAGGCTAAAATTAAACAGACCTTAAAAGCTGTTTGCCACACAACTTACAACTCCTTTTGTATTTAACGGCCTGAAAATATTAGAGTGAATAAATGCTAATGATTTGGGGGTTTGCAGTACTGTAGAGCAAAAAAAGAAGTCAGGCTAGCAATAACTTGCCTCTGTGTTCACACAATCATTTTACTTAAGAATGCCATGAAAATACTTTAAACAGATTTCTGTCAAGGCATTGTTTGAATAATAGGCTTACCTAGTGTTCAGGATTCAATCAATGTTTTCCTTGATATAGGATGTCCTTTTGTAAGTGATGAAGACATACACAATTAACTGAAAACTCTAATTAAATTTCTGCTGCAGATATCTTCCTTGCTATGCCACTTTATTCTACATGCTGACAGAAGAGCAACAAAAAGAAGAATCCTGATCTCTGAATCACTCAGATACTACATTTTCAGACACAGCTGGCACTTCAGAGATCAGGGTACCTGTGAATTTCAGTTTACATTTGCCAACATACAGGGTGGGATTCATCCAAGTGGCAACAAAAGCAAAGCAAGATTGTAGAAAGAAAAAATTAGATGCAGTGTGAGAATAAACTATCTACAAATAGGAGAAAGAGAACTACCAAAGAGGGAAAAAGTAGGGAACAGGCTAGATTCACTGGATGGTCCTTACAACTTTGTGCCATCATAGTAGCATAAGGAAAACCAACTATGGGAGAAGAATCCTGGAACAGCATAAAGCTACTGCAGGAACTCCTCATTTTGTGCCCCACCACAGCTCAGGATGGAGGACCAGAGTGGGAAAGAGAGGGCTTGCTGCTGAGAGCTGCCAGCTATCCACTCTCCAAACAGCCCCATGGGGCCCAACTCCCAGCAGGGGAGAGATGGGGGGAACAGCACAGGCTATGACAGCTCCTGTGGAGCTGGAAAGTGGAATCAGGTAAAGAATGAATAAAGGCACCTTTGTCCTCATTCCTCCAACCTTCTGCTGATAATAGTTCAGATGGATGAAACAAACTGGCTCATTAGGACTTGGTTGAAAAAGACTGATATAACAATCAGGCACATCACGGACAAATGAATATTACCATCTCACCTTTTAATATAAAATATTAATGTTTTGAAAGAGATATGCTATCACAAGAGAGATAGTTATGTCTTCACCTATACCATAGTTTCTCATCTTTTCTCTACCTCAGAAAACTAAACCCTTTTAACCAGTTTTAACTTGACAATGGTGTTCATTCAATGACTTTAACAGTGATATAAAAATGACATGTCCTTTTAAATGGGAATGAACAGTAGTCCATAAATAGAAATGCAGAAAAAATATCAAAGTTGCATTTCTCCTATTTCTTATTTTGACATAGAACAATATTTCCCTGGTTTTTAACTAAAAAAGAAATGGATAAAACTCACCATAATTGAGTACAGCTCAAAAAGTAAAAAACCCTGAAAATCTAAACAGAACTATTACTTCTTTAAATTAAACACTTCTAAATGGAAACTATGCTCAGGTTTCTCCAACTTCATAGATTTTGACTGACATATCTGTCCTTGTAACAGACACTCTAAATCAAGAGCCCTTAACAGAAGTGTCCTTAACTATAACAGTTTTAAAACCTGACTGCCTGTGCTAGGTGAGATGAACTCCAGTGTGCCTCTGCAAGGAAGCTCCAAGCCTCTGGAAGAGTAAAGAACTCATGTTGCTTTGGATGCGTCTGGTGGTGTAAATAGTGTCAGCTTTTAGAAACCACAA
>VXBB01012553.1:337176-522617 GCA_013399915.1 Illadopsis cleaveri
ACTTACTACCAAAATTGCATTATCGTTGCATATTTTGACTTCTCAGAATGTGATACTTTTTGTTGTTTATTACCTCTAAGTGTTCTGTTGCTTTTACCTTGAAATCTGACAACCAGGATTTAAATATCTGAACATCAACCTGTGTAAATTTATGAACTATGTTGAATATATTGTAGCTGTACTGTAGGAGAAATTGTTCTCTATAATTTTAAAATACCAAAAATATGTTCTCTATAAAATTAAAACACATAATTATGTATAAATTATGTTCTCTATAAAATTAAAATACAAAAATTGTCCACTCTAATTGAGTGGACAATTTTTGTATTTTAATTTTAGGGCAGAAACTCTGCATTATTTCAGTTTCCTTAATGAGCAGTCTAGATGTTGTATTTATATATATTTACATATGAAAATATTATTTTCTGTTATAAAATAAAAAATGCAGCTTAAGCTGATTAATGGAAACTTTAGTCACATATCTATCACTCGGTATAGTTTGCTGTTTCTTTTAATGTCTAAATATTTTGAAGAGGTGCCATACTTCCAGAATTCTTTTTCAGTATAGCTTCACAAAATAGATGAAAAAGTCTTAATTTCTCCTGAAGTTAGTTGGATGTGTCAATAATGCCTGAAGAGATGATTGCTTCTACTCCATAGTGTGTAGTATTTAATAGAATTAGATTTTGGTAAGGGTTTTTCAGTATAGGAGTAAATTTATTTCTGTTTTGTAACAAGAACACTTACGCCTTTTTAAAAAGCATCCTTTTCAACATAGCCCTGTTGGCATTGATATTAATTTACTTTTCCTCTGCTGTCTCTTTCCATAAATATGTACAGGGAGATGAACTTTGTTTAATCCACAGAACAAGCATGGTTGAATCTGAGCCTGAAATCTCATTATTTTCCCTTGAGCGAGTCTTAAAACATAATAGTCAAGGTGAATAGTTTTGTTCTTAATTGTGATGATGTCTGTACATAGGTAAGAGGAAAAGCGAGTCAAAGTTCACAACAATTTGAAACTCTTTGTGTATGAAAGAGCAAGTTCTTGGTTTAGACAGATTTGATCAGAAAACCACCCAGATATACGGGGATTGTGTGGGTGTAAGCAAGTAACGTTTGGGCCTGTGTGCTTTTTATTAAAAATCTCTAGAGAAGGATATGTAACGTAGGTATATAAGGTACAGATTAGGAGTTAACGGAAAGACCTGGGTTTCAGTTTGGTTTTCATTTGGTTTGGGTTTTTTGTTTGGTTTGGGTTTGTTTTTTTTGTGTTTTTTTGTTTGTTTGTTTGTTTGTTTGTTTGTTTGTTTTAATCAGTCAGTGCCACCACAGATGCTAATTCAGTAAGAGTTTTTCATGGACATCTGCCCTTCATTAGAACAGTTTGAGAGTTTGAGAAGTCATGACAGCTGTAACAGTGGGCTTGTAATTCCTCATCTGTCGGCATATTGTTATACCATTTAAAATGAAGGAAGAAATTAAAATAGCTAACTGCTATCAGAAGTGTGTGAATAAAGCATTAACTTGACTTCTGGAATATGCTGAGATTTCTTACTGCTCATGTTCTCTGACAAGTTTGTTGCCTCACATTGCCTGAACGAAATGTCAGGAAAACTTCCTTATATCCTCTACCAACGTGCTCACCATTTTAGTAAATACAAATGTCCTGTGTTAGAGCTTTTTAGTTCTGTGTTTCCATCAAGCATGCCAAGATATGGATTTTGTAATGTGGAAACCCACACTGCAGACTTGGAATGAGCCTGCAGATTTATTTCATATGGGGTAACAGAGAGTCCTAAGATAGTGATAACTCTCAGTTTTTAACTAACTGTGGTAGATTTGAACTGGTGGCATAGTTGATGAGACAGCTAACTCATGATGTTGCATATACATATATATATGGAGTTTGGTGGGGGGTTGATTTGTGTGTTTATTTTGTGTTTTTTGTTTGTGGGTTGGCTGGATTTTTTTTGGGGGGTGGCAGTAGTATAGGGTTTAAAACTGCCAGCTCTTGAATTATTGTTAAGATGCTTGTGGCAAAACTCTTCAGTGAGAGGATTACTGAACTACTGTGACAAAAGCATTATTTTATTAAGACAAAGACATACATCCCATGTGTTCTTTCCTTAAGCGCATAAGAAATACAATTAGGCAGTTTCTTCTCAAAGAGCTAACTTCAGATGTTTGTCTTTGTTCAGTGCAGCATCTGCCATGTCTACAGAGGGGCAGAGAGTGGATGATAGTCCAAGCACTAGTGGAGGCAGCTCTGATGGAGATCAGCGTGAAGGTGTTCAGCAAGAACAAGAAAGGGAACAAGTTCAACCCAAGAAAAAAGAGGGGAAAATATCAAGCAAAACAGCTGCTAAATTGTCAACTAGTGCTAAAAGGTACAGTGTTCTTCCTGGTTGTTTATTTTCCTTTCTCTTCTTTCAACTGCCCATCAGATCCATGTATTGACTCAGTATATTAATTTTCTGATTTTTTTATTGTAACGCTACTGTATCAGTGTAATAGCCTTTTGAGACTGATCACAATAATGAGACCTGTATACTTTTTCCTTTCTTTGTCAGTTTGCCTCTTTCACATGGTTTTAATAGTGGCTTGCATGATAAAAGCTGACATTTTTTTATTGCTAATAAAACTCAGACAGTTTTGTAGCCTTATAAAATATATCTCTGTATATGTATGTATGACTGATGTTGAAACTTGTCAGTGTAACTTACAGTTAATTAGCCATAAACATTTCAGACAGTTCAGTAACTCAGCATGTTAGGACTACCGTAATACCTATTGCCATGAAGTACTGCCTTTTCTTTTCCCAGATGGTCAGGTCAGAAATACTTGAGTGAACAACAAATGTATGTTGGTTTCATTACTTTAAACTGTGATCTGTTTTAATACCCATTTATTTCATCTCCCTTTGCTGATTGAGATGAAAGGTTGGTTTGTAGAATAGCTATTTAAATTATTCTATGCTATCATGTCCATCTCCAGATAACGATTGTCTTGCTCGGACCAGACAGAAGGAATTTACAGCTTAGTGTTGCTTTGCTAGTACATGTAAGGTTGTTAGTCTGGGCAAATGGGATTATAGTGATTGAAGTTAAAAAGCACTCAAAATAATCTGACAAGAGACCTATTCTGCAAAATGTCCTGGTGCAGAGTTCCCAGTTCTTTTTTCTTTGCTAGTCCAAGGCTGTGTAAACTACAAGAGAAAACACTGGAGTCATACCACTGTTGTGCTGTAGTAAAGGAGAAGCATCAAGCCCCTGCTGCCATAATTTATAACATATGCATGTAGTCAAACATGACTCTAAGTAACACTACATAAACATGTGCATACATCTGGTCAGGATTCAAGTCTTTGTTTTGCTTTAATCTGTCCCTTACCAATTAATTCCTTTTCTGAATTAAGATATCTTTTGTCTTTCCAGTGAGATACTGTCATGCTTTTCTTCTGTTGTAGATACCTTTCTTACAGCTAGTTTTTCTTAGTTTTTAATTCCCTGGAGAAATACTTTCTGGACACCCGTTCCTACTATGACACTGTTAGGAGATTACCTGGTCATATCAGTTACAGAATGGCCAGCAAAACTTGCCTGTGTTTGCTTTTATGACAAGAAGGGAATAAAACCCCACCCAGCTTTCACTACAAACCATGATGTTATTAGTGTAGTTAATTCTCACAGCCGTTATGGTTTCTGATCCTCTTCTCTTTCGTCTGCTTCCTGCTATTATTATTTTTTAAATATTAGGAATATTGGATTAGTCATGACTTTTAAGGTCATAAAAACAGTTTCCAGCATCTTTAGAAAGCAGTCTGTGTATTCTGAACTTTGTACAATGCCTGGTGTAATGATGCTACAGTTCTGACAAGGGCCTGTGGACACTATCCTATTAAAAAATTAATAACAATATGTCAGAAATCGGTCTATTAATCTTAGCTTTGTATCTTCAAAGCTTAGAGCTTTTATCAACAAGCATTTTACAGCGATAAAATTACTTAAACCTTTTAAAGTTTAATCATATCTGCTTATGGTTCTGCTGAAACTAATTATGCCATCAGTTGCTGACATCAGTACATTTGCCAGTTAGACTCTAAAGCTAGTTTCACATGTGTAGTAATATTGATTATACATTTCAGAAATATACATTTGATTATACATTTTAAAAGCTGACATGACTTACAATAGTTCTGTAGATATGTGTACAGTATTTTTGAAGAGAAATGTATTTTAGGAGTGCTGGTTGTCATAGCACTTTCTGGAAGGATTACAGAAACAGGTTTTATAGTAATGGGGGGTTTTCATTAGTATCATTGTAGTTTTTTTCCTTTTTTGTTTTTGAATATTCAGTAGTTTGTGTTAGAATTGGAATCGCACCTTCTCTAATCTGGCCAGATTTTTATATTATAGGTTTTGTTTCTGTGCTTTTTATTTAAAATCAGTAGTGTCTCAAGAAAGCTAAATCAGAAATTAAAGTAGAGGGTAAAAAGAGAGGAGTAGCATAAAGGAAGGGAAAATGTCTTAAAGTCCTCAATATGTGATAAGCATTCCAGAAACTGGAATAAATATACGGGTCTGTATAAAATATCTTCATAGTAATATTGTTATTTTAGTTCATTAGGAATGAGAAATAGTGCAGGATGAATAAGGTTTTACTCTGGTACCTTTGTGATAGTGAAAGGAGTCAACTTTGCTAAAATCAGTAGAATGCTGGAACAACAGAGTGTAGTGCAGTTGTGGCTTTGGTCAAGATTCCTTAATTCCCATTAAAAGCATCAAACGCCAGCAAGTTCACTGGAGCTAAAGTCACAGACTACAGACTTGATTCTAACCTCAGCTTGGAAATCAGATTTTCTCATTTGGAAAGCTTTTTCCTGCATATGGAATTGTAGCCACAGTATTTTACTGTATGTGAAGGAAGATTTGTGCATCTCTTTTTTGGAAAATGCCTGTTTTGCTTTTCATTTGTATGTTTATGTAGTCAGTTTGATTTAAAAAGTTTTCAGTAGCATGAGGTTTTATATAAATCAAGATTTAGCGGTGTGCTGACTTTTGCTTGTGTAATAGTAAATTGCTCCTGTGTCTTGTGTGTGAATATACTGTTCATGCAGCTTAACTGCTTTCCAAAGTGATCTGTTTACAAGGCTGTATGAAACCACTTCTATTTGAGTAAGATTTTTGGTATTGAGATATGGAGTTTCTTCTGTTAGCATTGCTGTGGATGGCATCAAGAAGGCAGAATGCCATCACATGCTGTCCTTCTCTGTTAATACTTCAGGACTAGCTGCTGTACAGGTGTAATAGCTTACAGCATATGTCGTGCAGTGTGCCGGTCCTTCAATTTTCCTCACCCAGAGGGCATCACCTTAAATAGAAACCTTTCTTACTCAACATGTCAAGATTGAGAAACTCGCTGCATATCACAATTACAGTTCAGACACGGAATTGAGTTGCTGTCCTTGAAAACAGCAGGCATCTTGTTACCTCTTAAGTAGCAAATCTTAGCATGACCTTTGGATTGAGAGAAGTGTAACCATTCTTGGCTGACATAGTAGCTCAACAAATAAGTGTATTGTTTTGCTTGGCTCCTGAAAATCTGTAAACCTTTACGTCCAATCCTGAAATTTTTTTAAAAAATATCTGTGCCTACAATGAATTGTGAACTGTACAACTTTAGTTGTAATCTTTTTGTTATTCAAAGAAGTTGCAGCCTTAAGGAGGAGCAGATAAGTGATAGATTAAATTGGTTCAAAATTCAACAAACCCAAGCAATTTTCCCTTCCCACTCCCCTCTCTCCCTTTTTTTTTTTGTCCTGAGTGGTTTATTGCAGAATCTGGAAATTATATTTACCATGTAGAATATGATGGCAAAATATGGAGTGCTTTTTCTTACAAGACATATCCTTGTCATTCATCCGTCCTGTAGTAAGTAGGTGAGAATATTTCTTTTCCTCCAGTATGAACCTGACCTTCTTTAGATCAATTTCCTGCTCAGTCACAATTTATTTAGTATTGAAATACATACCAGTGACTGCATTTTTAAGTATTTTTGAAGTAGTATATTCTTCAGTATAGAGTATTGATTCATCTGACTTTTATGGGTAGAGAGACATGTAGTTTAGAAAAGTGGATGTGGTAAAAATAGTTTATTATCATGTAGTCCTTTATTTTATTTCTTTTCCTATTAATAATGTTGGGAAATTCTCTAACATATTTCAATGTGTCTCAACTTTAGAGAACTGTTTCATGAAGGAAACAACACTCAGTCCTTTTTGGCTTGGTACAGTAGTATGTGTCTGTGAGAATAATAATATTTGAAATCCACGATGTACTTTCATGCTTCTGAATTCATGAGTAGATTAACCTTTGCACCATTACTGATAGGCAACTGTGTTTGTTCTTTTCTGTTAGTAAAATGGAGGAAAATTTTTTTATATAGGTATGTGTAGCTATATATATATGAGAGACAAGAGTCAAATGACTTCCCCAAGACCAAACAAAGTATCAGACTTGACATTGCAAATTAAATGTTTTATGTGTGCAGCCCAGGGCTTTGATTACTAGCAAGGGCCTCGCCCCCTGCCATCGTTCTCATTGTCCAATATGTAGTAAACCACATTTAATTTAGAGGGTTTTTCCTCTTTGACATTACTAAACATAACTGTTATTGGGGCAGAAAATCCAAAGAAACAGATGCCAGAAAGGACCCTGAAAAAAATGTTTTGTTGCCAGAGGCCGCGTATTCTCGCGGTGAATCCTCTGTGGTCAGCGAAGGAAATGAGGCACGTCCTCTCCTGTGGCAGCTCAGTGGGGATATGGAGCAAGTGCCAGAGCACATGCAGACAAAGGGCCACTTGCACACTGGAGGTCTCTATCAGTGCAAGGCTCTCCAGGATGCTGTGCGATGATTTAATTGTAACTTTGAATGCTGTGACATGTGAACAAGCTACGTGTCAGCTGTTCTACAGAAACTGTTTGTGAATGAGCTCTCAGCATGAGTGCAAGGTAAATTAAGGTGGCAACAAAAGAAATGTAAGGTGTATAAATTAATTTTAGTTTGGGACACCACAGAGTAGGAGAATAAACATGGACATCTTGCTGAGGAGCAACTGATGGACAGTATTGTATTAATATGTTTATCTTGTTTGTATTAAAATAATCATGAATGAAACATCTCTTTGTCTTAGATGTTTGCAAGAGCAATGATGTCTTGTGAACATTAATAGACAGTGCCATCTGATATGTCTTGAAGCAGAAAGCTGGTTTGTCCGTGTCTGCTCAATCACACAATAGCTTGATAAAGGGCCATTTTAGTGCTCTTGGCATTAGAAGTTTTGGGTTGAACAGATGGAGAAAATGAGAGACCGTTTGTTTTCAGAACGTAAGGAACGTGGGTTAGGATTTAGGAGGAAGAATGTAAAGATTTTGATCTAGGACTGAAGTTGTTGAAGTTGTCAATCCATTTTTGATGTGCCTCATACTCACTCTAATGCCATGAAATATTAATTGTTTTTACTACTATATGTAAAACAAAGGAATGATCTCTGACTATAGTGAAGTGCAGTGCCATTATTCTGAAAAGTCAAAAAAGGCTGAAAAAGGAAAACAACTCATAAACTACAAAACTGAAATTTCCATGCAACCTAGGTTTTCTGTAGTTTGAATTTGTGATAGTATAAATTTCAAAATCATGGCAGAATTTTGTAGCATACAGAAGAAATATTTTAAGCATCCCCACCGGTATAAGATCTCCCTTCTGGAAGTTGTGATTTGTTAGGATTGTTTAAATGGGCTAACTGTTTTAATACAACATTTTTGTTGTGCTTAAACTTCCCTAATTAAAAAATGGGATGACTTTCAGCGTTACTACAATGATTTTGATTTAAGTAGACTGTGGCTATATTTTTACAAGAAAGTTATGATATTTATTGGAGGAATTCTGTATGCTGGAGGTACAAACATCTCAATGAGTAGAAAAAGCAAGTAAAGATCAAATTTCTCCCCCTCTACAGAAATAACTTTGTGAGTTTGTGTGTAAGTAGGGTATACACCAGCTCTGTATGTAGGGTATATACACCCAGCTGTGGCAGAGATCAGGTATTCAAGCACTTGACTTGGAAGCATCAGCCTGGGAATGTCCGGAGATCCTTAACAACAAAGTTGCTCTCCCTGAAGTTAAAACTCTGGCAGGATGCCTGTAATATCTTTATGGGTGGCCTGGAGGATATGGCAGAATGCATCAAAAGTTGTCAGATGGCACCAAGTTGGGTGTGAGCAGTTGGTACGTGCAGGGGCATTTAATATTATATATGCCAATATACCTGAATGCTTATTTTGATAAGCCATTTGCTTTGCCTGTATTTATATGTGTAGAAGTTAGAAGAAAATCTAAGCATCTGGAAGAGTATTTTTATCTTTTCAATGATCTCATCAGGTTTTAATAAATGATTATTACCTCTGCCTACAAATCTTGCCCACGTATGTCCTAATTATTTCAGAATGTGAATGATAAAGGCTTGAGTTTCTGGTTCAGGCCAGTTCTTCTACTGCTGTTGGTTCATTTATTCATTATAGCCATAAAATCAATTCATAGTTACATAAGGGGAATTTTGGTAGTGGCCGTGAGACTCCTTAACATGTAAGGTTGTGTTTTCATTATAACATTATATAAAGAATTAAACTGCTCATTTTTATATTATATATGTCAATATACCTGAATGCTTATTTTGATAAGCCATTTTCTTTACATGTATTTATATGCAAAATGGGTAGCAGTCATTTTTAACAAGATATGTGTAGGTCAGGCCTGAACCTTTGGCTTGTGGCTTGAGCGCCTATCTTGGGAATTTAAATGGTATTATTATTTCTTTTCTAGTGTAGGGAATAACAGGAATAGCAATCTGTTCTGTGCATGAAATCTGGAGGAGGAGAAGGCAAGAAGAAAATACTGAGGATATATTGTATTGTTTTTCTTTTCCTTCCTCCTTCTAAATGTTCATGTTTTTGCACTGAAGTACCTTATTAAAAAAAAACCTTGGACATAGTTTTTAGGGAAGGTGGCATTCGCAGTGCTGCTTATGGTATAATACTGTGTCAAGTCTTTGGGAAATGTAAACCCCTGCAAGTTCCTTTGGGAACTCTGTATCCTATTCTGCATAATGACATTTCTTCAGAGGTCAAGATACTGGCTCTCATGCAGATGCTGGTGTAAGGGAAAAGAGCCCCCACTGCCAGCTGTGGCAGAGATCAGGTATTCAAGGACTTGGCTGGGAAGCGTCAGCCTGGGAATGTCCAGAAATCCTTAACAACGAAGTTGCTCTCCCTGGAGGAAGAGCTCTGGCAGGATGCCTGCAATGTCTTTATTGGTGACCTGGAGGATGTGGCAGAGTGTACTGAGAAGTTTTCAGATGACAAGCAGTTTGTACACACAGGGACAAGGCTACAGCTCAGAGGGGTCTGGCCAGGCTGCAGGAGAGGTTGACAGAGAACTCATGAAATTCAGCAAGGACAAATGAACACCATGTACGTGCAGAGGACTTACCCCCTTGCATAGATCAGAAGGACCTGGGGGCCTTGGCAGGCAGCAGGCTCAGTGTGCGGCAGCGACAAAGGCTGGGCTGCCTCCTGGGAGGTATTAACAGAAGCATAGCCCATAGACAGATGAAAGAGATTTATCAGCTCTCATTAGACTGTAATTTTGTCCCTTCAGTAAAAAGGAGTCACGTATCAGAGCAAGCCCAGCAGCAGGTCCCCAGGCTGACCAGGGAACTGGAGCACTTCCCTTTGGGGGAACCCGATATCAGCCCCCTAATATGTAGGAGATTGTGAAGTCCTGGGTGGGTTTGTTCTGGGCAATTTTCCTTTGAGTTGGGGGGTTTTGCCCTGCCAGTACAATATACGTTAAGAAGCTAAATATTCTGGAGGGCAAGAACTATGAGATGTATAGTCAGAGGGGAAATAGAGAAGGAGGGTATATGAGATATTTAGTAATTGTGTAAGTGAGGAAAGGAGCTGAGAATCCTGACCTATGGAAAAAGTGTGATTTTCTAGATGGTTGCTCATGGCATTTGTTCCATATTGGAGGTTCATTTTTCAGAAAATACTTCGTTTTTACTTCTACATGTTCTTGCACAGTTTCATTAGACATTATAGATCAGCTTTCAATCAGAAATTCTAATGATTATATTTTGTTACTATTGATTGATGTAGAAATGTTCATAAAGTTGAAAGAAAAAGATTGAAAAAAAAAGTCCTGATTATACCTTTTTTTTCTCTTAAGAATTCAGAAAGAACTTGCAGAAATTACATTAGACCCTCCTCCGAATTGTAGGTAAGTTCACCTGGATTTTGTTAATTTGGAATATGGAAATTAAATGTATGGTGCTGTGGAAATTGCATAGGGGACTGGGGTAAATTTTTGCTATTCCTTTGTGCTGATTATTTGGTTGTATTTTTGGAATAAGAGCTGATAGAAAGTATGTTGCCTACATGTAAGGAATTGATATGACATACTTTCTGGCAACCAAAGTAGTGGCATAAATGGATAAACTCCATGATGCATTAATAGATAAAGGACAAAAATCACCCTTCATTTCAGATACTAAATCAATAGTATTTTGTTTGATTCAGTAAAATGTAATCTTGATGGTAGTTGCTTGGTATATTTGATTCCTTTCTCCTGCAAGTTGTTAACACGCCATGAATATAATGGAGAAAAGAAAATGTTATAGACACAATCTGTTAGTAGTTTTCTGACTGTGTTTGTGGTGATCAATTGTGATATTCAATGGACTCTTGAATTAGAGCATAGCATCATACAGACTTTCTGATAATGACTGTGCGCTTCTTTGGTTTGGATTTTTTATTTTGTTGTGGTTGGTTTGGGGGTGGGGGAGTGGGTTGTGGTTTTTTGTCAGGTATGTTTACTTCTGGTATGTTTAAAGTTGGCTTTGAAATGAATGATGAGGTAGACCTTGAAAGCCTGGCTGTCTGGTTGCTGGGGCTGTATACAGTTGTTTTCAGATGGCTGTCTCGGCTTCTTATCTGTCAGCTGGTGACATATGGTCAGTGTTGGAGCTGGGCCAGGGCTTCACATTGCTGTTTAAAGGAGCCCCTGCTACTGCACCTCTCATGATGAGAGGTTGGGCTCCGTGCAGAAGAATAGCTTCCACCCGGTCCAGCCGACCCATTTCCACTGATGTGGTTAGTAGGTTTCATTCTGTTAATGCACTAAAAAGAAAGATTGATAGAAATTGCTGATTGCATGCAGCTTTTATAATGAATCCCAGTATGTTTCAGTATCGAATTAACTAAGCAACTGGTAGTAAAAATGACAATCAGCTTTATTGTTTTGGTCTCTTGACAAAAGTATGTGTAAGAAAATACTCTAATAAGATTTGATGTGGTTGTGCTGGATCTCAAGATTTAAGTCAAGTGGTTATGTACCAAAGTGCTGCTTAGTGAAGTAGCCTTGCAATAATAGCATTCAATGAGTATTTCAGTCAATTAGGACGAACAGTTTTTTGCTGGATAAAACATTTTAATAGCTAAGCTATTCTGTCATGCTTACGACTGTGTGTGAGTCTTCAATCACATCAAAGCTGTTTCATGTGGCAGATTTTACTTCGGTGTTGATGACTGATACCTATTAGTGGATTGATTTGCTGAGATGAATATGAAACTTCTGTCTGTTGTAGAAGAATGCTTAAGTCTTTGAACTGAGAGTAAAAGGCTTACAGGTTTTTACAGCAGTGTCATTTCTAGTTTTCTGAAGCCTTCTGTTTATAACAAAGCAGTTGTTTCAGTATACAAGATACTATTATATTTTTTTTTTTTTTTTTTTTTTTTTGCTAGCAAGTGTAAAGTAAGCATTGATTGTCTGAGTGGAAAGCCCTTTGGTGACTTGCAATTTACAGAAAAAACAAGTGAGCTGGAGGTTTTCTGAGTTTGTTGAATTATTTACACTAATGATAAAATAGGAATAAAGTGCACTCCATGATGCTGTTTTGCAAAATCACAAAATTACATCTAACTTCATGTGTCTGCTGCTTTAACACAGTTCTTAAGATGCAGAATTACTTCATGTTGTGATCTTGATAGATAACCATTAGTAACTTCACTATTAGCAAATATGTTTTTATAGTCAATACAGAATCACTTCATTTAGTTTTATGCTTTGTTGACATAGTCTAAACAGTGTTTTCATTTGAACTTCATCTATTTTCTATTATAGTTAAACATTACAAAATAAGTACATCAGTCAGGTGTGATTCTTTAGAATAGTGGGGAAAGCTGAGCTATTACACAGTATATCATACCCTAAAGTATTGATACATCCTTTCTTGTTTTCAGTGAAATTTAGGTCATTGTTAAAAGACATGTTAGCTTTTTCTATTAAAAAGCCCAACCATATTTCATAAAGATAAGTTCATTCCAGATGTAGGCCACTTGAAATGGTTGTGATTCCATCTTGCACTCACTGTGTGTACTCTTTCATATATAAAATAAATCATGACTGGGCAATAGGAATGTGATAATTCTGAAAACTAAATGTCATAGAAGGTGTGAGGAAAGTATTATTCAAGAATACAGCTACCTTAAGTAGCCACTTAGGAAATTCTGATAGGAAGGCTGTTTAGCTGAATTGGAACTTAGATGCTGAGTATTGTGAGATGATTTGCAAGACTTTTCATTAACTACAGCAGACCAAAGCTTCAGGTTTCTCCCGTTCATGAAAAAAGCCCCAAACGGAGCTGTATCTGTAGCGCAGTAGCATCCCTCAATCGCATGGTAGGCTACACAGTTGCTGCAAGCTCCAAGGCAGCTGCAGCTTCCCCTGCTGCGGCAGCTGTGATCCTAACGTTTCGCCCGTCTCATCCCTGTGAAGAGAATAGACTGTGCAATCTTTGTGTTTGTTTGGAAGACAAAAAAAGTCTTGCTCACAAATATGCCTTGGAATTGGCAGATTATCACTGCTTGGGCTTGCAGCATCTTTCCAAAACTGTGGAAAGCTGTGGATTTCAGAGTTCCTAAAAAATCTGCCACTTCAGCTTTAAAAGGAGATTTAATGCTATAAGAAATTAGAGTTGCCTGCCTCTCTACTTCCTTTTCTGTAGTTTGGGTACCAGGCAATGGAGAGAGTCTTCTTGGCTCCACAAACTTTGGCTCCTTCCTCAGGACTGAGAATGTATAATGTTCTATGTGTAAAAAAGCCAAGCTGAGGAGGGGTGGTGTGGGAGTTGAACAGTGTAATCATTGCTGTTTTTGGAGGAAGGGATGTCATAAAAAAGCCTGTTACACTTCACATTTAACAGAAAGAACTGGATGGTTTTCAGTATGTGTTGTCCCATGCCTCCTCCTATTTTACTTTTGTATTGAGCTGAATTTACTCTCAAGGACAGTCCCGAATGCAAAGCACGTACATTTATGTTTTAAACCTGCAGCATTGTGGAATTTCAGTTTGTCAGGAGATGGTATACCTAAATTGTAGACATTTGCCACTCTTGTCTTTTTTTTCCGTCTCATTGAAATATCAAAGCTTGATTGCTAGAAATGGCACACATATTATACTCCTGAGTAATGCAGAGTATAGCTTTTCTCACAGATGATAACATCCTCATATTTAAGTGTCATTTTCCTATATTGCCTTGCTGAAAGAGGGGAACAGTTGGAAATACTTGTAGCAAAAATAATGCCTTTTCAAACTTCCCCATATTTTCAGCTGCATTGTGCAAAAGACAAAAGATTTCATAGAATATAACTTCTTGTATACTAGTTCCCTTCTCACTGGCAAGAGGACAACATCTCTGTGGCAACTTATACCAATTGCTTACATGGGAAAATAATATTTGGAAAGTATTTCATGTATTTTTAGCTTCTTTCAATGTGAACTTAGCAGCTGGAGACAAGGAGAGCCAGCATGAAGTGAATAGCAGCTCTCTGTGGACACCACTTGGAGCAACTGCTCAAAATTTTCCTATTAAGTCACCGATATTACCTATCTTCCCCTTCATGTTTTCTTTTGGTGTTCTCTAAGTGTACTTTTCACCATTCTTCTCTTTTCTGTGTTGTATTTACTGCAATTCCTATTATGTTTTTTACATTTCATTTCTTTTACCCTCTAGCAATATAGGTAATGCTTGAGGCTCAGAAATACTGAGAAGGACTGTGCAGCTTAGTGGGCAGAATGACTCGTTCCAAAACAATCAGTTTAAAATCCTCAGTGTAGCCTTATGTCTTCCATTTGTTTGGAATCATTACGTTAATTTCTTGCTTTTTCATACTGTCTTCAAAATTAATAAGCAACCAGCATATGTGGTTCCAGTATTTTGCTTTTGAAAACTAATCACACTGATAATATTTAAAACGGTTCTTTTTGGGATGATGTTGAGAAGAGCCAGGTGGAATGGCAAAATTTCCAGTTTGACTTAGGGAGAGAAATCAGTGTGCCTCATGGATATGTCTTGTGTTATTAATGACTGTATGGAGTCCACCATTTCTATTTAATACTGTCTTGACTCTGTTTTTGCTGAAATGTTGAGGCTGGCATCTTCACAACTCCATGGGAGTATGTGAATTCCAGCAATTTCAGTTACTGTTCTTGGGGCCACATTTAAACTCCTACCTAGTGCTACTTTAAAGCTTACCTAGTGCTACTTTAAAGCTAAAGAGATGGCACAAGCGTCAGGAGCAGAAAACAGAAGGAAGCACAATATCAGGAAAAAACTGGGTGGAAGAAGATGGTCAGTCTTGCTCTAAAATGCAGAGGGAGAGAAGTGGAGGGACCTGGAGCAGCAGGTACAGCGAGTATCTACCCTGCAATTGTGCTCAGTGATTTTGATTGTTTGTCTTGGGGAGGCATCAGTCTGTTGCCACAGGCACATGGCTGTGATGCTAATATGTGAGCAGGATGAAAAACTGGAGTAAGAAATGATTTCTCGGAACGTTTTTCTTTGCAAATATTTCCAGCCTGAATTCAGGCTCCCTTCCCATTGTGTTACTCATGGAGTTTACTGTCTGCCTGTATAGACTTATTTTGATCTCCTGCTGGTCACCTTCTTGAGAACATGTGACACAGAACATTGTATATACCTTAGCCTGGTCTCTTTAGAATAAATGGCAAAACTTAGTCAAAAAGATAAGAATGGAAGTGGTTTATACTAGGGTGCAGGATCCTGTTGGTTTTAAATCCGTGATGTATCAACAATCAAGGATAAGGATGGTTAAAAAATTCGAGTACTCACTGCAACTCCTTTTTGTTTTACTTTTGCGTCCCTTTCTGCTTCAAAAGCAGCAAGAGACATGTCCCAAACATATGCAAGTTAGCAATTGCACTGGGATTATATTTTATAATAGCAATCATACTGTATTTTATCACTTGAATTAGATTCCTGGGTTTTTTAACTGGTAAGGTTTTTAGATTTTTATTACCTTGGTACTTTGAAGTACCTTGGATGAAAAGTGTCAGATTACTTTTTAGTACGTAAACTTTTCATTCATGTAGTTATTTTCTTTTAAGACAATGCAGAACCATAATTTGTGCTTTAAGCTCTGAAGTATGTAACTATTAAAACGTTTCTTAAAAAAAACCTTTTCATTTTCACTGTAAAAGTGGCCTTTCAGTGGCATATTGTTTGCAAAGCATTTGTTTTTTAAAAATTACACAGATGTTCCTTTTCATGGGTCTTCCATGTGTCAAGATGCAGTGTACTTGGAAGGCCCACTAAAATACAGCTGATTTTTTTTAGCGATCTGATATCTTTGAAAATGTATGTTTGATATGAAAAATTATTAGAGAGCTGTGAACTCTTTTTTTGTTTTTCATTGAATAAACTTAGTTTCCAATATCTGCTTGATTGCATTACTGCCTGCGGTTGTGGGGTGATTTTAGGATTGGTTTCATGCAACGCTTGAAAGCTTCAGGATGTGTTGTGGCCATTGGTAGCTTGAAATGTTGGCAACTTTCATGAAGGCAGGAGAGGTAATAAAAGAAAGAAAGGCAGTAAGGAGAACCTGCCACTGGCTGCCTGCCAGGTCTGGCAGCTTCACTCAGTGATGACGATGTAAGGAACTGTCTGACAACACCCATTAATACCTCCCAGCTTAACAATACCTCCACATGATTCCTGCCAGTTCTCCCAGTTTTTGAATGATGAGAACTTCTCTCCCAGGAGGAGAAGAAAAGAGAAACTAGAGGAGAAAAAGAGTACTTCAGCAAGCACCGTGTGAGTGGAGATTGGAAGGTCGAGGGAATGCCATAGGACATTCTATGGCACAGCTGAAGCAAGGAAATGAGATTGGGGCATAAGGAGGGGTCCTGAAGATCACACATCCCTCGAAACAGGAAAGGGCAGCAGGATGCTCAGAAAGCAGCCTGTGATGGACATGAGAGGGTTCCTTGATACTTGCAATGTGCTTAGTGCAGAAGATGACTAAATCTCTGGTTTAAATTGTAAGTTGGGGAAGGTGGTGTGAAGAACTGCAACAAGAGTAAAACGAAACACTTTGATGCTTTTAGTATGGGGAATTCTGAATGGAGAAATTCTTTTCCAGCAGTTTCATATTGAGTTGCAGCTGGTCTTTATAAGTCAGTCTCCTACAGTGTACAAGAGCAGTCCCCAATGCTTTCAGCTCTGGAATTTTTCAGATCACTTTTCATAGACATTTCTTTTGCCTCCTCCTAAATAGCTAAACAAAGGTATTGGTTTAGGGTGGGAGATTTTTTGTTTCATTTTTTTATTTTTCCTATGAGCCAGAATTTGATTTATAATATAAAATTTATATTTTATATGCATGTTTTTGTAATCTCCTTAATAAAGCCCTCATGAAACACACACAAAACCCTCCCTTCTTCCCCCCCCACCGCAACCCCTAAAATAAGTGCGTTAAATAAACAATAATTGCTTGCCAACAAGGGAAGCAAAACCACCTTGACTGAGACTTTACATCATTGCTAGCAGACTTTGCAAAGAAATACCTGCATGTGTAGATTTTATATATAGATAGCTATTTTTGTGAGGGTTTTGGGTTTTTTTCCCCTAAATGTAGACTAATTTCTAGTATGAAAACTATGTAAAGGTCAATTTCTTTACAGAAATTTGATAGAGGAGAATTATTTGAAAATGTGACTGTAGTAGGTACTATTACACTGAACAAGCAGACACTGCCATTTCATGATAATCATGAAAAAAACCATGCTTTTATTAGCAGCTCATTACCCTTTAGTAATTTACTCATTATTGAATAAATGAGGGAAATGGAAGATATTTTGTCTGTTGGTTGGGACTGACAACATAATGAAGTATTTGTTTTCTTCAATAAATGGCACAATCTCGTAACTGCCTAACACTGTTTTCTTCAGTAAACCATATTTGAGCAGAATTTGAATTCTGCTGTTCCTTGTAATACTTAAATCACCCTCCCCTTGGAAATCTGTTTAAAAAACAAATCAGTCTTTCTCAGTTCCAATACTACAATTGTACAGCTTTTTAACAGCTATTAACTTTTAGTGCATTTAGGGTTTTGGGGTTTTTTTGGGTAGGGGGAGAGGGTATTGTTTCTTGCTGGTCTTGTTTTGGGGGTTTTTTGCATACTCATGACAGTCTGAGGCAATGCTGTAATTTTTCTTTTGCTCTTGGTATGTATGAAATGTGTGCAGACTAAGAATTAATAGATTGAATTTAATGAGATTGTTTTCCAAAATCTCCTGGCAGAAAAGCTACAGTTTAGGACTGAAAAGTCATGAACTAGTAACAGAGCATGCTTTGGAATACTTTGGAAAGAAACTATGAAATTGATCTGGATGCTATTTTCTTGGTGAGCAATAAAACTTATTTATGCTGTACTTACACATTTGCAGCTTTGTTACAAGCTTTTTGGGGTATCTAATTGGCTGCAGCTTTGAATCATATCATAAACATGCCAAATGTTACTAATTGCAATTAAGATATCTCCTTGAAATAATCTTTGTTTTCATTTTCTCTGACAAATTTTTTTTTCCACTTATTTACATGCCTTTAATTTTTCATTTTAACAGTTCTTGCAACACGTTATTTTTATTTCAAGGCTGTGGAATTGGATTAAACAGGGTTTTTAAATACTTCCATGTTGCTTGGAAAGAAGCCAGTTACTGTGTATTGGCTTAATAGAAACCATGCTTAGCAGTGCCTCACATATGGCAGCTCGTGTTTGTGTGGTAAGGCATTATGTATTTTAAATACTACCTTTTATGCGATAGTTAAATTTATGCCAGAATCTGAAGTTTCCTCTGATTAATGTTAACATTCTGGTTTTTAAGGGAGAAGTGTGTAGTCAAATAATTTACTGTCTGCTTGGCACAAAGGCCATATTTATGTGGCCTTTATTAACTTGAGATGCATACTGTGCCTAGAGAGGGGTATAGGTGAGTGATAATATGCTTTTATGACACTTGTAGCCTTTTAATGTTGTAAATATTGTGGAGGCCAAGATGGTGATTCTGTAGTAAGATTGAAATACAAGGGTTTGTGTTCAATTTAGTAGATTGAGTTGTATTTGTAGAATAAGCTGTACATGGTTACAGCAATTACTCTTGGAGTAATGACACAGCTGACAACCTAAATCTTAAATTTCTAAAGGTTTTTTTCTGGTTTGGCTGTTATTGTTGTATTAGTTTTTTAAATTATTTATATCTTACTGTACATTTTATGGAATTTGGTGCTTCGTATAGCCTCTAAGGATTTTAAAGCTTTTAAAGGCATTTATTCTGGATTATCTTGCTGTAGGCAGTCTTTTTGTATAAAATTTCAGCAGTGACTTCATAGTAAAATTTCTTTATCAGAAAATAATGTTGTTATGCAGTGGACAAACAGCGAATAATTCTATTCGCTCAAAATCATTGCCTGATTTTTAGTGCACATTGGTTTTTGGGGGAGGAGGGCTTTTTATTTCTGCCAGATTAGCTGATGTTTGATTTAACTTTTGTTTGAGAGGTATTCATGGTAAACACCACTGAATATTCACATCATGAATCTAATAGAGATTTTTATCCTTTTTATTTTAACTTTAAAATTGTCAAGGGAAATTCTGTTCTTTCTGTGACAGCAGTGCAGTATCTTCTGCATATATCATAATTCTATGGGTAATGTAAAAAACCTGTGGTAACAAACTGGATTTTACTCTTTAAGGTGTTTTAATTCTAAAGTGGCTTTTATTTTTAAGTGTGTTATTACACTAGTTTATGATTAGTCTGTTTACACATAAGAAGGCAGTATTTAGGATTCTCTACTTCTGAGCTAAATAGATAAATATTCTATAAAGGTAATTGTAGTATGCTTGGGATAGCTATATGGTGTCAACTATGTGGTCATTTTACCATAGATGGGATCCAGAGAATTTTAAAATTCTGTACAGTCTCATTATTTGCTATCTTAGGTGGCCTAAATGGGATAAATATATGTATTGCCTAAAACATTAGTTGTGTTATAACCCTTGAAGGGAAGATGGATGGATGGAATGTAACACATTTAATTTTCAGAGAAGTTGAAGACTGAAAAATTAGATATCTGCCTAGTATGCAATTTCAGATTTGTTGATACAAATAATTGATTGCTAAGCTCATAGCTGTGGCATTTAGGGTTGCAAACCAGGGATTTAAAAAACCCTTCTAAATTTGGGGCTTGCATCCAGGGTGGATTCGTAGGAACATTGGTTTCAGAATCACTGGGGTGAATGCAATGCCAGGTTTTGCAGCAGCATGAAGTAACCATGGATGGGATTCATTAAGCATTCTAGGTCAAACTGTTGGCTGGAGTTAACTGGGCTCAAGCATTCTGCAGGAATTTTGAGAAAGACTCTAGTGTGAAAAATGGACCTTCCTATTATTTCAGATTTTGTTGTATAGCTTGAGAAGCAGGGCATTCATGACTGAACCTTTCTGGGAAGAGTGTTTTGATTACGGCAGAAAAGTTAGCCTAGCTCCATGTTACATTGGAGTATGTTGCTTTTCCTGCAGCAGGCATCATGGGACACACTTGGGTTTGCTCATTCAAAATACTTTGTGGGAGTGCACTTCTTGGCACTGCACCTCTCTGAGAACTCATATTGCTGGCTGGGTCAGAAACACAGCCGTGGCTTCTTGTATCTTCTGCATACAATCTGCCACATTGCCTGCCAAAAACAATCCCTGGAGTCACTTTGTGCCTCAGGTACAAAGATCAGGTTCTTTGTCTCTCTTACAAGGGGAACTTGTATGAGATCTGCTGTAGTTTGACTCAGAGAAAATACTTGGCTCTAGTGGGAGGTAAAAACCCAACACACAAGGTGTCCTTCCTCATAATTGGCTGTTTGTTTATTTGTGTTCTGTTACACATAAAATAAGTAAATTCTGTCAGTCTGTAAAACTATTTCTAAGAGAGAGCTTGCTTCACTGCCATGTCTTATTCTCTGCAATGTCCTGTTGGTAGCAGCAAGAACACTAAAACACTTTGACACACAGTGTGCACATTACAAAAATGAAGTGTTATATCAAAAATGGCTGTAAACATTTTCACAGTCACTTGTCATTACATGTTTGAAGGTGGGAAATTTTTAGAGAAGATGGCTCAATTTTCTTCCTTTCCTGCATGTTCAGGCTGCCTAGAAGGGAAGATGTATTTACATAATATGGGATTTCCATGGGCTGTTGTGGACATGACTACTACAATTCTAGTTGTCTGAGTACATTCCTAAACAGTCTGTCAACACAGAGATTAGGTACCAATGCAAGAGGGCTATTTTGAATTTTGATCCAGCATTAACCAAGTTAATTCAGGGTTTTTTGGTTGCTACTTTTTTTTTTGTTTGTAAACTGTAGACTTTGAAGAATAAGGTCATGTGATCATAACTGTCATTGCTGTGGAATTGTGTCTAGCTGGTAAGCATCACATAGTCAACTTGAAAATCTCATTTGTGTCCAGAATTACTGTAGTGTAAATCAGATTTAAATTCATGATTCAAATGTAATGGCCTTCTGCATCACAAGCCTCCCTAAGTGATATTTAATTAATAATATGTATTAACCATGAGTATTCTGGCATACATGTGGGGCTCACATTTTCAGGTGGCTACAAATGCAACCTCAAAAGCCCACAATGTGGTGGCTGTAGGATGACGCATTCTGAAGATGTTCTACAACAACCTGCTTGCTCCTTACTGAATACAAATAGCTGAGAGATGACAGCTATCTCAGTTTCAGTAGAATCTTTTTGATTTATATGATAATGATAATTTTATTCTGCTGCCAGTACAGAGCACTTTGCAGACTGATATCAAGGTTAATTGTCACTTTGAGAAGAAGTGAAGCACAGTCTACCAACCTGATGCTGTGCTCAGCTGAGAAAGATAATTGTTATTCAAGTAGTATTTAAATGAGCCCAAATGCTGATAAATACACAACCAAAATACTTTTTTTTTTCTCTCATGTTTATTCACTGTGCTAAAGAATGAGGTCATCACTGTGTATAAATACCACTAATGGACGCTGTACTAAAAACATGCTGAGTATTTACAGAACTTACCAGGACTGTGTTCCTCCTCCTCCTATGTGTGGGCTGAAGGGAAGTACTTTAAAGTTGAGTTCCTCTTGTCAACACATCCTAATTCTTTTGTGTTGCTGGTTGCTTGTAGCAGTTGCACTGTTACCTTACATGTGACTCCTTATGCACTGTGACCTGACCTTACGGGCACACCTGAGAGGTTTGCAATCTGTACCAGGATTTGCAAGTTCTTAGAGTTAGTCCATGCTCCATGTATCTCACTGTGATTTAAAAGATAATTTTAATTTTTTTCCCTCTATGCTTGGGGAATTGGAAGAAGCTCAGCACCCAGAGAAACAGTGCAAAAATATGCAAATATTGCTATAAGTTGGAAGGTTGGAATTTTTTTCATATTCCTGGTAGCTTCATGGCTTTTTAAGGAAGGTGGTCTGCTGTATGCACTAGTGCAGTTCTGTATTCCAGAAAGCAATGGGGCTGTCGCAAAATCTGAGATTGACTTTATTCAATTTACATAACCCCTTTCATCCAAGGGTCTTCAAGGTTAAGATTTTACTGTGGATTTTAAAAGATTTCAATTGAATAAAAGGCATGCACTTCATTCCACCTACTACCTCTCGAGAGGATTTGTTTCTTTCCTCCTGGGCTGTTTGAAAATTATGGGTTGCAGGAGTTTCTTAGCCTTGAGAACTTTTAGGTAATTTTGATACAACAGTACATATCTTTATACTTGCGTTGCTGTTCCTTGCTGCACTGTCAAACTGACTTTTTCCTCATTTGCATGAAGACTTCCCATCTATGATTAACAATTTGTTTGTTGCCAATATTCCAGTGAAGTAGGTGGGTTCTGTCTGTTTGGGTGTTTAAAAATTATTTGGGATGTTAATTTGATGCAATTTCTGGACTAAATTAGTAACTGATGTAACTCTACTAGACAGACTATATTATAAATATGCCAAGAATTTGCACAAAACACAGTAAAATGATAGAAATATTACTTTCAAGACTTTAGGAAATAAAAATAAACTTGCTTTAGTGGTTTATGTCAAGGCAATTATTTTTTTCTGTGACAATTCATAAATTCGTGGCTAAGGTGTTTGCATATTATTACTTTGTAGGAGGACAGTTTAGTACTTAACTGGCAGGAGACCACTTGTTTGTTAATTCTGTTATTTCATATATGTTATAGTCCTGTGGCTAAGAAACATAAGTGCTTAAATGGCTTGTTTTCAGTCCTAAACATTTACATACGTTCCTGTAATATTTTTAGAGTCTGTATGGCTTAGTAGCTTTCCACATGACTAATGCAGATTTTAACAAGCAAAATGGAAAAGGGCCAGCTCATAATTGTTAGTGCGGTGGCATAATCAGCCATACATGGTTTGTTTATTGTAGCTTAGCAATAGAAGAATGTTTCAAAGAGAAAACACGCGGACATGATTAGCGAGTTGCACAGTGATGTGAGACTGTCCAACTACAGAAGCTGTCTAGCTGGGTTATTAATTTACTTCAGGACATGCTTTCATTTTTCTTATCATACGGGGCACTGATAATGTCAGATTTTAGTGGCCATTTACACTGAGTTACTAAGAAAAATATACACAAAAGGGTTTTTTCCTGGGATGAATGAATGTGTTGTAGAAGTGTGGTGAATGCTGTGTGTTATACAAGCTACCAAACTGATTAGAGCTTGCTTAATGCAAGTAGGAATGAAAGTAGGAAAAAAATATCTGGCAGAAGGACAATTGATTTTGAGCAATAAAATGTTTAATCAGATGGTTATCAAGGATATAAGTAAGTAATTTCAGCATTTATATTGTAGCAGTTGCAAAGGCTACAAAATAGGCATTCTTTCTGGCTGTGTATCGATTGACACAAAATGGGATTGGAAATAGCAGTGCAGTGTGATAAGTAATGGGGAGAAGACTCAATTGCATAATGGTTGCTGTTACTGCTTTTCAATCTTACTTTGCTGAAGTTATTGGAAGCAAGTTTTAAAACATAAACCCAAAAAGAAACAAAAAATGCCTGTCTATTAAATAGAAAAAGGTAAATTTGCTGCTTATATGTGGAGATACTAATATGTGTATTAGTATCTGTTTACCAAAAGTAAATGCCATTCAGTCCTAAAATTTCCACTGAGTTTACAGATTAATTTTGCCCACCATTTCACTCACCCTTTAGCAAAACAGTTGGCTTGCAAGCCTTATTCTCTTCCAGCTTCTGCTATGTGTTCTTTCATACCCCGACACAGTGACTTGTATCATCAACTTTTTCTAAATATGCAGGCTACAAAAGCTGATGAATTGGTTGAATTAGTTTTAAACTGATTTTAATTAAAATGTGTCCAGATTTTTTTTTTTAATTCTTTAGTTTCTGTCTTATTTAGGGTTATATTAAGTCTATTGATTTTTAAACTGAATCAATGTAAGCCTTGTTTCTAAATGTTCTTTCAACTTTTTTGCCATTGCAGCTCAAACTAGTCTTAAATTATGTGTTTTTCTTGAACAGTGAAATTAGGGATAGGCAAGCCTGCAGCTGGGTGTCCATTTTGCTTCTTTATTCATTAGTTCTTCCTGAAGAAAAAATCTCCAGAAAGTCCAAAAACTAAGTAGTGTCTTGGGGAAATATCAAGTAATTGTAGCTAACTTCTTCACCTCTTCGAATTTTATTGCTTTCAATGATTTTATTTGACAGGAAACTTACTTTAACCCAAAAGATATTTTTGGAGGCAGGATAAACATATGTTGTGCAACATTATTTTTGATGGCGCCTGCTGTACAGCTTCGGTAAAATTCAGTTCTGTAGAGAATAGAAAATCAGGGAGATCTCATGCAAGTGAAGTATAAATACCAAGAAGGTGTAAAGAAGGTGAAGCCAGGCTGTTTTCAGATGTGCTCAGTGACAGAGCAAGAAGCAACAAGCACAAAGTGAGTCTCTGTCTGAACGTCAGAAAACACTTTTTTCACTGTGAGGTTGACCAAGCATTGCCACAGCTCACCCAGGGAGGCTGTGAAGTATCCATCCTCAAAGATACTTGAAAGAAGTCTGGACACAGTCCTGGGCAACTGGTTGGAGGTGGCCCTTCTTAAGCTGGGGATTTGGGCAAGATGACCTCCATAGGACCTTGTCAACCTCTGCTGTTTCTGGAATTCTGTGATAATTAAATTATAATTTGTTTGTTGGTTTCGGGGTTGGGTTGTTTGTTTCCTTTTTCTTGTTGAAAAGCGTAAATAGTCCAGCTTTTTTTTTTGAGTTGGTCATTAAAGGAACCTAAGTTTCAGTTTCTTTCCTTTTTGTGTGCTTAAACAATGAAGGTGAGATACAGTTAAAAACAGACAATGTATGGTGGTTGGCTCACATTCTGTGAGTTTACCTGTATGTAATGTATAAACATGTTCATTGTAAATTTTGCTTTTGTTATACCTTAATAAACCAGGTGCAGTGTTTCTTTTTGGAGCAGAAAATGGCAGATATCTGTGTTGGCAGATACTGATTGAAACTAAAAGTTGAACTTAAGAGAAGCCATGGAAGGGATGTGCACAAATTTTGCCCTTTTTGAAATGAGTTAATTTTTGGCCTGACATTTAAATTCACTAATTAAGTCTTTGACTGAAAATTTTATAGAACCACTTCATTTGAGCAGCGTGCAACTATTTTTATCACCTGGATTGCACGGTTTTATATTCAGACTTCTAATAAATGAAATTGGCTGACTGTTGTCTTTTAATAACAGTGAAGTTTAATACTGTTAAGTGCTTCCACTTGCTTGTTTTACTGAAGTGTATATAAAGTCTTGAAGAACTCTTCTTTATACTGAACAATTTAGTTGGTTTTTTCTTTACACACTTGAAAGTTACTGGACTGCTCTGGATTTATTCCATGTCCTTTTGAGTAAAAACCAAGAGCCAGCCAGCACCTTAAGACTTTCTAAATAGATGCAGCTGAAATCCCTCCTAAACTTATAACCCATTTCACATACTCAGACACATCCAACCCCAAATACAGGAAGAGATCGATAAACACTTAACCTCAGAGCCATCCTGTAGGATTGCCAACCCTCTGTTATTAGCACTGGTGTGGCTCCTGGGCTGCATGAAGGAGGATCCCTGTCTGCACTAGCACTCTCTCCCTGGCGTGCCAGAATGTTAGTAAACAGTTTAAATAACCCCCACACTTATTACTCAAAATATTCTTTTATATCAGAGCAGTAAACATTCTGGTCCTTTCATTTTCTTCTAAAAGCAGTAACTAAATAGATCAACCAAAAAAAGGAGTAAATTATACACTTAAACTTTAATTGCCTTACAGTGGTATTCAATCCTCAAAAAAAGGCCTTGCTGATGACACGTTGAGCACTCTGTAGGTTACATAAAGAACTTGCACTGAATACACTAATAAAAAGTCTGAATCTGTATTGGCTCATTGCAGTCATGTCACATTGCACTGAGTTTCAAATGTACTAAGTTTCAGAAGATGACTCTTAAAAGGCAGGGGTGCTTTCCTGAGATGGGAAATAGAAGCGTCTTTCACCAAAGAAGAAATTGTCTGAGGGATGTGTAGCTGAAAGGTTGGGAGACATTAATTTAGCATAAAGACCACATAAAAAATATTTATATAGTGATTTTTTTGCTTGACAAATAATCTGGAAGTCTGTCAGCTAAGTGCATATGGGTCAATATCATATACATGTAATTTGGTGTTAAAATTTCTTTAAAAGTTTATGAAGTTTAGGAATAAAGTTCAAAAATTTATGAGCATGTGTTTTTTTAAACAATATTTTTTCTGTTTCAGAACTTTTTGTAAAAAAAAAAACCACCCCAAACCAAAACTTAACCTCAAATCTCAAAGAGACTCTTTGAAGGTTTACACATTAAGCCTAAGTATATTGATCAATCTGGAATACAGTTTTTGCATAATTTTGCTTCAATTTGATCAAATATATATATGTAAAAAAACACCCTAGTTATTCCTTGCAGTCTTTTAACTTTATAAACCATTTCAATTTCATTTGTGGACAGTTTGGTCCGTTCCATACTGTGAAGCTTTGGGTCTCTTAAATTGAAGCCGTAAGAGTTAATGCTTCTGACTTTGACTTGAGTGGTTTGCTTCAGTAATTTTGTTATTAAAGTTGGAATTTTATTATTTAATTACAGTTTACTGAGAGGAGGCAGAGAAACTTCAACATTGTTTTAGGGAAGGGTAACAGTAGGAGAGGGATGTCTTGCTCATGAGGATCCAAGTACTGTTTAAAAGAGGTACTTTCCTTCCTAAACAGCTACATGATTGCTCATGTAAGAAATAAATATTGCTGAAAAACCTTTTGAAAATAGCTTTTAAATTGTTATCCAATTTTAAGTAACCAATCCAGAGGATAAATTTAACAAGAGCACATTTGCAGCCAGTTTGTTTGTGTATAAACATTCATGTTGTAAATAGTCATATGTTTGAGTAAAAACTTTTTTTTATACCTTGTGGTTAGTGAACCTGTTCATCATTAAAAATGGCAATAATAGAGCTTGTGACGTAGCAGTGGCCTTTTCATACCACAGAAACTAAAAGGGACTATATTAACCATGTAATCTTGTTGATAATAAATGTTGAAAATTAGGGAGAAAACTGAGTGTATTCATGGGGATTTTACTGGGTTATAAGTGGCAAGAATTTGGTGAAAGTACTCCTTGTAATGGTAGTTACCTAAAATAGCAATAGTATTAAGACAAACAAAAATATTTTGGGTACTTGAAGCTGAGAGCATGTTTCTTGCTCTGATAGCTTCTGTTTTTTCTTCCTAAGTACTATGAAAACTAGCTATTTAATATTTTTGGTAACAAGATGTCCGTCCCTCGTGCTGTTTCATGGTTTGTCCTAGACACTTCAGTTAACTCCCTTTGTTTATTTGTTCATGTTCTTTCCCTTCTTGTTACAAAGAGAAGATGGGCCCTCTGAACTTGTCACTCAGGTTTATATGGATAAAATGACCGACTCCGGAATGCATTTTTAGACTGTTGTTATTAATACTACTAAATTATTAGAACCATCTGGCAAGGCTTTGCACATCATCCACCAGTATTCTCCTGAACAAATTATGAATGTGTCTAGGGAGAAGGGAGACTGAAGGAGATTCCCATCCAGCAGTTATATACTTGGAAGGATAAGGGAGTATGGACAGGCTGTTCTGAGCCAGCTGGCCTTAGTGCCAGCAGACAGTCCTGGCATGTTTAATTTACTGTTATAGTCCAGTCTTTGTTTTATACAGCATACCAAACAGAAACTGTGAGAATCTAGGCTTTCCATGCTGGGCATATATATGAGGGGTTATATATCATTTGTCTATTAGATTACTTCCAGGTTTCCCCACTTACTGCTGGGTGCTATTGAAAGAGTGACTTTCATAGCTGTGTTTGGGCTGTATTTACTCAGAGCAAGGGCCACCAAGTTATGCTGGGAAATATCTCAGTGGGCCATGGTTTTGCATAATTGTCTAGACAGGATGTTTTGAGAATGTAACCCACTCTTCTGAATGCAGTGTTGTGTTAGTGTTTTGGAATTTCTGCACAGCAGTAGTATAGTTATTCACATCTCTTAAAACATGAACTTAATAACACTGATGTTAAAAGGTGATAGAAAATTCATTAAAATCATATGTAAATTAAAAGGGACTTCATGTGCTGAAATGGAACAAGGCAACTGCATGCCCTGCTTGTACCAAGAGATCAGAAGTTTGGTGTATGAGTCCGGCTGGTTGCCAAGGTATAGCATCTGTACCCCATTTAATTTTCTGGGGCTTTTGGTACTGATGATGGTCACTGTTGCTGGCCTTCCAATGTGGAAGTGCTGTTCCAAGGCTGTTGCTTTAGGTATGCCTCTACAAGCTTTACAGATTATCTCAAAAGGAGATATGGAGGAGGGGAAGAAAAAAAAAGGAAAAAGGAATTATTGGAGGGTTTTGTCAGCCAGAAATAAAAGACTTCACTTTATAGTGGCAGAAAGCGTTGCTTTTTCAAGCTTAACTTCCCAGACATAAAACATATAAGAAGAGCTTCCAACCTGGTCCCAAACCAGAGTGGTTGTTAACCTGGTCAAAAGTTACCGAAATGTACACTCTAATTCTTTAAATGGCTGCTTGGTGACTTTTTATATAGGATCATAATTGATGGTGTCAGTTTTAATAAATAATTCAGTAGTTCTCCCTCTTTGATTGTATAGCAGGATTTGTGGATAATAGAAGTCTGAGGACTAAGTGTGACTGATGAGAATGGATGGCACATTACTATCAATCTTGTCACTTTTTTACCACAGGTTAAAATTGAATTTGAGCTGTTGACCATCACTCAGCGTATTTATCCTCTCACTGTGTGTGGACCAAAAACATGCTCAGAAGGCAATTATTAAACTTTGTGTGCCTGAAATAACCAGTGCTAGTTACAAAGCCCCAGTGTCAGTGTTCCTGATTTTATTTATTTACTACATGTAGAGTGTGAGAATCTTTTGTTAATTTCTTAATTTCATTGAGCCTTCTTTTCTTGTAGTTTAGCTTTAGAAGAAATTTACACTTGTATTTACCGTTGTGAAGTCAAACTATTTAATCATTTCATGTGGTGAGAAAGGTCTTATTTGACTCTGATAATTATGATGAATGCTTTGTAGTTAAAAGCCAAGGTCAATAAATGAAGGTATTCTAGTAACATTTGTTCTTCTCTGTGTCTGTGTACATAAGGACAACAGTCTTTGGCTGATTCTGCCTAACTGCCTGTTTCGATTTTTTTTCTTTATCTCTTTTTTGCCTCAGTTGTAGTTCATGATTCATCATCTTGGAGTCTTTTCCACTGTTCAGTCATCTTCAGTCCTAAGTGGAATTCTGTTTGATTGTACTTGGCTCCTGTCATACCTTTCTGTATCATGATGTCCAGTAATCAAGATGTTGTTGGATGATTCTTTATTTAAATGTGCCAAGGGAGAGCAATAAACCATTTCTATCCACCATATTTCTTACTTGTTTTTTCTTTCAGATTTCTGTTTTTCATTATCACTTTTGTTTCAGGGTTCACCAATCCCTTGAATATGGTTGGAACATGGTAAATATTACCTCTGCCATATCAGCCTTTGCCCTAACCAAAAACAGATCAGTCAGTCATAATATAATGTAATTGTAAGTCAAATAAACTTTCTTTTCTTTGGAAGAGAATATATTATTACTACTTTCAGGAACTTATTTGATCACAGTCTGTAGAAGAATCCTAACATTCTTTAAGGGGCTTCTTTTTTTTAACATAAAATAAAAGAGAAGCACTGCATGAACACGTGGCAAACTTGGCTTCTTCCATATCCCAAAAGGTTGCGTATGGATTGATTATCCCCCCTTGCTCCCTTGCCTCATGACTTCTCTACCAGTATCAACTCTATTCAGTCCAGAAGTTATCCCTCTCAAAATAAATTTGAGCTCTTCCCTACACCAGTTTCTTCCCTGTGCTCTCATCAGTAGCCCAGGGAATAGTGCTAGGAGCACTCCAGAGCATACAGATCAGCGCTTTGAGCCCGAAGCTTCGGCCTAGCTCATAAAACTTGCTTCCTGATTTCTCCCAGCCCTTTCTCTACTGTCAACACTCTTAGGAGCCATGGGTGCCTGTCTACCTCAAACCCTCTCTGGGATACCACACAGATGGCAAGTCATGTGTGCTGCTTTGGTGCTTAGAAGTCTGGACGTGAGATGGTCTTCCCTGGTAAAATTAAACTACCTGTGTGCTTGATACTAAATCTCTGTCCACTTGCCTTCCCACTGTATGACATTTTTTTCTCTCTGAGTATCTCCCAGCTATCAATAATAGAGAGTAATATAATGGATGTCAATTGCTCTGTGCTATCCCTCATGTTGACTTATGCCTCTACTTTTGTGTGTTTATTTTTGGGATGGTTTGAGTTTTGGTTTTGTTTTTTGGTTTGTTTGTTTTTTTTTTCTTTATTAGGTTTGTGGGGGAATTTTTTGTTTGTTTTGTGGTTGGTTGTTTTTGTTGTTTTTTTTTTTTTCATTTGGCCAAACTCTGTTCAAAGGAGAGTATTCTTTATGCCTGGCATCTGTAAGCTGCCTGCAACAAGTGCACACATGCTGCAGTTGTTACACATCCTGCATTAATCAAGAAATCTTTACCTGCCAGGGTGCTCTTAAAGGATTGTATAAGGCCATAGCATGCTCCAGAAATTATTCATGTTCATAGTTTTAAACCTGTGCCTGTGTGTGTTCCAGTAGAGGCCAGAAGGTTAGTGCACAGCCAGTAAACCTTTTTGTGCTCTGAATGAACTGATGGCTTGATTACCTCCCTTCACCATGAGTGATGCAGATTACTAGGGCATATTACAAAAGCCCCTGTTAAAGCCAAAACAAGCTTGATTTTAGGGTCTGTGGAGTTGAACTTCACCTTTTGATGGGGAGCAGTGTGGGAAGATATTCTGGTAGACAATTGAAGGTCCATTAAAACAATTCAGAACACTACTACAGGTGAATAGATAATATTGTTAAGCTGATTGCTACATGAAACTTCTTTGACTGAAATGAAATGCCAAGCACATGCTGTTTGCATCAGTGGATGAGGAGCTGTTCTGTGTTTAATGCCCCCCTCCACTCCTGACTATGCTCATTCAACTTTGTCTACAATCCCAATTTGCAATTTATGTCCTCTCCACACTGAGTATCAATAAAACATGAACATATTGAGTAGATACAGTCATTATACATCTAAAATAAATTAATTTCTGGTAGGACTGTCTGAAGGCTAGAAGCCTTTCATCAGGTATAGACCTCAATAATATTATTTTACTTGAAGTATTGTTTCATTCACAAAACAGCATTTGTAATATTTGCAGACATCCTAACATAATAATTGGGTTTCTAGCAATAGCTAAATAGCAGATAAGATTATGTTTTTGTATGACAGTCATATGTACTCTGTACCATTCTCTGAAAGGATAATGGAGCACTACTATGTACTTAAACTGGCTTAGCTTCTGAACTCTATTTTAAACCTTTGTAGCAGTAAGCTTTTATGCTGTAATATATGCTCATTTCTGTAATGCTAAGCTCACATTTATTAAAGCTACAGCTTCCAAAAAATATCCCAGTTTGTGACAGTACCTCCTACAACTACTTCTTCTTTCCTTTATGATGAGCAGATACCTAGTTTTTATATTATTTTTATGTGATTTGGTTTTTCAATGGCAAAAAATTATACAATCACTGTGTGGTTTCTGAAGTCTTCAGAGAGGAAGCTCTATGGCTAATTTCAACCAATTTGACATGAAAGTAGGAGTCTAAAAATGCTAAATTCCTACAATAAGCCTACACACCATATGGCCCAGAGCCCACTTGTAATCCTTGTAGCTATTCCTTTCGTGTGCCAGTGGCCAGGGGGCAACATGTTCCCTTTCATCACATATTCAACAGATCGTCTGCAAAACAGGAGAGCCAATTTCTTCCGACAGTTTCTCTAGTGAATAAACTCACAAGCAACACAAAGGGTCAAAACACACTTCTCAACTTCTTTTGGATAGGCAGAAGTCCCTGTTTAGAGATATGTTTAATATTAAGAAGGAACTGAGTTTTGGAAGTACCTCCAATATTAAGGGATCTGCTGTTTTGGAAAGAGCTAGAGCAGACAATTTTCATGGTACTTTCTCTCTTGGCTCTGTGCCTCAGGCTGCCAAAATACCAGGTGCTGCGGGAGGACAGTGAGCTGACTGGCATTCTTTAGAGCGATATGGAGTTTGTCTTTGAGCTTCAACCTTCAGAGATCTGATAGAGCTGTTGTTATGCAGGCAGTAATTTTAAGAAAAGATGTGGGTTTGTGGGGGGCTGTAGTCTCAGGGCTGGTTCCTAGTAAAGCAGTTGACTGTCAGTGAAGTGCCCGATTCAGGCAAGATTCAAGATTTCTTTGGTCAAAGGATGGGAGGATATTAATTCCTGCAGAATTGTGATCATTGTGTAAGTCCTTCAGCTATCTTTTTGACAAGAAGACAGTGCAGTATCTTTCTGGATTAACAGATAAATGACTTACCTTTTAGTGTGCTGTAGCCAAGGAGATAAAAGTGCCCTCTGTCACAATTCTCATACTTTCCTAAAAGCTTGACTGGAATTAATAGCATACTTCCCCTGTGTCTGAGCATATGTGCAAACCTACAGTTGTTGATAATTTAGCTGTCAGGTATGTTGGATTAATATTCAACTTCCAAGTCATACTGCTGTATGATGTTAGCACAGACCACATTTAAAGGTAGGACAGAGAATCAAAACAGAACTATATTATATTGTAGGGGCTGGTGCATTCTGGAGAAGGAAGACAAGAGAGCAGGGTGCTTATTATTATTAAAGAAATTGGAATTTCAGATTATGCTTGCTATTTAAGTCTCTCTATTTTGAGTGAGGGACAATTTTACTGGTGTTAAACTTAGGAGTTTTCTCTGTTCCAGATTTCTTTACCTACTTTTGGTCTGTGTAGAGGTGTGAATTTTTATTGTCTTGCTCAGATGATGTGCTTTTAGGTAAGTGTTCTTGTGACATGCAGCTTGTGACATGCAGTTTGGCTGTGTGTGTCTATCAATCCTGTCTGCTGCTTCTTCCTTCCCGGTACTGTCCCCTACCCTCAGTGGCCAAATTTCAGCCAATATTGACAGAAGGAAAGAGGTTTCAGAGACACTGAATTCATATGAAGTTCCTGAAAATCAAATGACTAATAAAGAGGATTCTTTTGCCCCGCGGGAATATTAATATGCAAATATAACCCATATTAGACATTAGAGAATCCCCATGGGAACTCAGCCCTGAGGCGCAAACCCATAATAAACTGTTGCTTACTGGCACTGTCGTTTTGTTTCCTGTTTTTACCAGTTGATCTCCAGTTTGGGGCTTTTGGGGGTTGTGAGAACAGGGGAGAAAGAGAAAAATAGGATTCTGTGTAAACTAAAAAACTGTTTCACTTCTGTTTCTTTTTAAATTGTAGCAAGTTTTGAAAATTTTGTTACTATTCTTCAAAGAACTAACTTTGGCTAAATGCCTTTTCTTTTGAAAGACAGTGTGGAAAGGGTTAGATGTCCTTGGCTGAACATAAGTTTCAGTCTTTCAAAAATCTTATGCTTTGGCCTTTCTCTGACAGCTGTAACTGAAAATACCTGTTTCATCTCAGTTCTTGAACTAGAGTTAATCCATCAGTTAAGCACCATTTTGGTTTATGTCTCTTTAATTCTTAAATGGAGGAAAAATACTTCAAATAAAGTGCTGCTAAATATTAGAAACAAACATGGGACCAAAAAACCTTGTAAAAGAAAAATTAGTGGAAAAAGAAATATTATGATGCGCAATTCTATTTTTGTGATTTGCAGTTATGAGAAGTGCCTCGTATTCATAAACATATGAATATGTAGAGATTGTGTTGCCCTGGATCAAAACTGAGCACTTCTTCCTAGACAAGCTGTTGATTTAAATTGCAGAGAACTAACTTGGATCAACCAAATACACACACTACTGCATGTACATTACATTTAAAATTAAAAAAATTTCTACTTCTAGAGGAGTAGAAAGATATTGTGTAGAATTTTTACAAAACTACATATATTTGGTGTTCAAGTTTGTGGTGTACTTATCTGTCTGTCCATCCCCTGCCCTCCACCCCTGCCAAAACAAGCCCCAAAAAAACAAAAAACAAAAACAAACCAAAAACCCCACAACAACAACAACAACAAAAAACCAAACAACCACAAAAAAACAAACAAAACAAAAACAAAAAAAACCCCACCCATCAAAACAAATAACAATTTATGCAGTCTATTACTTGGCTACAAGATGTAGATCTGGCTTAGATTTATGATTCTCAGGTGTAGGTGTCCTGCAAGGTACTGATTATTTCATTCTGGAGTGCACATCAGATTGATAGGGGATGTCAATAAAATAGATAGCTGTATAGAGTGGATAACTGATGTTACAGTGCTGAACCGAGTCAGGAACAGTCAGATTTCATTACATGTATTTATCTGGGACTCTAGCACTGGGTTCCTAGGAAATCATCTGTAGGTAGCATTGGGATCACTCTCTGTCTTTTCTTGGATCCTAAGCCACTGTAGGAATTGCTTTTCCACCAGTCCTAGGAGGGGAGCTTGTCTTAACCTGTCCTTTATGGTAACTATAGTTACTGATTCCTTAGAGTTGCAACTTGTGTTTCATTGGCCGCGTTTCTTTTGCCCTCATATTCCCCCAGACCCCCTGCGGGTCTGAAACAACACAGGGTATCCTTCTGTCCTCTGTTGTCTTTCGAGTGCTTTGCAAAGGGACTGTGCTGGGTCAGGTGTTACACCTTCATCTGCTGAGGAGCTGATTAGCATTAGAGCTGATGATAGATACTTCTGCTGATAGTGCTGAAATCCAAAGACTTAATGCCGCTCAATGTAAATAGATATGGCTTTGCCTTTCAATATAATGTAAAGAGAAAAGAGGCAACCACCATTGAAACGCAAATGATTTCAGCATTAGGGTATATTAGTGTAATGACAGCATTGAAGTAATGTCTGCTGACTTCTGAGTAGGTCAAGTAGCATGTAGTGTTTGGAAGACCTGTGTTTTTTGTGCATGAATATAGCTCAAACTGAGACAACAGCTTCCATAAAATGAATTTATTCTACTACAAAAAGACTGATTTACACAAAAATGTGTTTGCATTGTGCAGAATGATGGAAAGTGGTTTTAAGCTGCACTTCATTGCTCTAAAATTTTCAGGTTTTTGGTTCTTCCCCAAACCCATAAAATAAATAAAGGTATCTTGTATTAAACAGCTGTATTTTAGCAGGAATTAACATACAAATGCCTGAGACTGAAAGTTTATAATGCGTTTTATCCTTTTTATGCTTATCTGTTTTAAATAGCTTCAGTGCTCTGTGAAGACAAAGGCACTGGTGTACATGCCACTGATAATAGACAGTGTGACCGTATCATGTATGCTTCCTTAATAATGTCTGACATTATCAGATTGATTAACTCAGCAGGGGGCTTTAATCAGATTTAACTACTGTTGGCAGCTGTACACTGGCAGAATAGTAATACATCAGAGAGTAATATTGAACTTCTTTTATAAGCTGTATTAATCTTGAAACTAAAAAATGTACCATAAAAGTTATCATTATTTCAAGTACTAATGCAAAGAGAAGTGAAGCTTACACATTGCTTACACAGTCTCAAATCTGTTTTGAAATGTGCTTTACCAAATTTTCTGTCTTCACCAGTGCCAAATACTGATGATTTTCAGATTCTCCTTTGGTAGTTAATGGAAGTGTGTCTTAAATATAGATATTTCTTTCAGGATTCAAAGACCAATAAATCATTTGGGACTCAATGACTTAAGCAGAAAAAATAATGAAAATGTTTCGTAACTACAGTTTTAAGCATTTGTGTATGTGACAAAGTAATGATAGTTGGGTTTTCTGCTTTGTCCTCTTCAAATGCCATGTTATGACACATTGCCTTAGTTTTATTTCATGCAGAATAGTCTCAGTATTATTAAATAAGATGCAGGCTTCAAAGATGTTCATTTAACATTCATTCCTAGATCAATAGGTCAGAAGGGACAACTGTGATCATCAGGTGTGACCTTCTGCCTATCACATGACATTAAGATTTTCCGAGTTCATTCTCATTTGAACTAAAGCATGTCTTCTTGAAAAGACTGACTTTTGATTGAAACAAATTAATGAAGGGGACAAGCATAGTCCTTGGCTATTTGTCCCAGTTATCCTTCGGATAAGTTGCAGTCTGGCTTGGTTTTGGAGGTTTTTTGAGTGTAGTCAAATGCTGATTCTGCTGCTGCTACATTGTGTTTTTCATTAACTTTCCTAACTTTGTATTTGTCCATAACTTCCCATTTAAAAGCAAAATAATTCCAGTTCCTGGAGTATTCTTGTTTCACAGTAAGCTTTTTAAGGTTTTGACTACTGTTGTGTAAGGTACCTGTGTTTAGCTGGTTTTTTGTGGCACATTTTTGAGTCTTCCTTCCTAAATAAAATTTTGTTGTTATTCTGAATATACTGTCTGCATTTGTGTGCCTTGCATATACGACTTTGTGTTTCTCGATATTCCAAAGCTGCTTTTTGCTTGTATTGATCTTATCAAGAATTTCGGGTTGTTTGACCTAGGTAGTTCATTTCTCCCATCTCTGTTGAACCTGTAATTGTTACCAGTGAGGATTTAGTTTACTTCAGGTTATGAATATAAATATGAAGCCGCAGAGCACCAAGACTTGATTTTACAGGTTACTGCTAGACTGTTTCAATTCCTGCTTTTTCAACTGTGCCTGAAGTCCTGCCATTTTATTTTCTGCATTTCTTATATTGCAAGCAGATTGGAAGAGTATGACCTTCTCTCCTCCTCTTCCAGATTACAAGTCTTAGATGACTGACATCCCATAGCTGGTACAGCAGACTGAGCTGTGCTTAAACAATAATTTCCTCATCAGAACAATTTCTTCAAAATTTTTTGAAAATTCTTTATAAATAGTCTTTCACATTGCTTAATTCATAATTGGAAGAGCAAGGTAGTATCTAATTTGGGGAGTCTTTAGTGTCCTATCTGGTATTTTTTGTTTCCATCTCAGACTCTGGCAAGAGGTGCTGCACAAGTGAGCTTTGCAGAAGAGGGAATAATGCAGCTGACTACAGGTTGGAAAAATCCTTATTTATGTTTCAGTGGTCTGACATATCTTCAGATTCATAGAGTTTCACGTCCATCTCTTCAAGGCGAGGTTGGATGGGGCTCTGAGCAGCCTGGTCCAGTGGGAGGTGTTCCTGCCCATGGTAGGTAGGTTGGAACTAGATGATCTTCGAGGTCCCTTCCAATCCAGGCCATTCTGTGATTCTGTGATCATTGCTAAAACAGAATAAAATCATTGGTAGGAAGTTAGGTGAGGAAATGGTTAAAAATGATCATAAATAATAAAATTGTAATGAAATATGTGAATTACTTTATAGAAATCTAATTTACTTTTTTCCCAGAATACCAAACTTCTCGCTCCAAATGGAATGAGATATTACAACTGCTGCAATGTTCCTGCTGCTTTGCTGAGTTTATAATGGAAGCATCTCAGGCAGTGACAACTGTGTGTACTTCATTATGTATATGACAGAGAATTTCATTTCTATAGTGTAAGCAAGCAAAGAGATGTTATTTTGAATGTATTTGTGATTATACAGGAAAGTGCTGTTGGGGACCTCTAAAATAGATGAGCATTGATCACTATAGCAGAGGTGGAAGAGAGTCAATGATAACATACATTCAAACAAATCGAAGTAGCATTTAAGCAGTTCAAAAATACTGTCATTTCAATAAGATGCAGTAAGAACCATCAAAAGTGTTGATAGTTCTCCAATATTTCTGCATACTTGAGGGGGAGGGAGGTGGGAAAGATAGTAAGTTGATGAATATGTCAGGTATGAAGAGGAAATGCTTCTGAGAACAAGCAAATGTTTAAGCAGAATGTTACTAACATTGCAATAGACATTGGCATCTGGCAGTCATTTAATTTATGACAGTGTGTATTTAAGCAGCAATTGCCCAGAAAGGCAGCAGATTATAAAAACGTACATAATTTTTTTTTTATTCTCATTGTGCTTTTGTTATTGTGATTTTTTTTTTTCATTTTACAGCCATCCTTTATAAGTCTAGTACCTCTGAGGCTGCCTTGCAGATCATTAAGGTGTTTTGAAACTGCTTTTGAATGACAGAGTTTTACAGATTACTTTCCTTCCGTGTGACAGAAAGTGTTCCGTGCCACTATTATGACAGATAAAATTGTTACCAGTCTGATGTTCTGGGAGCCCTATGGGGTATACTTGTATGTATTTGTTTGAAAATGTGTTATTTACAATTCTCATTTGTTATTTCATGTCTTAAGGCCTAATTAAATTGGTTTGTGGATCAAACTGAGTCTCCAGATTTATAAAAACAAAAACAACACAAAAAAATACCTGACAGAAATAACAGTAGTGATTCAAACAAACCTTTTACAGGCATATATCTCACATAGTCTTATGCAGTGCTATACCTAAATATGTATTTCCATGTTTTTCCTTGTTCAGGATAGACTTGAGTAGCCCTTATGGTAGCCTTTATGGTCTCCTCAGCTAGTATTTGTGTAGTATTTTTGTCACATAAGACTTACTCATTTTAGCACAGGAAGGTACACAACATAGAAGGGGTTCAGATAGTACAACGTATTTTTATGTGGATTTGGTTGTTACTGGTAAGGCAGAAGAAAGAACATATTCTCTGAAATGACTTTACTTCATAAAGTGATGTATGGGACGCAAAGATTGATTAATCAGGTTCTCTGCTTGCTGGCAGATGTTTTGTTCCATGTCCCCATGAGTATCACCTGCTCTGGAGAAAAAAAATAAACTGCTTTACCAGCAAGGATAAATTAGAAAAAACCAAGTCAGCATTTGAACAGTGAATTCAGTTGTTGTAAGAAAGAACTTAATGTATGCTAATAACTAGCCCACTTCTTAAAATTACTGAAAGATAATGCATTACCTGTACCAAAAAGACATTTTAGGGAATTGCACAGTTACAGATTTTCCTTCCTTACCGCTTAGATTTTTGCAAAAGGGTTTTTGCCTTCTGTATCAGTCTTTGAATACCAAGTATCCTATGAATTTGAAGCTCCACTTACCTCTAGCAGCTGGAAGGAACAGGCTGTCCAAAGTATTTTGGAGCTTGTGAGACTGAATGCTGGGATTAGATTGCTTGCTTCTTTTGCAGCCTGCCTGCTGTTGCTTTAAAAAGGGATTTTTAACGTCTTTCACACAGTTCCCCAGGGTTATCTGGGTTATCCTGAGTTTTCTTTTTCCAATGAGTCATTGCTACTACTCATGATAAGCTTCTCTGTTTGGTTTTTTTTCCACTGGTAGAGTGAGATTCACATACTTATTGCTACTTTGGTTTAGGCATATGGCTGAAGAAAAGAATCACAAGTTTTAAAAAAAAGTTAATTTTCATTCTGCTCCTGCAGCCAGATAGAATTTTCTTTAGGCTTGGGACGACTGCCTTACTGGTTTGTAGTTGGTTATTAAGTTCATAATTGGAAAATTGCATTTTTATCCTAGAAAGAGAGGAAGCTACTTTTGCTGCAAAACATAATTATTTTTCATAAAAACTGTTATTGAGTTAGATGACAAAGTGGTTATAAACCACTTTTCACTTGTCACTGCTATTCAGAAGAGTGGATTTTTACAGCCCTGTTGCCATGGACCATCAAATTTTGTTCTAGGCAATTGAGTTGGGACTCAAAGATAGGACAAATAAATCCTGGAAATGTAATCCCAAATAAAAGATCATACAGTTTCCAGTAGGATAGTGGGCTCCATTTATTTAGTGTCTTAGAAATAGCAGAACTTTATATCTGATGACAAAGCTTTTAATTGTCAGAGAAAGCAACAGTAATCTCTTGTGTAAGATCCAGGGGGAAAAAATAGCTGAATATGAAAGGACAAAGGATCAGAGCAAACAGCTCTCATCAATAGATGTGTTATAGTGAACTCAGCATGCTGGAGATGTGTAGAATAGATCATTACTCCTCTGAAGAAAGTGGCATTTTCACTCCGATATGGAAGCAAATACAATTTGAGATACACTGACAATCTGCTTGTGGGAGTAGATTGAAAGAAAAAGTTTTTCTTTTACTATGAACTATACCTATAAAATAACTAGAATGTAATAATTTGGGTCAGATCATTGTGGCAGAATTATTAATTTAAATATTCTTTTTAAAATACTCTATAGTCCACATTGAAGTTGTGAAACCAAGACACAATTGTTACTGTGTCAAACATTGTTCCTCAACTTGGGGCACTGAACAAAAGTGAAATTAAGTTTCTGGTTTCAGAGTGGGAGGGTATTACTTTTAGTTTAGTAGTGTGGCAGTCATGAAGCTAAAATGCTAATATTTATTTGGAATAAAGAAGCTGTTAATTATTTTGTAGAATACTATTGAAAATCCATTAGTGTACAGGAGAGCAAAATTGATTGTGCGTCTGCACACATTTTTACTGGTCCTTGGGAAAAATGTCACTGCAGATTAGAAGTGTTCTGTCCTGGGATCTAAAAAATCTGTAGTCTTCAAGCTTTATTAAAAAAGGGACAGAGAAATGGCTTGCAATGTCAGTGAAGGCATGCTATCTATATCCATTAACTTTGCAAGAAGGACATTGGAGTTATGTTGTATTATCCTAAAAGGTGCTAAATTGTTCCCCTCCTGGGAAAATGTATCAAGAATTTGGTGGCATTTTACCTCAGCTAAATAATTAATTCCTCCCTTCAGTGGCTAGGACACTTACTGGGGTAGCTGACTCTCAAAAAGGATGAGCAGATCTGCTCTTAGTGCTGTACAGAGCTTCTTGTTGGAAAGATTGCAACTGTGGCACTAAATAATAAACAAGGGGAGAGGTATGGGGGTGAGTAAATGGTTATAAATGCTTAGGGAGAGAGTGAGGACTTCTCTTTGTGTGTTTTTCTTAACCAACTGGACTTCCTGAGAGTTCTTAGAAAACTAAAAGCTGTGTCCATCTGGCAAGCTTGTCACCATTATGATGGAGCTAGGCAAGGATTCAGGGAGAGATAGGTGTGGGTGACTGATAGTCATATCAATGTCAGTTGTTCCAAATTTATGCCAGCAAAGTGCTTTAAGAGAATGAAAACTATAGCAGGACTAAAAAATGCAGTGGGACTTTAAAACTACTAAGCAGGACTTAGAACTTAGCAGTAGCTACTGCTAACACTGCAGTAGCATGTCTAATATGTCTGTTATTTTTGTGTATCCCTATTTAATTGAAATCTCAGCTGGCTTCCTTGCGTCTCTGTGAAGTTCCAGGTCAGAGTTCTAGAATTCTTGAGTGGGATCCGACTTTAATCAACCATTTATGTTAAATGAGCGTATTCAGTCATGGACAATTTTAAGCAGCCTACTGTATGTAACATAGTTATTATGTTATTTTTATATTGCACCTATTTTACTTTCAAAACTACGGTGCTCAGTTTTTATATGCTGTTATTTAAAATTGTGAAGAAAATAAACAAAGATTTAAGTAATCATCTGAAAATGTTAATAATTTGGTGGTTTTTTATACGCTGAAAGACACAGTAATAAAACCAGAAAGTAACCTCTACAGATGTTTAAACAGTGTTTCAAATAGAGCATCTACATAATATATTTTAGCCAAATTCAAGTACTTTTTTCAATTAAACTTTTTAAATACCAAAATTGTATTGTTTGAGGCTTTGAACATTAAGAGTTCCATATCAATCACATAATTATCCTTATGGTATTTTTGCTCAAACCAATGGCAGTATTCAAAGATGCCTTTTAGCAAAAATTCATATTTCTTTGATTCCATTTTATTTACAAATCTTATAAATAAACATGTCAGCAATGGAAAAAAAAGATTTTCAGTAATTTAAAGTTTCTGTCTATTTAGTTCTTTCCCACAATACTGTCCTGCTTTGACTTTCTAGGCTACAACTAGGGAGCCTAAGGATTGCTATTCTACTCAGTACTGAGGGTTGCCAGGCCTCTCTGGGTCAGCATGCAGCTTTCACTGACAGATTTGTACGAGAGCAGGATGCATCCCCTGCTGCATTTTGCCTCTCTGTTCAGCTAAAAACTGCAGGACAGTGTCAGGATAAATTTTTGTGATGGATACTGTTATTAAGCTTTGGAGGAGGGTGGAGTTGCCTTAGTTTAGCTTAAAAATTTTGATCCCATTTCAGACAGATTATCAATACACAAAAGGATGTCAGTTATCTTGAACAAATCAACCTTTCAAGTTTCGTCCTTGGAGAGAAGTAACTAAAGCAAGTACTGATTGGTCAGTTAGGCTAGTCAGGGGACTCTGCTACAAAAATAGATCTTGGAGGAAACAGAAGACAGAAAAAGCATGGATAAAAGAAAGGAGCACATAGGAATGCTTTCTTTGCAGATGAGTGCTTGTAATTGGATGGCAAATCTGCACAAAAACTGACTGCGAGAAGGAAAGTCAAAAAACAATGTGTTTATATAGAGTGGGATCCTGTTTTCTGAAGCTTAAAATTATTCAATAGTATGAATCCAGCAGGGAAGTGGTGAACTGGGTGTTTCACTGTTATGTGCAGAGCTGTGCATATCCTGTCCTGCTTAAAATATGGGCAGTATTATGTAGTGTCCAAAATATCAATTAGTTTAACTTTTTTATGTGCGTATCTCGAGCGATGAGCCATAAATGCAGCATCCACAAGGATGAAGCTCTGGGAAAATGTGCTAAGGGCTGCTGAAGCATCTGTGAAACATCACCTAAGGTTGTCTTTCCTTGAAGGATTATCAGATAGAGCCAATGTCAACAGGAGACATGCCAGAGTGGGTGAATCAGTGCCAAAGGCCAGAGCACACAGTCCCAGCTGCAAGCAAAGAGGTTCTATCAGGACGATGGAAGATAGATGTTATCTATTCTTTTCTCAGAGTATCCTTAGCATTCCAACATTTTTCTCTGCGCATGACCACAATATCAGAGGAATGTCAAGCCATGCCAGGATCCTTAAGGTAGCATTCAACCTCCAGTAAAAGGCCATGGAGCTCCATCTCTAGGCAGGTTCGTACAGGCTGTGGTGGAACCAGTGGTTTATATTATTCTCATATTGCTCACTTTGAGAAGCTTCACTATTCTCTTACATTCATTCCAGATAAAGACATCATGCCTTGCCCACCAGTCCGTACAAGGTTTTATCCAGTTTGCATCATACTAGGATGTCTTAGGAGTATAATAATTAACAGAGGCATTATAGTAGAAGGCAATAAACTGCTGCATCACTAGACAAATCTGTTTGTTGAGCGATGCAGCAGTGCCTTCACATGGAACAAGTTCCCCCTTATTACATCAACTTCTTTTTTGCATATGACAAACTAAAATTAGTTGTTTCAAAAGTGAAGTGTTAAATTTAATCTTTGTGCAAGTCATACTGCTGATGATTCAGCTGGATTTCAAGATAACAGTAATGGCATCCTAGTTGATGTGTTAAAGGTGCAATTTTTTTAGAGCTATGTTCTTGCAATCAATAAATGGAGTTATTCTTTTGAGCATACCATTATTTTTCTCACTTCTTTAAGCTTAGTCTCAGGTAGGGGTTTAAGCACCCTTGTAAAGTAGAACTCATTTTATGACTGTCTTGAATTAAGTGTATCACAAAAATCAAACAAGGTAATAGGGAACAAATATAGACGTTAAAATCGCAGTGCTGGTTCTGCAAAGGATTTTTCAAACTCAGTATAGTGAGTATCTGAATAGTTCTATTGTGTCAGTGGCCACATTTATGCACTTAGTTTCAAAATGTGATGCAGCAATTTCATGTTTTGTGTTGCAATTTTTATGCCTGAACTCAACCTATATGTATGTGTATTCTCTAAGTGAATGGGTTGAAAACTGACTGTGTGAACAAGTAGGGGTTGCAGAATTGGTGCTTTTGAGAGAAGTGATCTAACCAAAGGACTAAAGCCCCTGCTGCCGTACTTAGGAAATTGGATTCTGTCATACTTTCTGAGACAATATTAAGAACATAATTATGTATTTATAGTAACACTTAGATTTCATTTGGTGAGAACTGATGCAGACAAGTGGGAATGTCATTTTGAATTACCCAGGATCACTACATTTTACTACAATGTAACAAAAATGGAAACATGTATATAGGATGTACTGGAGTACAACATATGGGAAAGACAAGGACCTGTTGGAGTGTGTCCTGGGGCTTGAAACACCTCTCCCATGTGGCACATTGAGAGACTTGGGGTTGTTTAGCCTGGAGAAGAGAAAGCTCTGCGGAGATTTTATTGTGGCCTTTCAGTACATACAGGGTGCTTAAAGGAGTAATAGACTAAAAGAGCGTAGATTCAGACTACATATAAGGAAGAAATTGTTATGATGGGGTTGGAGCAAGTTGCCCTTAGAGATGGTAGATGCCACATCCCTAGATGGTTGGAAAGGGTTGAACAGCAGCCTGGTGTAGTGGAACGTGTCCCTGTCCATGGCAGGGGAGTTGGAACTGGATGAGCTTCATGGTCTGTTCCAATCCAAACCACTCTGTGATTCTATGATATAATATTTAGGGAAAGGGGTTTTAATAACACTGGTATAAAGTAGTTCTCCTTTCTTACCTAAAAGAAGATTCCATGCACAAGAGCATTCTGAGTGCAGTGGCTTTTGTCACCCCTTCTCACCAAGCCTGCAGCTTTCACAGCATCAGACTGAAACATGGATGTAAACAAAGGGCAGCACGCAGAGGAGTAACACAGACTAGGAGAACCTCCAGACATGGACCTAGCCTGGTAGTGTGGTTTTCTGTGCTCTCTCATTCCCATGTGAAACCATCCAGCTCTGTGGAAGGGCTATTTCCATTGTCATTTCTCTCCTAAATTTGTTGCAATTTTTTGGATTATTGCACCTTTCAAGATTCTTAAGCAGACCTTTCTAACTTTGCCTGTACTTCACAAGTGAAATTTCAGTTGGATTGGATTAGAGATATGAAAGAGATGGCTCACCTGATCAATAATGTGTTTCCTTAGTTTCAATATGATAGCATTTGCTACCCAAGGCTGTTGGCTTTTTGCTTAACTAATCCATGAAGATTTTACTGTTTCTGATACCAATCACGTATGTCAGGTAACGCACCAAATTTAACTCTGTCTGGAATCACTTCTCAAGTAGTAAGCAAAAGTAACAAAAAATTACTTCACATGAAGTGTAGTATGTTTGCATAATTTCACTGTACAGACAATTTCTGCATGGCTATATCTGCTACAGTCATATATATGCATCATTCTGCAGTAGTGTACTGCATAAATGTGAGTTTGTATCCATTCTTCAATCCCAAAAGTAATGAATTTATTAAAAATAAGTGGGCCTTTTTGTTTAAACCTCCAATTACACTTCACAAATTCTCACTGAAATTTCTTTGTTCCCTCATTTTCCAGACATTTATTTTGCTTCCTATTAACGTTTTTTTTTCCTTTTAATTGAGCAAAACTATTGCCCCTGACACAAAAGATATGGCTTTATGTTTTGGCTGGCTGCAAATTCTGCCCACCTTTTTAGAGGAAAAAGTCTTCATGTTGACTATAAAGCTGCTCTCCTGCCCAGTGGTCCTTGTGGTAGAAATGCATATATAGTGCTTTTGACCTCTGATTTTAGCTGCGTGGTACAAAAAGAAGGCCAGGACAGGGGCTTGACACCTCTTGTAGGTCAGAGTAGATTCCAGGCATGTTTTTGGGATGGAGAGATGTAGAATAAAAAAGAACTGTTCTTTTGTGCTGCTACTCTGCTACCCTGAACAGGTGTACTGGAGAGCGTGGACGCTGGCAGTGCCATCATTTCTGGGTGGTATTAAAGTCATCCGTTGGAGCAGGGAGCCAAGAATGGTACACTCCCTTTCAATGGTCCGTTCTTAGGGTTGATAATTGTGTGCATGTGTGTATATGTACACATATATCCACTCTACATCAGGAGCTCGTTTCCTGGTGTATTTATTGCACATAGATAATAAAGGCATTAGCTGTACTTGCTATGCTAGTTAACTGTAGCTGTTAGCTGTAGTATGTTGCAAAACTGGCTTTGCTAATTCACTTCCATATTAATCTGCTCTCTTGCAAGTTTCAAGCTTCTTTTTTTTTTTGGCTTTGTATTACCAAATTGTAGTTGGCATCTTTATTACATCAAATAACCCAACTTCTTACCATTTGTCAGGTATTTGTTCAGTTACTGTCTCTGCACAATCATCTCTGAAGATGCTATTTCAGCAGTAGGTGCCCTTTGTCAAATAAAAATACAATGATGTGAAGTGGTGTAATTTAAAGATGATGTATTTTTGCCAGACCTGCGATCAGTCATTCGGTTGCTTCCTCCTGCTTTTCATGAGGGTTTTAGGGTAGCAAAAGCAGGGAATCTCTCTGTTTATGTGTCTCCCAGTGCTAGTGAAAGAGACTTTTAAACATCTAGTACTTGCTAAATCTCTAATGTGTAAATTCAGCTGATTTAAGGGTATGGATTTACAGGGTAAATAGTTTAAAAAATAAGACAGAGTGGAAATACTTTATGTTCTCTTCTATATATCTTTGCTTACGTGGGTTTAACTTCAGAATAGAGCTTCTGAATGCTCCATATAATTTAAAGTGTGTTTTACAAAATTCACATTTAAAATACTGTCATTTTAATTTACTGTTCTATTTATGATAAGGAAGCAAATCTATCCTACTTGCTCAGTAGCATGACAGACAGTCATTCTGAATCTGGACATCCTCTGAATTCTCACAATAAATCTGCTATAATTCCTCTGCTTTTCTCATGGAATTCTAAACAGGTATTGATTTTTTTAAAAAAAGGTGTATGCAACCAATCAAAGAAATAGAAAATTTATTGAGATTTTGACTTTAGTTTCTCTGAAATATTCACACTTTTATATTACAGTTTTCATCAATCTGTTTGGGGTCACTTAAGATGCTGTTTTAGACAGTTTGATGGACTGCTGCAAGTTGATGGTAGGAGTTTTCTGGCTGGTTCTGTTGGAGCTGCCTGCTCCACTGGCAGCTCCTGGGCTCCAGTAGTGTTGCAGGGCTTAGTCCCTTCCTTGGCTCAGGGGAGGAGGTGCCCTGCTGCTGGGCAGCAGTCTACTCCCAGCTGATTCCTTAAAACCAGCTCTGCTTCATGAGAATTAATTAAAATAGCTCTGGGGGAAGAGATGAGTGACTTATTATGGACTGCATTAGATTTTCGTCTCTATCTTAAGGGTGGAGGTAGGAATCTGGCTGCGAGAAACCCTTTTACTAGGACTTGATCTTTAACTTTTGCTTTTAGTCACAACTGACATTGAAAGCCAAGAGGTTGAAGGGGAAAAAGCCTTGAAAAGGACACTGCCTCCCTCAGGCCCGTGGAATTGTGCACATCTCGTCTGACCTGCATCTGGGGAGATGACGGCAGCTTCCTGCTGCCTCTGGACTCTGACAAATGAGTTCTGGCAGCTTGTAGTGCAACAGCTTAAGGTGTTACCATCCCCAGATGCTTCTGATCTCTCTTCTGGCACTTACTACCTGGGAGAGAGCTCCCCTTTGATAAAAATTATTTGTTCACTATGATGCTCTACTGTAAAATGCAGAAGTCAGTATGTAGACATGTGCCCTGTTTTCCTCTGACATTGATAGGTGGTCAGACAGCTGTGGATGAGTTTGTTTCAGGCTCTTTCTATTAAATATATCTAAGCTCATTTGTTAGAGATAGGCAGCTATAACTTCACTAGGAATTTACCTCTGATACTCTGTTAGAGGTGGGTACTTACTTGACAACATGCATTTACACAAAATGACACATCTAATTTACTGGCCTTTAGCCATTTTGTATCATTAGGCCCACGTCCAAACCTTGTATTTGCAGAAAAATGAATATAATTTAGGAAATGTGCGTGCCTTTGCTAGAATACCAACTTTTTCCAAGAACAGAAATATAAGGAGAATATCTGAATCCCTCAGAGATGGCAAAGTCATTCTGGTTCACAACAAACATGGCAGAAGGTTGCTAATCCAAATAGGGAAACAAGAAGTGGATAACTTGCATTATTTCAGTAGTTTCATTTGCTCTGAAAATTTTGCAGTCATCCCGTGTCCTTGATGTTCAGGCACACATGTTCTCAACTTCACTTCTCCTGGTTGGGTGCATCGTTGCACTCTTCTTTTATCTATAATGATAAATAAGCATAGAGATTTTGGAAAATGTTTACACAAGGCTAAAATGGTTCAGGGGGTCTACTACTGCTTTGTGGACAACTTCCTTCCTCATTTTGCCCTGATGGGAAAGTGCAACATTTCTCTGCTTTGTTCAGTTCTTGATCCCTTGCTGCACTTGGTGCCTGCAGCCAGGCCATATCATCAGACCATCTGCTGTCATAAAACATGATTAGTTTGGGGTCTTTTTAAACTTAATTTTCAATGCATAAGATATTCTTGCTAGTGATTTTTCCCTAATACACATTCTCTTCTGCATATGTAAATGCAGCTTTGTAGAAGAGAGAAGCTGTTGTGCAGAGTTGGCAAGAATGCACCTGAACATTTCAAAGCCTAGTCTGAAGAAAGGCATTTTTAAGTTAGAGCATTGTATTTAGCTTCCTAGTGGTTTTCCTCCAACACAGACGGGACAAAAGGATAAACTGAAGTGATTAATGTTTCATCTGCAGCCGGTTTTGTTTTTCTGTCAGATAATTGCCAAGAAGGTTCCTGTTGATCACCTTTGCAGCAATGGCACATTAAGGTCTACTGAATTAGCCAATTAAGCAATTTATATTTATGTAAAGAATGCAACTGGATATATAAAATATAATCAACTGAAGTTGTGTACTGCTTGTCTCCTTGTTTTCTTAATAATTAGGAAACATTAATGCTTTCAGTGCAGAGTGAATAAATAAATGAATAAGGTAAATAGTGAAGCCATTATGCAATTACTCATGCTTTGGCTGTATTCTCAGCTTTTTGCAAAACTATTCAACCACTGGCTGCTGTCTACACCAAAATATTAACCCTATATCGTCTTTGTCAGTCTCCAGGTTTAAAACTTTCCTTCCTGTTTTTCATATTCCTCAGATGGAGAAATATATCTGTTTTACTGTGTATTTTGAGAAGTTTTCAAGATTTCAATTTGTCTTGGATATAACTCACGTGAAAAAAAAGCTCATGAAAGTGCTACTCATTTTTAACAGATGTGCATCAGAGATCAGTACCCAAGAAAAATGAAATTATTTGTTTATATTAATATGTGGGGTTTTAGAGCCATTTGAAGTGGGTTTCATGATCAGAACTGTGGTCAGAATTGAAGAAGCCTGTTACCCTCTGTCTTCTGGAACTAAATTAATTCAAAAAGACAGGCTTGTGAAATTAGCAGCTGACTCATTTAAGGAGGGTTTCACAGGGTACCTGTTTAAGCTGGGAAAGTCCTTTCTCACAGTTGCTGTGGATGCTGAAACTTCACATGGAATTGAGGAGAGACTGGAAAAGTGCCCGGAAGATAAATTCTTGCTACATTCATGATGCATGTAGAATCCATGCTTGTCTTAGCTGCAGAAGGTCTCTTGGTTTCAGAATGGAAAGCATTGGGAAATGGACCCTGCTGTGATCGCTTCTGTGCATGTCCCTTTAGGCCACTGTCAGAAACAAGACTGTGACCTAGGCTGGCTCACATGTGCTCATAGGCAGAAATGAGAGTACATTCAGTATTGCTCTGCTCACATCTGTGGACTAATTGGTAAAATAGAGTACCGCTGACCATAGTAGTGTTCTACAACTTGAGACCCTTTTTTGATTTTTGAATGCAATTGGTAGATTGCTCTTTCCTGAAATATTAAGTTTGGTGAATGAAATCAAACCTATATTTCTGTGATTTTTCTGATTAATATTTCAGGGACAAACTTTTATGAATTTTCCTATGAGGTTTCTGACAGGGCAAAGCTTTTTTTGTGTTGCCTTGCACAGCAGCAAGTAATCAGTCATTCAGCATGAAACAAATTGTTAACTTTAGCCATGTAGTTAAAACAGAAGTTGTAGAAAGTATTAATTTAATTGAGGCCTAAGCCTTCACTTTTGTTGGCTTCAGTGGGAGTAGAGCAAAATCCCAACAGTGCTCACAAAGTATCCTGTTTAAATCCCAGTATACAACAAATGCTAAAATTGGCCAGGAGGCATTTTTTGCATATGAATGCAAAGGCATGTCTAGGCTGTCTCGTCCAGCACTTCATGTTTGAGGTTTCCTTCTCTCCACCATATTTCTGGAGACAGGAAAGCTCCTTTCTTACCCCACTGCAAAAAGGCAGGGCTGCCGAGGTGGGTTTGCATCATCCCAGTGGAATGACCCAGAGCTGTGCAGAGCTCTTAATGGCTGCCTATGTGAATGGGGGCTTCTGTGGTTACCAGTACTTCCAGAAGTTTGTAGAAAGAAGGATATCTCTTTTTTTGGTTTGCTTTTCATTCTTTTTGGAATGCAAAATGCAAGCTCAGTTTAACTGCCAAAAAAAAAAAAAATCTGTAAGTTAGTATGGGAAAAAAGAGTGGCAAAAGAGAGAGTAATAAAAACACAGGGCCTCGTACCTTAAGTTTACTTGGACCGTTGAATTTCTTTTCTATTATAATTTATTGCCATAAAAATTGGAAAGTTTTAATGTAACGTCTTGGATTAGATACACAGAGCATAGTCCACAAAATCTCAAAGAGCCTGGTGGCAATGCTAATGTCAGGTTGATAGCAGTAATAAAATTTAACATCAAGCACACTCACGAGGATTAGTTTAAAATCTGCTGTCATGGAATATCAGAGTACAATGAGGTACTTTATAGTCTGCATGAACTGCTGGTAAGGTATGCAAACATTTTCCCTTAACCACAAAAGATAACCATTGAGAAAGTTCAGTTCCACCACCTCAGTACCAGCAACCACTACTGTTCAGTGTGTTCTAGAAAGACTGTTTTGGTGATAAGTCATCCTGTGTTATTCCACAGTTCACAAAGCATATCCCATGATTTTATATGAATTCATTGTTTGGCTTTGCTTTTGTGCTATCTTGCCTGGTTTCCAGCATCTATTTTAGCTTGTTCTGTTTTTAACTAAGCACAGGATTTGGCAAGGTTTACAGAATCTGTTGCAAAAATGAAAAGTAGATGATTTTGCAATTTTTGGAAGTTAAAGTCTTCTTTTGCTGTGTTGCTTTTCTTTTTTCTTTTTTTTTTTTTTTTGCCTTCCTTTTCCTCCCTACCCCCCACCTCCTCAAAATAAAAGCTTTACTGAAATTTGAGCAGTAAAGAGTAATCAGAAGAGACAAAAATTTTTGAGAGTTTGGAATTTTCATCCTTTGTCTGGTTTTCTGCTTCCCAATATTATTATATTACATAAACACCAGAACAACACCTTCTGCAAATACAGTAGGTTTTTATCTCCTCTGCTCTGTAAGGCAACATTTCTTTTTCATGTTAGGTATCTTTCCACTTTTCATTTACTCCAGGTGGGATATTGTATTTAAGAAACACTAAGTATATGTACTTCCAAAACCAGAAAAACCCATGTGTTCTTTTCACACATTTATTCAGTATTCTGTTTGTGGCTACCTTAATTACTCCATTTTCTCTTTATAACTAGAGATACTTATTCCAAAGTATGTGTCACCCTGCTTGCAAAGAAGAACCTTTTCCAAGGAAATTTCCTATTTTTGTCTCTCTCTTTTCTTCTCATCAGTTTACTCCCTGTGATGCTCTGTATTGTGCGTGGTAGCATATTCCCTACTTCCATTGCCAAAATGTCTTCTTCAAAGTGGATCTTGCTCTCAAGAATTTCTTTCCTGAGGATTTAATATAGTCCCTACTGAAGTAGGAACATTTATAAAGGAGGAGAGTGGTTGCTTGTCTGATACTCTTGAGGGTTGTAGGTGCTCCACTAGAGAGCTCTGCTGACAGGTGGCTCATCAGGTGGGCAGAGTGCGGAGTCAAAAAATCAAAGAATATGCACAGGGCTGTGGTAGGTTTTTGTTGCTGTCATGGCCACTCTACTTTGTTGGAGAATTAATGCCTATCATTATCTTAAGCAAAGAAACAGTTTTATATAAAACATTAATGTAATGGCAAGGCAGCTGGCCAACATGATTATATTCTGTTGCAAATCAGTAAAAGACGGAATCAAAAAGGTTGGTTTGATTCTAACAGACACAGAATTATTTGGTGACACTTAAAATTACTGACACATGGAAACTGTAGTGAATCATGCATAGAAAATACTTATGCAATTTCTAATTCCTTGCAACTTCTGTACAATTAATATGTTCACAAAGGTAAGGGAATATTGCATTAAATACAGATGAGTTTTCTGCAGCTCATTGATACGAGAGAAGCTTTAGAGGTCCTGCTATTATTTCCCATTTTTCATATATGAGAAGAGAGATTAAGTACCATTTTAAAAGGCACACATACCTGAAAAAGGCTATAATTACATATAATTTCATAAGAAAATATTTTTACAAATCCTGCATTTCATATTTTTTGTTCATGCTAATTAGTTCAATGGAGAAATATTAAATACTAATTTTGCCATGTCTGCCAAGATATCTGAAGGGTTGTTTTAAAAGATATTATTAGTGGGACTGGATACAATGTGTGTGGTTCCTTAATGCTAATTAATTCGCTCAGGAGACAGTCCTAATAAGCAGATGTGAAACCAGAATTTTAGACAAAAGCATTCTGTTTGGTTGTGAAGTTCATCTGCTTTCTCTTGCAAGTTCACTTGCGAGATAATTTCAATCAAACTGGTTTTTGTGCCTATCAAAAAGTGTTGTATTGGTATGTCTTGAACCGTAAGTGAAGGTTTATCATGAAAAATTGCACATACATTTCATAAATATTTTCAAGATTAAAGCTAATTTTCTTAGGCCTGCTGGCATGATCACAGTTCATTTACTTTGATTGCACTTGTATATTTTTGCTTTGTACCCAACTATTTCACCATTATGTCAGCTAGTTAATATTGATCTCTCACTGCAACAGTACCTAAAAGCTTTTGTGAAAATTAAATGAGGTTTTTTATACAGCTGCCAATTTCATTTAGACTTTTTTTAAGTGTCTGGGAGAGTATAGGAGACAACTTTTATTTCACTAAAAATATTAATTTGGTTTTGTTAAAGTTTAGCAGTTCAACAAAAGAGAAGCCTGGAGAATATTGCATTAAATATCAGCAGGTTTTTCTATCAGGGAACTGGGGGGTTTGTTTTGTTTTCAAGAAATACCACATCCTTTTAGGCTCCCAAATCAATCTTATGGAGGCTGTTATTTTGTCCACTGCTGAAGTGTAAACTCACTGTATCTGTTCTCATTGGCTTTATGTTGGCTCTATTATGTTACATGATTTCAATAATGATTTCTTTTGTACATCTGATTTAGCTCTAAAGAAAAATGTAGGTATGCAAACCAAAAATAACTGTCTGAAAACACGCCTATTAAATAACAACAGTGTTTGCTATCTATTTACTGAAAAATATTTACAGTAATTTTCAAGGCTTTATAAAAGGCAAGAGAAAGCTCAGTCAGACTTGCTGCAGTTGTTATGCCCCCAGATTGTAATGCTGTAAAATCTGTGATTCATGCTGCAGATAGCTTCCAGTTTCTGCTACCTAAGACAAAGCAGGAAATTATCCATGTTGTTTATTGTAGCAGTGTTAAATCAGCTATATGGCTCCAACTCTTAGTCTGCAACAAGGTCATACATGAGGTGTCTCTTAGAGCATCGCAGCTGTCACGTGCTCACTGTATTTGCCCAAATATGCTGTTAAGGCTCCTGCCCCTGACAGAAATAACAAAAGCATGGGAACAGAAATTAGTAATCCACATAGTATTCTTTGGCCATGGGATTCAAGTTTCTTGATTAAAATTTTTGCCCTCTTTTTTTAATGCTTTAATTGAAGACAAACCCAGATTTCTGAGTCAGGCAAAATGTGCCCCAATGAAGAATAATCTTGCAGTGATAATTTCAGAGCTGCCAGCTCTGGAGCCCATACTGGCTTCTGTTCCACTATGATTGTTGTTTGCCAGCAGGCAGCATCAAATTCCTTAAACTACCTCCTGGCTGCTTCCATACTGCAGTTTAAGTAGTTTTGGAATACCAGCAGGTTTTCTCATGGAGCAGTGTTTTTCTAATTCTGAATACCTTTTTGAGGTACATTTGTAAGTAAAAGTATTCTTTTGTATAAATTCTTTATAATGTTAGGAAAGATGTAGCCTGAGGAGCAATTATCTGCTATATTTTAAAACTAATGAGACATTTTTAATCTGATTTGATGTGCAAGTTTGTTCCAGATTCCCTCCACTGTAAATGTGTTCATTTGCTGTCACATGTTTTTTGCTACGTTTGCTGGACCAAACACATGTTTTGTTCTGGTAGAAGTAGATTCCTTTGAAGCCAGTGCCAGGTCCACTGAGAGCTTTAGAGGGAAGTACAATTGGCATAAGTCTTGATAAATGAAACCCATTAGCATCTAATAGTAGATACAGAGTTCAGGATAAGTATATAGAAAGCTGGTCTGGAAGACTAGTTTTAATATCTGTGACTCTGAAGATGATCTACTCCAACTTTTCTGCTCTAAGCAGGATCAGCTAGAGCAGATTGTTTCCAGTTAGTTGAATATCTCCAAAGATGCAGACTCTACAATACCTCTCTGCATGCTGTTGCAGTGCTAGACCACCCTCATGGTAATAGAGGAGTTCAGGTGGGATCAAGATGAGGCTGACCTGCTTGTGGTTCCCTGGATCCTCCTTCTTGGCCTTCTTGAAGCTTGGAGATCAGAGTTCACCTTGCTTTCTTCCACCAGCTCCCTCAGCACTACAGCTGCTGTGACATTTTAAAGACAGTTTTGAGAATGGCCTTGCAATGACATCAGCCAGCTCCCTCAGCACTCTTTGTTGCATTTTGTTTGGTCCCATGTACCGTGTACACCTATTTCTGAGGTGTTTCTTAACCCCATCATTGTCCACTGAGAAAATCTTCATTGCTCCTCACTTTCCCCATGGTAGCAGGAGCTTGAGGTTCCTGAAGGCAGGTGTCATGTGCCTTCCTGAGGCAAAAGAAGACATTAAGTACCTCAGCCCTTCCCATATCCTTTGTGACCAGGGACTGTGTCCATTCAGCAGCTGGTGCACATTTTCCTTTGTCTTCCCTTTGCTGCTCATGTAGAATCCCTGCTAACCTTCTGCATACCTGCACTCAACTCTGGGTTGCTTTGGCTTTTCTCATTCCGTTCCTGCAAGCCCCATATTTCTCCTGGGTCATGTCAGCCCTGCTTCCACTTCCTGCATATTTCCTTTTTGTGCTTCAGTTTTGGCAGGAGTTGTGTGTTTATCTGTGCAGGCCTCCTGCTGCCTTTGCTTGTGTGAATTGGAATGGTCCAGGCTGGAAGTAACAAATGAAAAGATCATTGAAACCACTTCCTTATGCAAAGGTGTAAGTCTGAGCGGGAATTGTAATGAAAAAGTCAGGATTGAAAGAAAAAGGGATTTTGAGATACTGCTGCAGGCAGTACTGGAGAATATGTTATGAAAAATGTTTTAAAATATTTCAAAATAATAAACTACAGATCCAGTAATATTCTATTGTGAACATAACACACTTAGAATGTTGTAGAGTGTTATATGCAAGATATAAAAGTGGCTTAAAAACTTGCTATCAGTTACAATGTGAGTTTGGAATTCTCAAGTGAAAATAGCTGTCTTTTTTTCAGTTGAAAAGGCTTCATAATAAAAGCAACTAGTGTTGATGTGGGTGAATGAGTAAGATTTAATGAACTCATACTCACATAAGCACAGGCTATCACCTAATCAATTACAGCATACCTGCCTATGATGCGAAAGAAAATGGAAAGATTTAAATGATCAGTGATGATTGCCAGCAGTGATTGGAATGCCAGATCTGAAATTAAAAAAAGTAGGACAGATTAGTCAGGAAACGGGCACCGAACAGCCAATTTTTTTTTCTTTTTAATTAGGTTGGGATCTGTTCTACTACATCTGTATGGCAATCCTCAATGGATGCCATAGAGTTAACTTTCTTTACCACAGTGTCAGGTAAATGTGAGCATGGACCAGCACCCTAGACAGTGGCAATTTGGAATTTTACAATTGAATGATGGAGGGAAGTAATATTGGCCAGTTGAAGATAAGAGCTGATAAGATGAGTAATGGTCAAGTGGAAATAGGGCATGAAGCAAATACAAATAGTTTGTATTTAAGTAAGATGGAGGACCTGGTGTTAATGGGAGGAACTTATAAAAGGGGTTATATGCCAAGTCAAAGAGCTTAGGAAACTGACCCTTGCAGGTGCACTCTAAGCAGTTTTGAATGCAGTAAACTTTATTTGCTAAAGAAATGAGAAGGAGAAAGGTCAGAGAAACAGAAGGTGCTGTGAAGAAATTTGATATGATCCTAAATAGGAATACACTTTATGAGCCGTGGGAAAATGTAAGTCATGGGTCAGTGGCAAAGAATGCATTTTAGATATGTTTCAAATACAAAGAACTAGGATACCCAAATAAAAATACATTGCTTTAACTATTAGTTTGCGTAATGATAATTTGGGATTAGTGCTTGGAGAGCAGAAGGAAAGAGGCAGGGCTGATTGCTAGATATGAGCTGGCAGGTGTTTAAAAAGATGGGGTTATATTGTAATCTGATCTAGAGAATCCAGCATATCTAAAATAATGGCAGGTGTCTGTGTGGTCTTTGAGAAGTGGTAGTTGAGTTTGTTTGGTGGTGGCTTTATCTGGCAAAAATTTGCAAAGAATGAAAGGAATTAATTAGAAAAAGAGTTATCAAATGTGTCCTCCCTGTCTGAAGGGGGGCTTCTGTTCTTGAGTCCAGATGGAAGAGCTACATGCTTGAATGATTGATTGGAGAGGTAGGAAAACAGAAGATGTGACAGTATGTGTCACCTGCAGTATTGGACAGTGATCTCATTTTGCATCAGTTCAAAATACCAAAATGGAAAAGGATATGAAAATATTAATGTTTCAACAGCCAATCAATCATTTTTGACACTGGTGGAGGCTAGAGGTGATGAAAGCCAGAACACAAATCTATACTGTAAAAGGGGCAGGAAAATTCCTTACAAGTGAGGCTCATCATTTGTCAGTTTATGATTGTGGAAGAGTATTCTGAGACGAGCGAATGTGTTAAGGTAAGTTTCTTTCTATACTACCTAATAAGAAATGTGTGAAATTTATTTTTTAAGATAAACAAAAATTTAAAGAGGGAGACGGAGATTGGGATGGGCAGATGAAGGCAAGTGTGAAAAGGTAGATGCACAATTCACACCCGTCTGTCAGTCTTCCTCCTTCCTGTTATCTCAACAACCTTGCTTTTCATCATAAATTGGTCTGATACAGAAACTGGTGAGGCACCAGGAAGATCTAAGTGTGCAATTGTCCATGTGTATAAAATAAATGAGAAGGCGGAAGAAGGAGAAAGTTGTATTCGGGAGTATATTTTACATAAAAAGAACAGGACCATGAAGTATTTCATTAGTAATTGTCAGAAAAATCAGCAGCTAAAAGAAATATGCAATTTTTAAACTTAAAATGGTTTTCTTTAGCTTCCTCTTCTTCCTTTCCCCAGCTACAATAAAAAATGATGCATAGGGAGAATATCACATAAATCAGTGAAGCATATATTACAGTGATGCTTGTGCTTTGCAGCCTGAGAATTGTACATATCTCTCTTACTGAAAGGTTAAGAGACCACACTTATTTGGCCATATTTTCTCTGCCATGTTTAGTCTTACTTCTTGCACAAAAGATATAAGAAATGCAAGTTACACCAAGTACGCGGCCCATAGAGCTACCCTGTGAGGGCAGAGCCAACAATGCTGAAACCCAGAGGCTGGCAGAACTCAGGGTGCTGGAGGAGGGCATCTCCATTTTTATCCACAGCTCTTTGATGACCTAAGGTAGGATAATTTCTTCTTTGGCTTGCTAGGAAAGAGGAGCGTGAGAAAAAAAAAAAAGTATTTTCGCTCTCAGATTCTGCACTGGCCTTCTCCTAAGCTGGCTGTGTGGCTGAAGTGAGGTAGAGCTCCTTGCAGGGAGGCACCAGTGTATGTGAAACTTGACATTTCTTCCTAAATATTTGGGCATAGGAATTAATTTTTAATAATAAAGTTTGCATTCTTTGGGCTTACTGTAGGTAAACTACTCAGAAGTTGTGACATAGAGTAGTGAGCTTAACTATGTCGGCAAACAAAATTGACAGTGTTCTGAATCGTCATTCTCAGCTGATTGTGTCACTGACTCAAGCACTCAGAAAATATATCATTGTTTAGGAGTTTGTTGTTCTAACAAAACAAGACATAGTTATTACTATTTTTGTGCTGATTCGAAACCTCGTCATCTGTTGTAATCAACAAAAGTTTAAAACTGAAATGTCCCCCTGATTTTTTGCCTCACCTCTATTGTCTCTATAAGGATTTGTGCATGAGAGTTTGGCTGCTGATGTACTAATATATTTTTTTTGCAGAAAGCAGCTGATGTATTTTACATTAAGAAACAAGAAAAAATCCATCAATATGGTCTTCTTCAGATAGATACACTTTTAGGATAGAAAGCACGAAAGTGATGGGGCATTTATCTTATTTTTCATCATTGTTACAAAGCATAAATTGCCAGCATGCACAGCCCTTAAAATTAAGGACAGTTTATATCCTTTAATGAGTGGATAAGGATCTGGAAATTTTTAGAAAGAATTAAAATTATCTAAGTCATCTGGGGTTTCTTTTGAGCATAAACAATTTCAGATGGGAGAGGGAGAGGATGGTTCTACTAGGTGACAGAGCTCTGTAAATGATAGAATTTCCAAAAGCAGGAGATTTAATGAGGAAAACCTTCAGGTTAATCCCTGCTACCCAGGGATTACCATACCCTAAAAAAAACCTCTCCAGAATCTAACAGGTTTCTAGTATTTTCTTTAAATTACTCAGTTTTCTTTGAAACACCACGACTGTGCTTTGGACATTTTCTGTTAGATGAAGGTTAAGCGTTTGATGTTTTTGAATAACTCAAAATTAAAGTTTTATGTAAAATCTGCTTCAGTGAATTAAAATGAAAATCTCTTGCTCTGTTCAGAATCCAAGGCAAGAGAACATCAACTGCAGGATTTTCAGGTCCCTCTTTGTTTTTATTATTTCCTGGCAATAACTTGGACAGATAGTAGAGAAAAGCCACAGAAAACATAAGGGAAGGGAAGGACAGTGAGTGAATGAGTGTGCTGCTTAAACTGAATCCTCTCCAGCTTTTATGATTAGGCCCTTGGCCACCTCTGTTGTTACATGGATCCCTTGGGTTTATTTCCTTATGGAATCAGTGTGTGCAGGTTAAATTCAGGTACATGGTGAGTTATTCTGCTGCTATCTTCACAGAACAGTGAAGGATGTCCAACATCATCCTTTAGATAAAGGTTGTCCCTTCACATTTTGTAAGTGTAATTAATACACAGCCAAATACTTATTTTCTTCAGAATTTTGATACTCTTAGCTAAGTAAGATAAAGAAACATTTTTTTAAAAGTACTCTACAGATAATTAGGTGGAACATTATCTTTTCATTTTGAGAGTATTAGATTTATCTAGTGATATTTCAAAACAGGACATCTCACAGAGGTCAGCTTCCTTGGTTGTCTGAGTTTGAAAGAACTTTGTGCCAGCAGCTGTGTCACCATTAGTATAATACAGAATTCAAAATATTTTTTAACCAAATCAAGGAACAGCATAAGGACGGCTGTATAGGATTGTTGGTCTTCATTTTAGACAAAAAAAAAAGATAAATAGATACATCCATCATCATGGTCTCTATTGAGGCTCTCCGAAGTTCATAGAAAGGGTTGATTTTTTTTTTTTTTGTCACTCAATCCTTTGCAGCAGTTACACTAATAAACCTTGTGACACCTCTGCTGCTTATGGCCATTGTTTCTTTCTAAAGAAGCACCATTTTTTTCCTAAAGCAGCAGCAGCAGCTTGTAGGGTCTCATCTTGTGCTGATGTTTTTCTTTATGTTTTCAGTGGTGCATGTATTTGCAACTCTTCAATGACTGTAACATCCATTTTTAATTTAGAATTAATTGTTGGGTTTGGGATTTGAGAATAAAATTGCAAGAGGTGACAATCTGTGCTTCATTACTGCCACTCCATAGTTTACCAGCATTGGGTTTGCACCACAGCTGGCCTTTTTCAGTGAGCACTTTGTTCTTTTGACAATTCTTGCCATTTCCTTTTTTAGGGAGACTAGTGAATTGCAGGAACAATTTTGAACCCATATGTCATGGCTACTGGGCTAAAACCCATGCACACTAAAACTGTAGCTATTTCCTTTCCTTAGTCTTCAATTGTGGATTTAGATAGATAAAAAAATAAGAAACACAAACTGATCTGTCCCTATATGTGCTGTTAATCATTGGCAAAAGCAAGGTCTTTAAAGATCATGAGAATATAAGTAAACTGATTTGAATTATCTCAGTTCTTCTAGAAGCACCTGATTGGGGAGAAAAAAAACCCTGAAATTTTGTTTGAGGTACATCTGTTTGTTTGTTTTCAAAATTAGTTGGTTTTCTTAAAGACTGTATAAATAAATATTTAGATTATATTTTTACAATACCATATGGTTCCTTATTAAATCATACCAACTTACATTAGTTTCATCTTCTAAATAAGTGAATGTAATACTGCTGGTATAGGAATACAACCTCAGCTGATTAAAATAGTCATGCTTTTTGCTAAATAGATGGTACAAGTGCTGTGTGAATGATAAATACTTTACCTGAGACCGTCTGGATTCTTGCCAGGAACACAAGACTGTTATCTAGAGCTTTCTTCCAATTATTTGGAATAAAAATTAATCTAGGATTAAACTGTCTCTCTTAGCAGCACCTAACTGTGATATCAAGAGAAGTGGTTTGGCCATTCACACTATTAGATTCTGTAAAATTGCTGCTGTGACAGTAAGCCTCTTTGTATGGTTCTTACTCCTTAGCAGCTGTTAAACTAGGTATATTCAGAGTTTCAAAGGTCGTCATTTTAATTTGTGGGTTTTTTTGAGAGCTCAGTTACTGATAACTTAGTTGTGATTTAATGAGCAAATCCATCTTCCTTTTGGTTGATGGAATATGCTTGTAAGGAACCTTTGTGGTCTGCCCAGTCCTCAGTGAATGTGCTGAGACAGTTTTTTCTGACAATGATTCAGGCTCAGGTTCTGTTTCCACAGTGTGCCACAAAAAAAAACCCACTTTTTTTTTCCTTAATCTTGTTAGCATAGATATGCTGAGTTTTAAAATGTTATGTATATTTTTATATTCTGCTACTCATAGCTTACACTCAGACCATTGTGGGGGAAGGGACACTGTTGGATCAGTTATACCTGAGCCTTAAGTCTTTACCAAGAAGGTAAAAAAAGACCTCTGGGACTGTGGGGGTGAAGTAGGGATTGGTGGTAGAATGAGAAATTTTCTAGATGTTATAAAAAACTGTTATATTTGTCCTAGTGACCAAAAAGGTGCCATAAATTTAGTGCAGTATATTTAATTTGGTTACTGATTTTGTGTGTTCACATATAATTAAGACTGCTAATGTCATTGTACCAGGAATAAAAATTTTCTCTTATTTGTGGTACAAGTTGCATGAAAGGGATTTCAAATAGCTGGAAACAAATCTGAGCCTCACTGCTTGCTGTTGACAAGAACTATTCCCAGTCTACAGGACAACTTTATGCTGAGGTCCAGTCAAGGCTCCCATTTTACAAATTTGAAATGCTTTCCCAAGTATGGATTAATTAGTTCTCACAGTATCTGGAAAAGTAAACAAATACTATCTCATTTAAACTGTGGGAAAAGCAATTTAGGCAGATGAAATTATTTGTCACATAAAGAAAAGCTGTATCAGAGCCAGAAATGGAAGCCAGATTTCCTTGTGGCACGGCATGTCCTGCTTTATTAAACTTCTCTCCTATGGTTGACATATGTCATCACATTCTATTGTCCATCAGTATTTCCACTTTGGATATTATGAACACTGAAATAAGTTGTTGGTATGCATTGTCTTTCTGAAGGTCACCCTTCAATCCACACGCTGTGTGCTTGAGCTGAAGCAGTGAAACCACAAAGTACAGAAGTGAATTATCGACTATTAGATGAGCCACAGAAGTAGGACACAACACAGTCTTTGCCAGTGTCTTATTTACTTTTCAGAACAGTTGTTTTCATAAACAGTTTGTGACACTTGTGTACACAGAATAAAAGAGTTCTTTTCAAAGAGTGAATATATTAAAAATTCATTTATTCAGAATTCATATTTACCCACTTTAATGTATTTGTACAGTGAGGAACCCTTTGTACCTTTTTAATTGTTATTTTCTCTAGATGTTTAAGTCAATTACCACTGAGCAGTTACACTCTGGTAGCTTTTCTTAAGTTTAGAAAGGAAGAATTACGGGACTCAAAGTAAAGCAAGCAGCTCGATCCCTCAAAATTAAACTCTCTTTTCTTATGATGACAGAAGAATGTTCTGATGTCAAGGCTGCTCACATTAAAAATAGCTGTTTAAAAATAAACCCTTAAATTACTTTTATTCTTAAAGCTTTTTTAGGTTATTGTTTCTGAATAAATGAGCATTTATTTTTGAATGCTGATGCTTAACATTTAAAACCTTTCTAGAAAACTCTCACTACTTCTCCATAAAACCCAGGAGCTGTAAAAGTAGAATTCTTTGCTGATGGGGTGTTGAGTTCTGTTAGACACTGTCTCATCTCCTGTCATCAGAATTCAGAAAGAAAGGTGCTTTCAATGGGACAGTGTCAGATACTATAATATGGCTACAGTATTTCAAGCCAAATATATAAAAATAAATTTGATGTATAAAAATAAGAACCATTTCTCTTATTTATTCTTTGTGTCATGGTTTGCCACATGGCTATGACTGTTGCTTAATTTCCTTTGAAACAACAAAAATGGTCAGACTATTTAATTGAGATTTATAATCATATAACATTGACTATGGAAGTTGTAGAATCGGGACGATCTACTAACAGTTCATTATCAGTGCACAGATTTCTTTTTTTCTTTTCTGATTCAGAATAGGGTCAAGTCCAAGTTACGTACTTCTAAAAACTGAATAAATAATACTGTCATGCTGTGTGTAAACATAATGTTATCTTTTGTTTTCAGACATAAATTCAGTTCTTCTCGCATCACAAATTGCACCACCTGCAACTTGACTCCTTACTCATTTTGCATTGGAACTGCTTCACTTAGAATTGGTCTCTGACTGATTTTGTTACAGCAATTACAGCTCTTTTATGGCATGATGCTGATGGGCTTCCCCAACTCTAAATTTTCCTGAGTGGTTTCCAAACCCACAAGGGCCACCAAGAGTAGTTACAGATGCTTACTGTTTCTAAGTTATTCTCTGGTTCTCACATGAATCATATTACCAGGTGTGGCTGTGCAAATTTTAGTCCCAAAACTATTTGTTAGTTATGAAGAAAGAGTAAGATGTCAAGTTAATGGCAAATTATCTATTTTACAAATACATTGATTAGTGGGAAAAAGAAGGCATAAAACATTTGGAATGCAAACCCTAAAAAGGCACATTTCCTAAATACTAATCTGCAGCCACCTACAATATTTGCACCTAGACAATCTGTTTCTCTGATGAAATCTGCATCTACTCAGTTATAACTTGTTCTTGCTTTTTATCATCAATTTCCCTGTGGGTGTTTTTCAAACTCAACTAAACTACGAATTTCCTGAACAGATTATATTTTCACCTTCTGAAATGCTTCTGAATGCAATGGCTGAATTATCTGCTTATCTTAACTTCTGATTTATCCAACTGCAGTGCATTTCTAAAGCAGATTCTATCTCATATAATTATATATTTATGTCTCGGTGCATATTTTACAAATACCACTATACTGCAACAAATACATTGATTACGAATGTGAGCCTGCCTATTATGGGTTCCAGTTTATATGTTCATAACCAGCTAAGCCTGGGCTGTTTCTTCTGGACTAACCCTAGTGCAAAGCAGGGCTCACTCCCTCATGTCAGCATGGTCTAAAGGGCAGCTAAAATTTACAGGTGCAGACTGCCTGCTCCTCTTCCCCAGCCTTACCACATAATGGCTGCAGCTTGTGAGTGTTGAAGAGGATGTGGTTGAGGTTCAAATTATTAATTAAACTCTTTAAGAGTTAATAAATGGAAATTACCTAGTCATTGTCACCAATGCTTTTTAAGTATACTTCTGTAATTATAATTCATTACCTGTGCTGATCAAGCAGTACGTTCTGCAAGTTCTCGCTTTTAATTATTGGTATCAGAGCATTGAATCAGTAATATAGTCTGGGATTTCATATACTCTTATGACAGATTTTCACTCTTGGGTTCTACTTGGGCTTTCATATGAGAAAGTTAATATATCAATAATCCACTCTGGTAACCTTTGCAAAAGAAACTTTGGTGTAGCCTCACCATTAGACACAGGTGTTCATATTGGATAAAATCTATTATGTCCAGAGTTGTTGGAATATCTTTAATATTCAAGAATTTGAATAATACTTTAATTAATTTTGCACAAATATTTGTTAGTCTTTTTTTATTACCTTGTATTATCAAATACATTTTTTCACCTCTCCTTAATTATTGAGGAAGAATGGGATTCAGTGCTACCTTTTTTTTGATATGGAAAACTAAGTGCAAGCTTAGCACAGTACAGCTGAGAATGCTATTGCAGATTTTTATAAACTATTTCATTGAACTATTCAATAAAATTTCCTAAATATAGCAGACAGTATTTCTACTGTAGTTTTAGACAATTAAATTTAAGTATCTGGCAAAAACAGCACAGAGTATTTTTAGAAGGATAACAGAAAATCTCCCTCTGGCATGTTTCTTTGCTAAATGCAATTAACCATGCTGTGTCTAACTTTAAAAGGCTGGTGCGAATTTGTAGAAAGTGGCTATTGGTAAGGTTTCTTTAATTAGGTGTAGTTGTTGCACCCCTAAACACCATGCATATATTTTATTAATTTCTTTTAAATAGAGGAGTAATCCATTAGAACAATATATTTAATGAATATACATTTCAGTTATTTAAAGAGATTTGGTAGCATATTGTAGAATCATTTCAGTTTCAGGCTTAATACTCATCTAAGGATAATCCTAAATTTAGCAACTCTAAGTAGATTTAGTATGTTGTATATAGGCAACAAAACAATAAACTTGTTTTACTGTAATAATTAGGATAAACTAGCAAATGGATCTCCATAGAACTTATGTTATTTTTCATAGTACAACTAAAGTACGCTCTGCTTTACGAAAAACACACAAAATATTTTATTTGTAAAAACTGAGGCAATGAATGCTAGTAATTGTGTTCATTTCCAATCTGCTGGAAAAAAATAGTGGTATTTAACCTATACTGCTTTGCTATAAAATTAATTCTGATCTTTTAAATTTGCATGTTTGCAAGTCAAAGCCATGCTGTTCAGGTTCTTAACAAGTATGTCTGCTGCATATCCCAGTGACTGGGGTCTCCCAGTGTGTGTTTAAAAATGGGGTACATAGGATTGATGACTTTTATTGCTCTTTTGTTAGTTTTAATCAAATGATACTCAGTGTTTCATCTTAATCACGAAGTGTCAACTGGCATTTTATGTCTGGATAATAAAAAACACTGTTGAAATTGAAATTTCACACCAATTTTTAATTGTAACACATCCTCAGGGCTTCAACAAACATGGTATCTGAGGGTTAATAGAAACGATTTTCTAGGAATGCTGTGCAGAAACTCGCCTCTATAAATAGCCTTTGTGAGTTACAGTACATACATTACCAGCTCTGGAAAGTGTTAAGAAACTATGAACTTAATTCTCTTGTTTGTTTTTTGTTCAAGTATTTGTAAAATAGGCTACGGGCACATCGATCTTACAGTCTTGCTTGTGATGGTGCATTGTGTACAATAATTGACTTTCTGTCCCATTTATAAAGTACTCAGTCATTATCCGAGTGAATAATGTAACACCGATGTTTAAAGGGCTTTCACGAGAGGAAAAAGTGGTGTGGCTCAGTTTACTGCATTGCCTGTCAGCATTTCATTTGTCTCCAGAAGCATATGCCACACCATTTCAGTTTTACCAAGGAAGCACTGTGTGTTCTTCAGCCATGAGGAAAGCTATAATAGGAAGTAGGTCAGTGTTTGAATGTGAGTCTCTCTTGTTGGTCCTGGATCTTTGCTCATATTTTGAGTCTGGGAACAGTTTTTCTCCTGAAGATGTGGCTTTGTTTAAAAGAAAAGAGAAACCAAACATGTCCTTCACTATGTCTGGTAAGTTTTTGGAGAGTAAAAGTGAAAAATTTAAGGTTTTTCACTTAAGGTCTGGTCAGCTAAGGAATGTAAATGAACTGTGAATCTTAGCGTCTTTACTAAATTGCACCTATATATATCCAACAGAACAGAAGGTCTATTAGGCTGACTCTAAGGTGTGTATGAAATATGAGACGATATGTCCACTACATTGTTTCATCCTCTAAGAATTCTGAGTAAAGGGAGAACAGTGAAATTATCAAAAAAGTTGGTACATAAATTCTGTCTTGCAAAAAGACCTGTGTCAAATTGGTGCAGCCCATTATCATGCTTTTCTTTAAATTGCAAGCATTCTTGGCCAGAAAATGAGATGATCATCCAATAATCTGAGTCTCAAAGGGTAGTTCTGAAAAGACTTTCATAATAACTTAGAAACTCTTAGGATGAAGTATGAAATGCTGTTTATTTTTTTCCCCAAACTTACTGCATTCATACTTGACTTCTCTAATTGCAAAACCTTGTGGAAACTAGATTTCAGACAGGGCCTGTTGCCCAACTCTTAAGAAAAACAGGCAAACTACAGTTTCCATGGTTTCAGACACTGCTGCTCATCCTCTCAAGGCTGTTCTGCTCTTGGTAGGAGAAACTGAGAATGTGTGAAAGGCTAAAAGTAATATTATTTGTTTCAGGGTTATTTTTTCATGTTATTTTGTGCTTACTGTAACAGGTAGAGTTTTTCCAGATTGTCAAAGCTGAAGAAGTATTTTATCCAGCAGAAGAAAGATTTCTCAATGATTTTATGAGCTGTCTTTCTTGAAAAAGGCAGTCTTATGATTTTTTTTTTTTCCTGGAAAAAGAATAGTTATTTCAGTGTTCACATTAGGAGTGCTTCTCTTGGTTTCAGGGATGGGACATCAATAGACAGTTGTTCTTTATTTATCTGTAAATGCAGTTGTTCAAAAATGAAATAGCTTGGAATCGTTAGCCATAGGCTTCTGTTTCTGAAAGAGCAATGGCTGGTTTTGGTGGACTATCTCAATTCTTTGAAGGAAATTCTATTTCCTGGAGAAAAGGAGAGGAGGGGAGAGGACAAAGTGCTCTCTTCTTTTGCCTGTCTTTCTTTGCCTTACTCCAAGAGAAAAACATTTAAATGATTTTCACAATGTTTAGTCACCTCTAGATTAATGGATGAATGTATTTCTCTGAGGAATAGCATTGCTTGCAAACTAACGTCTCACTCTTCTCTTTTTTTCTTCTTTTTTTCTTTTTTTTCCCTGTAATTATTTTTGTGGCTGCCTGTTTAGAGCCTGGGAGGGAGAGGATTTCTGATTTTCAAAACTTTCGTCTAGTAGAAGTACCACTTGTCCTTTGCTTCAGCTCCCACATGTAACAGGAGATCAGAGGTGGTCAAATAGGACCAGTTGGCACCTGGGCCCCCCTGATGGTTGGAGAAGCAGTGAACTCCAGATGTTGGTAGCCCTGGTCTTTCCCAGACACTGTTGCACATGTGGCTGAGCTGCAGGGCTCTACAGGCAGCTGGAGGTAGTAGGTCAGCTCAAGAGCACCCAGTCTGGTCCTCATCACCTAAGGGGGGCTTTGGTGGCTCAGCTATCTGCATCAGATTTGTTTGGTTAATATAATTGAAAACTTGTGTGCTGATTTATGTTGTATCCTTGATATTTTTGAGAAGATAATAGAAAAACCAACCAGAATAGAATAAAAATTACTTTTTCCCTCTATTTTTGCCCCCAAATCCTTCTGGGCTAGACAGGGATGAGAGACGCTGCTCAGAAGAGACAGTCCTAAACACTAGACTGTAAGACAAACTGAAAGCAGCAAGTTCCAGTAAAATACCTTACTCTCAAACCATTGGCTCTGATTCATTAATAGTGAAACTAATGTAATATTTGGTGGATCACTTAGTTACATGTTCTGGTGTGTTACTTGCATTCCATAAGAATAGAAGCTCTTTAGTTTTTCAAGGCAGGGCAGGACACCAGTGCTCATCAGGAAAGGGATTCTTCCCTGCAGGCTCTTTCGTGGTAATACACTAAATGTATAAGTAATAAAGCTGAGAAATATATACTGGAGACTTTTTCCCAATTAGTTTGCATATAATTTTACTACCTAAAATCTAATAGCTTCATGGGGAAAAAAAACCCAAGCCAACATGTTTTTTCCAAACTGCTCTCTCCTTTCTATTAAATATTAGATAGTTATGAGAAAACTGCACTAATGGCACATAAATTATGTAAAAATTAACTTACAAGGAAAAAAATTTCTTTGCTCTAGCTGAACTTTAGTGTTACTGGACTACTCTGACCCCATTCCCTATTATTTATGTAAAGTCAAATGAATTCCTTTACGTGTCTTTTTGTACTATTTCTTTCTCCACTTGTCACCAAATGTCATCTCCCCAGAACCTCTCTTTAACTCCCATTTCCCAGCACCATCCCATGAGCTGTTGGAAGGAGTGAACAGCTGCTTTCCTCACTGCCAAGTGCCACTACTTGGATAGTTAGCAAAAGATGCAGATTTATGGAGTGATCGGTTTCCTCTGTCCCAGAGGCTGGATGAGTCACTCTGGAAGGAGCCTTGTGCTCATTGTCTCTGCATCTGAGCTCATACTTCCCCTGCCTTCATGTTTCCCACTGCTAGTACAATGAGCTGTTCCCCAGGGAGCTCCTTTGCAGGGGGCAACCGTACCCTTTCCAGCACAGCTGAAAGCCTAAAATAAGTATTTTCTCCTATGCTGTTCAATCATCTGTTCCAATGGCTTCTCTGCTTTCAGCACTGCTCCCCTCCTCAGAGTCCCCCAACCACCATTCATTCCCCATCCACTGCTGACCCTTTGAAGGGTCTTCGTGGTTTACAGATGCAAATAAAGTCTTCTGGGGTGTATCAGCTCTGTTCCAAGAAAAAGGAAAATAAACCACTTTTGGAGACTTTTGGGGATGCTTGGCCTACAAGTGACTGAAAAGAAAGCAAATAAAGGGAATACTGTGGTACAGGGGAGAGAGACCCAAATTAACAAGGATGAGGTTGGCAAGTCTGGCTATTTTAATTAATTTCAGGAAGCAGTTGCAACTCTGAATTGATAACTGAGCAGTTTTCTGTGTTTGCTTTTGACTTACTTATTGTTATTTTGTGAATGAGTCTATGTAGAAAGTGGTGGGGGAGGGAGCATGCCTGCATTGGAAAGTGTGTCAGTGCTCTGACTCAACTTGTAAAATGCTTCCATTCTCTTTGCTTAAAAGGAATAGTCATCATCTTTGTTCTTCTCTCACCAGTCTCAGTTTGTCCTGATACAGGGATATTCACAGGTTAGGGACTTTCCTCTCCTGAGTGCAGCTTGGTGTGGCATTTGCTCCTGTGAAAAGCCACGTGAAGCTGAACAGCAGAAGAAGTGACAGTGATGCAGCGTGATAACATTTTTCTCTTGCTCTGTCTCTACCACAACCACTTTCACTTGTCTTTTTAAGACACTAGTGTCCTTCCTCTGAACAGCCTGGTTCTCAAAAAAAGGATATTTTGTCTGTGTAAGAAGTATGTGTCACTGATCTGCTTATTTACCTTGTAGAGTGAGTCAAATTCACAGATACTTTTGTTCCCAGCATCGGGATTAACATTGTTATTCATTCACCTTCCCCGAATTCACCAAAAGATGCTGCTTAGTGCTTTCATCTGTAGCAGTACAGTTCTTCAGTGGGTGAATGTCACAGAAAGCAGCAGTCCTGCTCTGGTTATTTAACTCCTGAGAGACTACTGCCTCATTTTCTGCACCATCACGTAAAAGGCAGTAAATGAGAATGGAAAGCTGGAAATTTGTATTATGGAATAACAAGGAGGTAATCAGGTCATCGCACTGATCTACAGCCATGGAATGAGACTAATACTTACACAGGGCAGCTGGTGAAAGTGAACTCCCTGGATTATCACCAGATGTTGGACTGAGCAGAAGTTTAGTCATAATTTGATTTGAGAACCCTCTGTTTGGGGAGGTATGAGAAACACAGTCCCTCCTCTGGGAACAGCCAAGCTTCCAGCCTTGTCCTAGACCTGAACTTTCAGTGAATATTCATGATGCCTTGGGGACCTGCCCTTGAGTTTGGGCTTGAAGTGCTTGGGAAGTGTTATCTGTAGTGTCTTTATATCTTCAACCATTATATATCAGCACATATTTTTAGATATGTTAGATAAATGCTGCTAATGCACTATGTTCTGAAAACATCCATTGGTTCCCTTTCAGAAGAAACTTTATTATTTTCTATAGGGCTTTGCAAAAATAAATATTTAAAAACAGTAGAAATTTGGTATTTTAACAACTCTTTGTAAGAAGCAGTGGTTTCATATTTAGTACTGTTTAAAATATGTTGAAAGCCGATTTAGTGGCCAACAAGAAACACAAGTAATTTATTACTGCTTTTCTTCTGCTAATTAGCTGAGATACATTGTGATCTGATTTGTGATGAGATTATAATTTTCCAGTATTTTGACTGTCTCATTAGTTTAATGCTTAAGTAATAACTTGCTTCAGATAATGTATTTACGTGTTTTGTCAGTGCAAATATGTGAAGAAAATAGTTTTTCTTTGTGTTTGTTAGATGCTGTGATGATATATTGAAAATTACCACTATAAACAGCAATATATAAACAGTCTCTGGTGGATTGAACCTGGCTGGATGCCAGATCCCCACCAAGCTGGTCTATCACTTTGCTCCTCAACTGGACAAGGAAAAGAAAATATAATGAAGAACAGGGAGAGATCACTCACCGATTACTGTCACGGGAAAAACAGACTCAACTTGGGGAAATTCATTGAATTTATTACCAATCAGATAAGAGTAGGGCAATGAGAAACTAAACCACATATTAAAAACACTTTCCACCCACCCCTCTGTTCTTCCTGAGCTCAGCTTCACTCCTGATTTTCTCTGCCTCCTTCGCACAGTGGTACTAGGGGACAGGGAATGGGGGCTGCATTCATTTCATCACACGTTGTCTGTGGCACTCGTTCCTCCTCAGGGGCAGGACTCTTCACAGGTTCAGTGTGGGGCCCTTCTTCAGAGGCACTACCACCATTGGGATGGGCTCAGCCTTGGCCAGCAGCAGATCTGTCCTGGAGCTGGCTGGCACTGGCACTATCAGATGCAGGGAAGCTTCTAGCAGCTTCTCACAGAACTCTCCCTCAAGCCCCCCACTACCAAAACCATACCACTCAAAACCAAGTCAAATCAAGTCCTTTCAGTCCGATTAAAATGTGAATATATATTTTGAAGCCCTTTCTAAGTTCTTCACAATTCTGTAGTTACTAAATTAGATGGATTTTATTCTGTTCTTGTTCAGCAAGGTGCTTGATACCCATTCTGTTGTCTGAGAATTACATACTTTAATGATTGTGAATTTTTTTTGCACCTGCAATAGGCAAATAAGTTTGATGTAACTTAGATCAGTGTTTTAAATTCTTTTTTCAGGCAGAGTATTTGGGGTTGGACAGGGCTAGATGCATCTATAATACAGATGGGGAAATTGCTTAGAGCATGTGGGCTGCATTGTACTCCCCTCAGCCTCCCCATCAAATCTGTCCTTGTTTGGAGGACAACTCGAGATGTTTAATCCTGAAGCAAAGCATTAATCTGTGAACAGATAGCCTTTGTCATCCTGCACAAAACGGTGCTTTCTTAATAGAATTCCTTACTGCAAAATATTAAATTATTGCTATTGATTAGTTATAAATTGAATGAATGAGACTATTGCTGTTATCAAACAGACACTTAGAGTATTATTACAAGAATATTGAATGATTGTCAGTTTTTCTCTCCACAAAGCAATCTGCTTATAATGTAAATGGCTAATAGCCTGGGAATTTCCATTTTGATTAGCTAATAATAATTAGCTGAAATAATATTCACTTCTCTCTCTCTCGCTCTCTCTCTCAAAAAAAAACCCCAACCAAACAAAAACAACAACAAAAAACCAGAACAAAAAACCAAAAAACCACAAAAACCAAAACAAACAAACAAAAAACACCAAAACAAACAAACAAACAAACACAACAAAAAAACCACCAAAAACCCAAACTCATGTTTTGGTGTGGTGGAGAAAGCCAAAACTGAGTCTGTAGTAACCCTCTAGTCCTTAGAAATAGGCAAACCCCACCTGATGCTTAACTTTGCTCACTCTACTTAGTCCTCTTCACTTTTCACAGTGTGTACAAGTTTTCAAAACCAGAGCCTAATACCAACTTGTAATGCAAAGAATCTGTTTTACACCCTTTGCAACAGTGTTTATCAACCTCTATTTTTCGAACCTCTTTTCTTGCTTTTTATACCCATTTTGACATTACTGTAAGTAAAGTATGAATGAATGGCAGAAAGACTTAATGAAATTGCATAGCGGGAGCTCAAGGTATTACAGAATAGGTGGTGTAATATGGGAAACATAATTTTGCTAGAATTTGACTTTTGTTGTTCCCCGTTTTGATCTCTGATCCCCCAAATTAGAAAAAAAAAATCAGTCTTTTTTAATTATATAAAGTTAAATTTAATGCTGTCTTTTTGTTGTTGTTGTTTGTTAGAACATAATTTAAATCGTGTTTCCAGAACTTTTTACTCTTTGGTTAATGATTTTATTAGGACTTGCTATATGGAGGAAAAAGACATTCACGACCAGGGTAGAAGGGAAGAGAGAGTTTCTGGGAGAATTTCTCTCAAAAGGAAATATTTCTTTCCTATTAGTCTGAAGTAATTTTTTCAGATACATTTGGGTAAAAATATCACAGAAGGATAAGTTGGTTATTTTTCAGTCTAGTGCTATTAATGATTTTTTTGCACTCTAAAGTCTTAAAAAATTGTTTAGTCATCATTCTTTTTGTTCAGCAAGGCATACAATTTAGTATAGTTGTACTGCTCTGAAGACATTTTGGAGTATAACTGTAATAACCAGAAGATCCTTTCAATATTAATAGGTAGCTGAAAGCAGCACTTTGACCTGCTTTTTAAATTACATAAACCGAAATGGTGGCTTATATTCATTCAGCCAGTCTAAGTCTAGCCAAATACAACTTTACATCTAGTATATCCTCTTTTCTGTGATAAGACTCTGAATGAAAGACAACAATCTGCTCACATTCCTTATAATCTTATCCTTGTAAGTATTTCTTTATCTTCTGTTTAACACAACTAGGCCCGATTATTTCTCCTGTGTAGAGGAGTTTGTAGCTACTATGTGTTTAGCATACATGGCCAATTTGAAGGCAGCCTTGAGTTTCTTCAAGATGTTACTTTATTATTCTACAGAGTCGTTCTAGAATATGCCAGTGGATCTTCTCTTCCATGGCTTGGGTGCAACCAAAGCATAACTGGGAATTGTACGTATGAGAATGTGGAGAATTGAAATACATTGCAAATACAGTACTTTCCTTGAGTTGCTTCCTACAGGAATCTTGATTTAGAAACCAGGTTTAAAAAGGCAAGGAAATAAGATTCAGGTCTGAGATGAACAAGGTTGAAAAAAAGACTTTGTATTCACATAAAATGAGGAAATGCACGTATGAGTTTCAGTCATTTGAAATTGCACCACTTTTAATGTTAATGCCATGGGAGTGCTCTGCAAGGTCACAGATGGCGAGACCAGTCAGCCTACAGCTGAAACTTGTGAAGCCTGACCTTAAAGGTGTTTCTCCTTCCATGAGAAGAGAGGATTTAAAATAAGTTGTTGTCATCCCTCTTCCCCCTGTACTCCTCCCCTTTCTTCTTGCCTTCTTCCCTCTGCAGACAATCCCCTGCACCGTTTTGGCAAATACAGCATCAGAAATTATTCTGATTATTTTATTATTATAAAATCTTGCCCTGTTGTCCTTGTTTGAGACATGTTATAAGTTCCTGGAGAAACATAGAAACTAGGTCAGAATTAAAAGCCAACCTAAGTTCCTACTCTTTTTTTTCTCCTCTTTTTAATTTAACTGGAATTCAGTGTCTCACTCTTGTCTGTAAGAAAAGTTAAGAAAAATTATGGATGTGGTTATAGCCTGTCCTTGACATCATTTGTAGGTGAAGTAATGTAGTGCAGGTCTCCATTGATACAGAAGTAAAGGAGAGAGGTGTAACGCCAATCAATAGTTGTTTAACTGCACATCCATCTTTATTAGATTAAAACTTTGGCTGATGAAAGCTAATATTGTTACTATGAGATCTACAGAATTCTGTAAGGCTTGACATAGCTCTCTCTAACATTTTTATGTAAAAATAATGATCCAAGAACAATCTGGCTTTCTAACTGAATTAGAAATTGGCAAACAAAGGGATGTCAATATACCTGTAAACCAGGCACATTTTCTGTTGGGTTCTTGTAGGAGTCAGTTCTTTGCTCTGTACTGCATAACATTTTAATCAGTAAGCTGATAAGAATAAAATTACTTGCACTGTGTATGATTCAAACAACTGATTGGGGGAGTCATAATGACCAACAAGGGTTATTCTTAGAGAACAGCATTGATAAACTGGATGTGAGCAAGTGTAATATTTACATACTTACATCATTTTTGAGTGAACAAGCAAAGGACATCTTCTGAGCTTGAACTCCCAATTCAATCATCTAGAAAGGCTAACATCCTTGTTTTAAGTTATTATATGGAAAGGCTAACATCCACCTTCTGAGTTAGTATGTGGTCAGTTTGCACTTTTGATTCATAGTTGTGGTTAGTTTTGGTTGGCATTTTTTATAGATTTGGGTACTTATCAGAAGTGAGTTAAGTTGATGAGGTAACATAGTTGCAGGATAGTTAAATCTGTGTGAAATGTGATTTCTACAGTTGAACATTAATATACACCTTTGGGTAGGCTGCCTGCTATTTATCTCTAGTCAAGGAAGCAATTAATTTTGTGTGATATGAATGCTAGTGTGGGATTTGGAAGACGAAAGTTCAGTTCCACATTCTTTTGTAATATGGCCTGTTACTTAGTCTTGGTGTGTTTTAATTGCCTGTGTGCAAAATAGGAATAGTATGCTTTCCTATCTTGCAGAGTCGTTGTAAAGATAAATTTCCTGAAATTTTTCATACGCAGCGATGCAAGAATGGTGGAATCCATAGAGATTTTCTTCCAATAATATTTCATGTGAAAAAACATTTTCAAATACTTCCCTGCCTGCTTTTTAAAGCCTAGATAACAATAAGATCCTCTCAGATTTATGGTTGTGGCTTCTATTTTTTTAATTTGTCATCTTTAAGAAGTGAGTTGGCAAGCAAGCAAAATAGCAACTGAAATATTCTACAAGAAAAATTCTACAAGAATACAGCAGATTTTAATGGTCACTAGTACATACAAATATGAGGAAAAATTCCACTACAACTGAAAGATGCACTCAAGATAATTAAATTTCAATAATTTAGTGGATTGGTGTAAAGTATAATATCGAAAAAAGGATTTGGGAATCTTGAAGGTATGGGAGCTGAAAAATAAAGTGCAATGGTAGGAACTTAAAATGACCGAGAAAGCTTTTTCCGCTCATTTCCTCGGTTTTCGTCTCCTGCATCTGTTTTGCTGTGATCATGCATGTAGCACACATCTTAAAACGAGCATTTGTATTATGAATCACAAAAGTGGCTTGCATATGTCAGAGCCTCATTAGTGCAAGCAGCTCCTCACTGTAAAAAGCTGGGTTCCCATGTACTTGATAACCATATCTGAGGCTCTGTAGACTTTGTAAAGAAAGCAGCAGTGCAGTTGTACTGTGTTGTGTGCCCACTGAACTGTCATCTTAAACCAAACTTGTTACCCAGACCAACCTTCTGTTGTGCTCTTAGTGCACAGAAAATCTGTAAATACCTACCTTTATTGTGAAACTGTTGTGAAGTCATCGTAGCATTTTCATTAAAGGCTTTTTGGCTTGGCTGTTTAACCCTTTTGTAGCCCAGTGAGGAAACTAAAACATTTTAACTGGGTTTCTGACAGATCTGTCTGGTGGATTGATGCAATATGGAACAACTCTGAAGCACTGAAACCACTTTTGTTTCTGGTAGCATTTTAATAGTTACAGGAAAAAGTAAGAAATTAAACTACAATTAAGAGCTGCTAATTATCTAGTGTTTGCTGAAGTAATGTTTTAAATATATGCCTCAAGAAGGAATGCGTGCTAGCTGATGCACAGTACGCTCCTTACTAACACAGTGAAAAACATTGTAGATTTGTCTTTCTCAGTGCATGAGGCTTGACTCACAAAGGCCTGAAGCTACTCCAGGAAAGACAAGAAACCAGTGCTCTTTTCTCTCAAGATTTGTCAAAGGATGAGTCATCTGTTAAAAAACAGAGTAATCATCAGGCTATTCTGCTTTTCTGAGGACTACTACTATTAGAACAAAGCCTTTGAGCCAATTTTTTTTTTAATTAAAAAAAAAAGAAAAAAGGCATTGCTTTGATCTCATTCATGGGAGTCAGGCTGATTTATGCTTTCAAGCTCTTCCACTGCCACAGTTTAAATCCTAAGGTGCAAAATACTGTGCCACCACCAGGCATAGGTCCAATGGCAAAACCTCTTGGTTGGGAAGCAGTTAAGACTATGTGGGCACAGCTCCCTTGCTGATGCGGTGCTATGTCCCATTCAAGATACTGGTGTAAGCTCCAAGGCAAGCAAGCAAGCACTTTCCTTTCTCTCCTTACAGCTTCCTCTCTTTAAACCTGTAGCCTTGCAATTATGCATATACTTTATTTCAGATGGTAGCTTTAATAAAGTGATTAACAGTGAAATTATTCATTTTTACTCAGACAACATCCAAAAAAAAGCATGCGAGAAATGGGGATGAATATTCTCCACCGACACGCTCCCCATGCAAGAAAACCCTATCCCTGACTGATTTCATGAGGTTAGAGAAAATGTCTGCAAAACCATTATCTTCAAAAAAGCTTCATCTCACAGAAAAGACATATTCACAACAGGCCCCCTCCACACCCCCTGATCCTTATTTTCAAGAAATCCTCCTGCCTAACAGGTAAAGGAGGGAATTCATAAGGACACTCTTGGCACAGTATTTCTTTTACAGTAGGAGAGAAACGGCAGGTGATATTTGTGAAGTCCACAGGGGTTTTTTTGATGCAAGGTACCTCATGAAGTAGATAGATACTAAAACTAAATAATACCGTCAAGTTTTGAAATAAAAGTTCCTTTGTTATGAATGAAAGTAGTTCACACAACTGTCTCAGAGTACAGCTTAGAAAATCTTTTGTGATTGCAGGTGACTTTTCAAATCCTATAAACACGCTAAAAGCCAAGATTAGTATTTCTTTCTTATAAATGCTTAGAAGGGCTTCAGCATTGTACTTAATCCGTTTACATTTAATTTTGAAGCATAGATTTCAAACATAGAAGTAGATTAATGTAACAAGGTGAATTTACTTCTGTAAATGGTATTTATTTAGGTCCCATACTTGAACTGTTGTTTAATCTTTTATTCCTGCTATTGGTATCTGGTGTTTTAGACATTGAGATTATTCTCAGTTTTACAAAAATAAACCTTTTAGAAAATAATAATATACCAGAACATTTTCCAGTCTGATTCCTGAGTGACCGCGGTGGGCTGCCTCCTTGTTAAGTTATAATTTCTCCCTTCCTCAACAAGCTTGTCTCTTTTTACTTTCGCATTACAGTCTTTTGGATGCAAGGAGAGAAATTTTACTTGTTGTGTAGATCCTTTGCTCTGCTCTTCTAGATAGGATGGCAAAATTACCATTGCTAAAGAGTGATAAATTCAAATATCATGTCCCCGAGTGCTCCCTTTAATCAAATGAACCAATTCTCCTTCCTTCATTTAAAAAAATTCTCTTTATTATGTTTTGCACAATGGATTCTACTGCGTTTTTAGTAAGTTCTTTGCTATGGGAATGTAAAAATTCACATGTCATTCAGAGTAAACACTGCTTTTGGGGGAAGAGACAAGATTTTTTTAAAGTGGCAAACATAAGATAATTTTCCCTTAATGGCATCACATACAAATTTCTAACAGAAATTGCTGGTTACACCAGCCGAAAGCAAAGACCTCAAGTGATTTCTTTCTTTTATGTACAGTACAGGTTATAATCAGACTCTGTATCAATACTGTAAGCCAAAAATACAGTGATATAAAACTTTGCATAGAGGTAGGGCAGCATCATAGTGGCCCAAAGCCTGGATTTTTCCCTGAAGAGTAACTTTCATTAAAGCTTAATTATGAACTTGAAATTAAAGTCATGTCCAAAATACTTTCTTGTTATTCAGGCTACACTGTTGTTATCTTGGCAGCACAGTTTGTTTCAGCCCTTGAAAGGCTGTGTGTGGAAGGATTCCAACTCTGCAAGTTCCAGGGCAGTCCTGGTTTTACCTTATTCTAGTGATCATACAGAATATCTGATCAAGTTGTGTAGTTTACCAAATTAGTCAGAGGATGTTCTTTGAGGCTGGAAGGGGTGTAAAAAGTCCATAATAGCATTCTAAGGTCTCTTTTCGTGTACTGAGAGCAATCAACAGTCATCACCACTCTCTAACATGGGCAGCATTATTCCATGAGCTGCCAGGGAGATTAAGGTCAACGCTTGAATTCCAACACTCTCTCCTGAGAAAATGTTTTTTGTTGGCACCTGCTTTATTTCTTACTTGCACTCTGCTTCACAAACAAGATGCTTTCAAAATGTTTGACTTGAGAAGTATTTTGCTAAACCATTGTAAATGTTAAAATGGCTTTTACCAAATGAAATTCTTCATGGAATTAGAGACTATCCTGAATCGGAAGGGACTCACTAGAAATCTAACTCCTGGCCCTTCACCAGACAACCCCAAGAGTCATACCATGTGCCTGAGAATGTTGTCCATGTGCTTCTTGAACACTCAGACTTGGTGCTGTGACCACTGCCCTGGGGAGCTGTTCCAGTACCCAACCATCCACTGTGTGACAAATCATTTCCTAACATCCAACCTAAACCTCCCCTGACACAGCTTCAGGCCATTCCCTCAGGTCCTGTCACTGGTCTCCAGAGAGAAGAGATCAGTGCCTGCCCCTTATCTTCCCTTCACCAGAAAGTTGTAACTGCAGTGAAGCCTCCCCTCAGGTCTCCAGGCTGAACAGACCAAGTGACTTCAGCTGCTCCTCATATGGCTTCCCCTCGGGGTTCTTCACCATCTTCACAGCCCTATTCATTCTTTTATTCTGATCCTGGTAGCAGAAAGGAAGTGAAAAGAAAGAACAGATCCTTCTTTACAGGACTGGCTTGCACACCAAGCTCTAAGAGATAAATGTTAAAATTTTTGAAGCACTCTCCTGTTTCTATAAAAAAATCCATCTCATTCAGGAAAACAAAACGTAACATTGCTCACACTCTAGGCTGGCTATTGTAAACGTACATTTCACAATTAACACAACTGTACATCTGAGGTGAAAACAGTATTTGCTGTTTAACTGATCCGTAGATATAATTGCCTTATTCTCCATCTACACCTTGTCTGCTCTCCACCCCATTCCCTCAGTTGCACAGGGACTTTCTCTAAGTGTTTTGCTTCCTAAGACACAGGCAAATACTAAATGGCTTTGAACTGTAAAGCTATAGCATTGTAAGTTATAATGTAAGTCAGGACAACTAAAGAATATGGGTTAATTGCTACATAAATTATTATGAAATATTGCAAATTTTCTTTTTTTATTATTTATATGTCATTAATCATGCACAAAAGGATAAGATGGAGTCTTTCATCACCAATTTCCTCTTCATGCTTACGTGTGGCTCTTGGCAACATTGTTTCCTACAATTTCATACGATTTCTGCTGAGTTACCAGTGCTCAGATACTCTGATGATGGCAAGCACCAAAGTGATGCAGTGAAGGAGAGGCTGTGGGATATTGCTTTAAATACATATGTATTAAGGGTTTGAAAGCACATCTCAGATGTTTGTACTTTTCAGTCCCGTCCTAGCCACAGAGGGGCCTCTGTCCAAATACAAGGATAGGAAGAAGAGAATTTTGATTAAGATGATAAAGGAAACAGGTTTTTATTGCCCTCTCATCAGTGGGGGTCGTGATATAACCATGCCCAGGACAGAGAGTGGGATGTTAAACTTAATCCTTTTGCAGGCAGTCATGTGTCACTAGTGTTGGCCAGCAAAGGTCTGTGCAAACTGCTGGTGACTTACTCTAAAACTGCAGGCAATCTAAACTATGCAAGAGGAATCTATATTGTGAAGTCCCGACAGACACAACCATTAAACTCCTCATCAAAGTGGGGGTCTGTTTTACTTCACAGACCCTGGCTTGATCAACCTAGTGTCTGAATGTCCTGTGCAAATGTCTTTCTTCGGTTTAGTACTATCTTGTGGATCTCTTAACTACACCTCATTGTTTGAAGCAGACAGGCTTATCTCTCTGTTGAACTCTGAGAACATAAATCAGCGTTGGCATTTAATTTCCCCTACCACCTACTAAAAAAAAAAAATCTAACACATGCTTACATGGCTCCTCATACAAGAGGCATTAATTTAGCCCAGGGTGTAAGCAATGGTGTTCCTGATATTTCCCACTCAACAATTTGAAAGCCTGTAAAAGCAGCCACCAAGATGATGAGGAAAGGGAATAGCACTGAGCTGAGAAAACCGAGTTGACAAGTTACAGAAATAATGCTGCCTGAGGTTGAGCCATTAATGAGCAGAAGAAAACAAACCTCATCTAGAAGACCGCCTGTCACTTTGAGTGTTATGCTATGAATATTTAAATGAAAATATAGTAAAAGACATACCATTTTTTTCTTCTCAAAATCAGGAACATTGTGCTGTAGGTAAACTGTGTAGAAAGATGGCATGGTTTTAAAGAAGGTGATATGTTGCTAATTTGAAAGTGGAAAGCACCAAGCCCAGGTGGTACAGAACTTTGTGGACAGCAAGGACATACTATGTGGCAGTGCAGGAACCCTGAGACAATGAGAAGAACAGGTCTGACTAACTTAATTTCGCTTATTTTCCATGAAGTAGGAGAAAAAAATAATAAGTGCTGTTGCTGGCTGCTCTATGAAAGCTTTTCTTGCCCCAATTTTTTCCCCCTTATATGGCTGGCTAGAAATCAATTACCTTGACTAACACTGGGCGACTATCTCTGCCTCTCACAAAAGAAAAAAATGAAAACATAAAACAAAGACATCTCTGACACTATACTGAACAATTTTGGCAGCTGAAGCTGTGTTTAATCTGTAAAAAGGTTAGTAATATTTAATACTTCAATTTGTATGCTGGGAGATTTTCTTTTGTTCCTAACAATTCTATATTTAAGATTACCAGTGCTTCAGGCAGAACTGTTTGGGTAGTAAAGTGATAAACTGACACCAGAATGAGCAGAAAAAAACCCATTATGCTAACAGCAGCCAACAGCAGTTAATGGTTTTCAGCTGTTGCAGATCTAATTGATCTTGTTGCTATAACAGAAAGCAGTTCTCTGTGATTCATATGCTTTCTTACTGGAACATATTCTAGTCCCTTACTGTTTTTAAGCCTCACTAACTCTGTTTTTTCCGTTTTCTTAAATGCCATGGCTAACAACACATTCCACTTAAAGCTAATATTAGTCAAATAAAAAATCTGTTTAGTTTGCTGAGCCTTAAATTTTTCTCTCTTCATTAAAAAGAAAGGCCAAACTACTTAATTTCAGTTGTGCATTTCTTGTATGTATTAATCCCCTTCTTTGAAGTGTCACACCTAGTGCTCATTATTCTTGATTTATACCTACCTTGAAATCCGTATCTGCCATGAATTTATCAGATGGGATTAAAATGATATAAACATTTGCCATCAGCTGCAGTGTGATTCCAAACCCTCTTCTCAGTTCTGCATCTGGAGCTTCCATTGATTTCAACAGGATCCAGTGTGTTTGCTTCAGGACATGGTTTGAGTAGTACAACTGATGTACCTGCCTGTACCATTTGGATTCTACATACAAATGTGGTTTATTTGAATATCTAAAGCATTTTACTGGAATTTTAATAGTAGTCATTATATTAGGAGTGTTTTCTTGGTGTGATTTTATTTTTTGTCTAAAAGAAACTAGAAAAATTAGGAATTGTGTGAAAATCAGTAGAAACTTGGATTCATAGCTGTAATTCTAACTCATCAAAGGAGAGTTTGTTTTCTTACTATAAAGATGAGTGCACATCAAGGGGGAATTTTCAGTAGAAGTCTTGGGAATCTCAGTGGAAATGCACACTCAATGTTTTGATATTGTTCAGATTACTTCTTCACTTTGAGAGCTGCCTGTATCCCTAAGCAGGCCAACTGCTCTTACAAAATGACTTTGCCTACCAGTTTTATGTAAAAAGAATCTTGGCTCTCAGCCTTTGCTGTAGTTGCACTGCTCTCTGTATTATTTAAGTTAAATACCATGTATTAAAAAACTTGAATCATCTTTCTCCAGGGGGAAAAAATAGTTTTGTAACTGTTTAAGTGTTGGAAAGTCTAATTATACCTCCTGTTCATTCCTTTTTGTTCTTGTAAAGGCATCCGTTGCTGCAACAGAAGATAAAGTAACATTTCCAGACAGGAAAGAAATGGGGATTATTTTTTTTCCTTTCTTCCTTTCTTGTTTCTGTTGCTGCATTGTTCTGGTTTGTTTTTCTAAAGGTTGACACAGAGCTCCCTGAGAATTTTTAACATATGAGAGTAGATAACCTTGTTCTTTTGTTCACTCATCCCTGCCCTGTTCTGATTGCCTGTGGCTGTTTTCTGAATATTCCATTTCATATCCATTTAACACTTTCTCCATTCCTCTTTCTGCCTTCATTCATCAGTTCAGCATAATGTTACATCCAATGCACCAGCAGAAAGCATAACATGACCTTCAGACAGTGTCTCATCAGTGCCTCATTGAAGGAACAGTCACTAAGAACAAACCAAGGTTGTATAAATGCAAAGAAGCCCACGGCAGGAAAATGCTCAGGTTCAAATTTAGCATTGCCTCTAATCCTTTTGCTTGTCAGAGACTTGACACTTAAAAGATTCTGCACAAGCATTAGGAAAGGCTACTTTTACAGCCAAGTTTTATACATGAGCTTGGGAAATTTTAACTTTAGATATTAAAACTTTGTTGGTAGTTCTGCTTTTGAGAGGGAAAACTGAAGTGCTTACAAGAAATTAAAAGTAAAATAATTAAATAGACTAATTAATCTTCTTTAGGTTTTAGAAAGAGATTGAAAGACAATAACAAAATCAAGATTTCAGGAGACATAAAACTTTAACCGAAAAAAGAATAAAACCCTGCAAATGACACAACAGCAAATAAAGTGTACACTAGAAACCAAAGCCATCTGGCAAATTAAGTGAAAATTAATGATTAAAGAAAATCTCACTGTGTTTGTAGTGTATTTTCATCCATCTGTGCCCAATTATAAAGGAGTTGTCAAAGAAAGCAAGCCACTGGTAGTTAATGCCAAACTAATCCAGAAAGCCTGAAAACGTCCATCAATGTTTTTCTTACAGTTTCTAATCTCTGCAGGTTTCTGATAAGAGCAGCATTAAACTATGGTGTCATGAATCTTGGCTCTCACGTTTGAAACTAACAGAGATGTACTACCTCTGATCATTTTAGATTAAGGAAATACTATCTTTCAAAAGCACACTACAGATAGAATTTATAAAAGGAAAAAGCTCTGTTCAGATCCATTCCTGTCATACGCAGCCAGGAGAGCAATTGCAGTTAACAATACCTGGAGCCTGGGAGTGTCAGCTGTGACCCGAGCAGATCCTGCTCGAGTGCTGCATTGTGCTGCCAGAGCAGGCAGTGCTGCAGAGGTGACACTGTCCTCTTGGCTTCACAGGGCTCCTCTTGGCTTCACAGGGCTTCGAGCCTCAGGCACAGGAGCTGAGGCTGTGAATTTGCAAATTTTCTGACACCTCGCATTGTACAAGCGCTGCAATTTCACACCCTCAGCTCACAGCCACCTGCATGGACTTGCTCACAGAGATCCACAGAGCAGCTGTATATTGTTCTCTCTGCAGAGAAAAGCTGTTCTCTATTTCAAGGGGAAGGGGCCTGTGATTCCCTTCTTTATTTTGGGCCCTAGGATTATTTTGGGACTCTAAGTTGATTTTTAAGTGCTAACTGCACTGATTCTAACCTGACTACATTTGCTCCACAACAGAGTGCATGGTGACATGTTGATGGGTAGAACTAGTGTATAATCTTCCTTGGGAAGGTTATGCTTTTGTTTTTCTCTAGAACAAATGAAAAGAAAGATACACCCAAAAGGCAATTTCACAGAGATTACTTGTTCTCTCTCCTGATGTCCTTAACCACTAATTGAAAAGTAAAACTAATTTCTATACACTGACGTTAATCTTTATGAAACTCCTCCATATTTAGACCTGACAGCATTTTACACCCAACAGTAGGTACACACCAGAAGAAATAATGAGGAACAAGTAATTTGCTTTGTGTTCTTTCTTTCCCTTTTTTTTTTTTTTTCCAGAGAAGTAAGTGTATGACAAAAAAAAGTAGGTAATAATATTAATGAACTTTTTGTGTGGCTTCTTTGGTATCTGGTAGTAAGGCATGAGCTTGCAGTTGAGTGGGCTTTTTGGTGGTGGGGGGTTGGTTGGTTCTGATTTTATTAGTTTAGTAAAATGTTGGGGTTTTTTTCCTGGCTTCTTGCCCACCAAATATTAGGGAGAGCAGTTTGGAACTGTGATCAATGGGAAAAAAAGGCAAAAAAGCATTGGGAAAGGTGTCATCATGTTCTCCAACACTGAACTGCTCACCATCAGTTTCCTAATATTGTCTCTGAAGCATGGACATTTGATTCATTCTCAAAGTCTTTGTACAAAAAGTCCTCATTCCTGGGGTGCTTCTGGCATGGTCTCTATTAGAACTCACGCAGAATTGAGAAGTTCACATGTATGAAACATTTACAGTTGTAAAACTTAAAACTTAGTGACATCTGTTTTCTCAAGTGGACCCATATGAAGCTGTTGTACCCAACCCCTTTTAATAAAGCACTTGAATTAACCCGTTACACTCTTCTCACAGCAGCCACCATAAATCAATGTTATTACCTAGCTGGCAATCATAACATTTACAGACCTCTCAACATCCCTTACATCTTGTACATTAAAATTGTCTGCTCAAATGTAGGCCCTAGTTTGACATGTAATTGGTTTTGGCTGCAGTTCAGGCCTACACAGTCCTTGTAGCTCCTTGGTTGTGTTGGTAGAAGATTTGTGCAGCCATGCAGTGAACCAGATCAGGGACCTAAGCCAAGTTACAGGGTAAAAAAAAACGTATTAGGTTATTTTTGAGCTAGATCAATTCCCCGTACTAGCAAATTGCAGGCAGGAACAAAAAAAGCAGGGAAAACATGAGAAATAGTGCCAGCATACCATTGAAATGGAGGCATGTCAGGCCATGTTTTCAGTGTAAACTTCCAGAGCACTGTAAAAGATTGCTCCATCTAGATGCCAACATTAACAGTAATTCAGGAAACCTCTTTATGATTGTCAGAGTACAAACTACTGTCTTGACAAATTGATTTAGAATGTAAAACTCATTTTTTAAGCTTCGATTGTGTAATTCTTTGATAAACATTATTATTGGGGGGGAAAGGTAGTAAATTGATTGCTATGTTACCTAAATGACTGATAATGCTATTTTAATATTGCAAATTTGATCCTGCTTCAAATGAAAAACCCAAATATAGCTACAAGGGGCTGGATTATGCCTCAACTTTTACCTGTGTATTCCCATTTATTTCAGTGATGCTGATTAAAATGTAATTTAGGTCTAAATTTTGTCTGAAAAGTTTCTGCTTACTCCTTATGTGCACAGCATTCATTGTTGTATGTCTTTTAACGTAATTTGCACTGTCTATAGCTTCATATATGTATTTTATTTTCAAGTCCTATAGGAGTTTATGTTGCACATCCCATCTATTATTTCCAGACGTGCAGCAGTAAAAGTAGAAATTCTGGTGTGGTAGTTTGGAAGCTCAAATATATGATTTCCTTTCCACATTTTCTCTGCTGTAGACACCCATTTTGAATGCTGTAGCTGTGTGCACCATATGGACACACAAAAATTATATGGCATATGCCATATGTAATATCATCTACATTAATTGAATTTTGGTTTCACTTAACCACACCTCAAAAAATTAGAAAGTACTAATATTAAACTTGATATGTTAGGAGGTATTTTGCCTGTGTCCTGTCTGAAGGTTCAGCAAGCAGATGCGGCTTAGTGTTGGAATGAAGTATTCACTTCATTCCACTTGACGCTTTGATAATCAACCTCAAGTAAACTCTGCTCAGCCAAATGCTGCTCAGCTAAACAAGGCTAAGAACTTGCAGCTCTAACATTACTTGAAGTTGAGGCCACTTTAGACTGGTGGCCCTGGATTCAGGGAGTTGTCTTCTGTGAAGTATTTGTTTCTTTTTCCTATTGAGAATTAGGTTTAAAACTCATAAGAAAACTCTATGTTTGTAAAATAAGGAAACTATTTGTGTGATGACTTAAATATTCCTTGAAGACAAGTTTTTATGAATTAAATATTAAATCAGGTTTATCATTTTAGTTTCTCTTCAGTCCACTCTCAGTTTTCAACTTGATGTTCCTAGCATCAGAAACAGCTGCCATATTTCTGAGATAACTCTTCCCTAAATGATGTTGCCAAGAGCACTGTCTGCAGGAATTCATCCCTTCTCAAAGCTGTCCCCTTTCCAAAGCTTTATGGTAGGAGGGACTACCAACCACTATTCCGTAATGAAATAACCAACGTTTCAAGACGCATTTTGAAAATCAAGAAATCTGGAAAAATTCTTGGCTTTCATTAAAATTATTAGAAATATGAAAAAGCTAATGTTCTATGAGTAAGTTCAATATCTGCAAACATCAGCAGACACTTGACATGTATTCTATGCATCACCTCACTAGTTAATTCAGCTAGAAATATAAATGTGTATATTTTAAATGTATTTGTGTACCTGAAAGGTTTTGCCTTGCATTTCTTTTTAAGAGAGAGTGAAAGGTAAAACAGATTAGCACTTCCTGCAAAATAAATAAGAAATCATTAAAGCAGTCACGGTAAAATCAAGCCATAGGCAAACTTGTATCTTGTGGAGTAACATGATATTCTTGGTGTGTGCCTGTTTAATATCTTTTAAGCCACCCTTGGGCAGGACCCCAGTGTAAACAAGCTGTCGAGTTTGACTTGGAACATCCTTTTAAAAATAACACTAATAAATAAACATTCTGTCTTCACACATTTTGCTGCCAGGGATTCACCATTTCCAAACTTAAAAGTGTAATGATTTTTAAAGGTTTGATGCAATAACTGCAGTCTTCTTTATTTCCGTGAATATGAATACTTCATTTTCCATTTGTTTAATATTTTAAAATTAAAACTTCTGTTTTATTTTATAATTATATACTGTCATTCTGATAAAAGCTTCTATTGAAAACAGCTCTGTCTGTTAAATTCTCTGTCTGGCAGTGTCATATAAATCAATGATAGTAATATTAGGCAATAATAGAAGAGGAATTTGAGTTTCAGATTATTAATAGCTGAATAACAAGATGCACAAAGGAAATGGTTTGCAGTATACAGCCAGATCTGGGCATTAAACAAAAAGCAAGAGAGGCACGTGGCCTCAAGTCTCTTCTGTGACACTTCATCTGCAAACTGTTTATCTAAACATATCCTTCAGCTCTTCTTCTCTGTGCTGCTTTCATCTCCTTGTAGTTGCTCACTCTCCCCTCCAGGGTTTTGTTGGCTCCAGGGTGGCTCTACAGGAGGTTTGGGATCTCTCTGGATTCCATGCAGTGTTGCATGGAAGATCCCATGAAGCTAAGTCTGTAGTAAAGAGGTCAAAACTAAAGGACTTTGGGAGCACTCTCGTCCCCTCAAAAGTGAAATGTGTTATCCCACATTCTGTTTTCATGAGTGGCCCAGTGTTTCCTCTGCTCACAGGTACTTCCATGCAAACTGAGGTCTGCCTTGGTCTTTCCATTTTTGTGAGCTCCAGACACAGAAGAAGCCGGAGTTCTGAGTGTGGCATTTCACCACATCTGACTCTGAATTAAAAACATATTTTCTGAATAGCAAGCCCAAAGACTGCATTCAATTAGATGAACTTGTGAATAACCTGAGACACTGTTGCTGCAGCATTTTAGAGGAACCACATTTGCTGGACTTGAGAACTGACAACACTTCACATTATTTGACACTTGATTTGCAATTGATTTAATATTGCTTGCTACAACTCCTGGCCTGTTTTTTTAACTTTTTTTGAGTTCTGCTACTATTATATGTTCTACTACTTTATTGTATGATGTCCCTTTGGAGAAGTTGTGTATAGACAATATTGCCAAATCTTAACGTTTTATTGGGACTCTCATCCTTCTTGTGTGTGTGTGTGCATGTGTGCAGTGCTTTAGGAGATGTGCACGCATGTTAAAAAACTCAGCCTTTGCTTGAGGAGAGTAAGATGTCTAATTCCGGTGGTTTCAGAGAAAACCAAGAGTGTGTCTAAAAGTTAGTAATGAAGTTAAATGGATACATGTTATTACTTTATCATTTTTATTTGAGTACTTGGAGTTGGCAATGCTGATTTAACGTATTTTGTGTGTTTAAGACTTCTGCACAGAATAAAAGTGCATTTTGAAAGCCATGGGACAACTAGATAGGTTTCTGTCTCAGTAGCATAGATGACACTGCTGTCAAAATCAATGAAAACTGCAGAAGAATTCAGTGAGTTCTGTGTTGCTGTCACTTCACATAAGTATTACTGGCTCCAAAATGCTGTTAATTCTTACTGGGTCACAAAAGACCACAGTAGTATATAAGGTACTCTGCGTATGAATGGCACAATGACTGCAGAGTAGTTTCATTGAAAGACCTTTCCATTGTACTGCTGGAAGTTCAAAGGAATTTCTTAAGCAATAGCTGAAGGTTCTTTAATGAACATTGTTTCTCAGCTTTTACTGGTTAATTTTGAAAGATACATAAATACTTATTTTTTTGGAATTAATTTTGTATGCTCTATTTCTCTGTTATGTGGGATGCAAATGCCATCTCAGTGTTGAGTATTACCATGTTTTTGAAGGATGATCAGTACATGGGCTATGCTTTGTGCATAAATTGTGTGTTTGACAGTGGAATTTTTGTGACAGACTGTGGAACCATCAGATAAATTTCATTTGCAATGCCTGTTTACCTGCCTCATCTTCATTCTTGTCTCTATTCATTTTGATTTGGAGTCACTGTTATGTGGAAGTATCATCCTGCAAAATAGAAATTTATTTTCCCTTGCACCATATGCATTTAGAAAAACAAAATCTAAAATGCTTTTGTCTTATTTTGCCTTACTCAGTGATCTAAGAGCCAATATTTTGTGAGCCACTAAAAGCTTTATCAGTAGAGCTGAAAATTCTGTTTTCTGGTATTGCAAGGCATTGCTTTCAATTCATGGTCGGATGTGAGTTACTGGATGTTAAAACTGTAGTACCATGACTTACAGGGAATAAATTTTAATAATTTCCATAGATTATTGAAATATATTTCTTATCATTTTATTCTCCCTTTAAGGCCTATAAAGTTGAACTCATGATAATAAAATCAAGTTGAACTCATGATAGTAAAATCAAGTGGCATTACATGCAGATATATAAGAAATATTATCAATAAAAAGAGAAATCTCTAAAACAGATCTAAAATAGATTGTCTGAAAAAAATGTCTTATAAGATGATAAATGGTGGTACAAACCAGAATATTATGAGCACTCTCTTGGGATAGTATACATTAAAATAAGGCAGTATCACTGGGCTCATACATGGTGAAATCTTAGCTGTAAAATTGATTGGGTTAGTGTAACAATTTAGAGCCGCAAGGATGTGTTACAATCACATAACTGACAAAATTTTAATTGATGGTCTGTTCAATCCTTAGCCTTCACCACAACTTCATCGAGGACATTAAGCATTTGTTTTACTTCGGCTTTGGTGAAAATCTCAGATGTCGCAACAATTTCATATTGTTTGGATATAAAAATTGACTTCCAGTGTGAAATGAGTTTGTATCTTGGGGATTTTTGGTACGTTTTATTGGTTTAGGGGTTTAAGAAAAAAACAAAATGTTTCTTTGGTTCAGTTATCTAACCTTTTTACAGTCTTCATTGCTTCATGGAGCTCCATTGGTATTTGACATTAGCAACAGTAGGGTGGCAGTGATGTCATATGAAATTTCTGCAGATCACGTTTAACTTGTAGGCAATTTCTCCAAGTCTTTGATTTTCATATTCTGAAGTGCCATTTCCACCTTCTTACCTCTGGCTTCTGCATTTTACAAGAAATCTGACTTCAGTACTTAGGATATTAAAAGTCTGTATTAATAAACCATGCACCTTTGAAAAGAGTTATGGAATATATTCCCTGAGGGCCAGCGATAACCTTGTGGTTCATGGTCCACAGATAATTTCAATCCTTCAAGCTCAGTATGTGCTTTCATTCAAAGAGTCAGGTACCCAGGCTCCTGAATAGCTTCATGCAGGGCTGCCTGAACAGGTGGTTACACCTCCACATTTCTCATCCATGGCTTAATTTATGTATGCTCTCGGGTTCACTAGAAGGAATGGGTAACTTTGTATTAATTTTATGGCTCCTTCTCTCTAAAGATTCACGGACCATTTTTATGGGTTTGGTGAGGATTTTGGAGGCTTTTTTTATAGGGAGGAACAGCATTCATATATGTTCATCCAGATGAAGGATGCTAGAAAAAGTTAAAAGGCAGGAAAAGAAAGTAACAGAGAATGAATGGCTCGGTTTTGAAGAAGAGAATTTCAGATGTTGGCTGAACATGGAAAATCGTCAAGAGCATGAAAGGTGCAAGTGCTAATCAAAATTAAGCTCAAGCAGGAAGAGAGAAGTGGAATTGAGAGATTTCACAAATGGGGAAAAGTCTCACAAGAAAACCTGAGTTTCTTCCTAAAGCACTTGATAGCTCTTACCGAGTGTGAGTAGAAAGAGGGGCAGCTGATTGCTGAGCTCAAGTCTAAGAGGAAGACATAGGAGTAGAAAAAGGAACCCTAGCACTGTGGTGTAAAGGGAAAGAACAAGTTGACAGCATAGGCTGCAGAAATGGCAAGCAGCAGAAAGGCAAGCAGAACGATAATTTTAATTTGGAGACACAGAGTTTTGCAAGATTGAAGAGATAGTGCTGCATTAGATAAGATAAAATGAATGGAGAGAAGAGCAGAGGTGGAGAAAAAGGCATATGGTAGAGTCTGTGTAAAGATGGGAAAAATCCAAGCCTGCCTCTTTCCTGAGGTGTAAAGGCATGGAAAAGAAAATTTTAAATAAATAAATAAATAAATGAATAAATAAACAAACCAGCATTTTCTTTTTTTTAATTGAAGTGATGCTGAGACATTACCAAAGTTTGGTTTTGTCACTTTGATGAAGTGCAGAGTTAATCTATACTTGGCATTGTTTCTTGCAGTAGCAAGAACAGTGAACCCAGGTACTTCTGCTTCACCAGGGGAGAATGGGAAATCTGGTTTATCTTGGTGACTAAAAGATGAATATTTTTACTAGGACTGTTTGATTCAAAACAATTTCCCATGGTACTCATGTAGTCTATGTATGTTTTAATATTAAGGAGTATTAAATAGCTTATTCAAGTAAATAGCTTACTTAGGAAACAAAGTACTCAAGTCATCACGATTAATTAATTAGTTAGGTTTATTTATGTGTGTTCTCATTTGCAATGGTTTAAATGGGCATCCTTAGTTTAGCATGCATGCTAATACACAGGTAAAGAGAAAAAGAAATGAAAAAAGCTTCAGTAAGAAAACAAAATTTACTTTATGATTTAACACTAATCAACCATTGCTAATGTGCTATAAAATAGTACTTAAGGTAGATGCTGATTTCCATTATTAAGCTTAATGGTCTTTGTTGCCTCATCTGCCTTATTCCAATGTATTAAGCATGCAGACCCCATAATTTAATTATCACCTGTTAATATTGGTTCTAAATTCATTTTTGTGCTTTTGGGCTGAAGCTGCAATGATGAGCCAATTAAAAACCATTATCTGGCTGCTCAAAGCATCACATTTGTAGTTATGCTCAGTAGTACATGATTCTACAGGGACTTTCAAGATGGAACATGCTGCCCTAATGCCTTTAGGGATTAGCCAAACAAAAGGAAAAATGTAAAGGAAATTTTAAATATTTCCTCTCCTACAGGATTTTAATTTTCAGATCTCTTGCTTTGCTGTGCATCACAGCTTTCCTTGCAGCTAATTTGCATAGCTGTAAGAGTGTAGCATGTAGCTGAATTACAAGAGAGACTCCTGAGATCTTGGGTTTTCTTTAAATCCCAGAGGAAGAATTTGGTTCAAGAATGTACATAAGGTACTAATTGCAAGGATTGTGTGAGATAGCTACTATTTGAATGAGACTGCTGAACTAATAAAATACAGCACATCATAACCTCAGAGATTTGATAATGAAAAAAGGAGCATTTAATTTATGTAGTTGTTCACAAAGCAACTAGAAAGAACAATAGCCACACATTGTATCACCTCCATTACATTGTTTATTAATATGAACGACTCCTTTCCTCTTGTGTTATCAGCTTGTTGCTGGCATGGAATTTCAAGTGCAGGTGTTTCAAGTTGATCGAAATTTGTGCTTTTATAATGGCTGACTGAGAAATGGCTGATGTAGATGACACACCATGGAATTTGTTAGAAGGGTAGATACATTTCACTTAGAAACTATTTGTGTGTGTGTGTGTGTGTGAGTCTGTAGCTCTGAATTATAAACTTCCAGCACATTGAGTAGTATGGATATATTGTCTAGTGGCAGAATATAGAAACTAGACTATTTGATCTACTGTAGCAGTCAGTATTCATAGAATTGCAAACACTGAGTGGAAAGGGACCTCAAGGATCATCTGGTCCAACCTTTCTTGGCAAAAGCACAGTCTAGACAAGATGTCTCAGCACTTTGGCCACCTGAATCTTAAAATTGTCCTGTGTTGGGGAATTTGCCCCTTATTCCCTGGAGAGATTATTGCAATGGCTGATTGTTCTCATTGTAAAAAATTTTCCTCCTGTGTGTAATTGGAAACTCCCCTTGTCTTTTCAAAGTGACTCCTTGTAAAAAGGAAGCCTCCATCTTCTTTGTAGCCACCCTTTAAATATTGGAACATGGTGATAAGGTCTCCCCAAAGCCTTCTTTCCTCAAAAAGTACAGTTTTCTCAGTCTTTCATCATATGGCAGCTTGCCCAGTCTTTTGTTCAGCTGTGGTCTTTCACTGGACCCTTTCCAGCCTGTCCACACTACTTTTATATAGCAGGGACCAAAACTGAACNTCAGCACTTTGGCCACCTGAATCTTAAAATTGTCCTGTGTTGGGGAATTTGCCCCTTATTCCCTGGAGAGATTATTGCAATGGCTGATTGTTCTCATTGTAAAAAATTTTCCTCCTGTGTGTAATTGGAAACTCCCCTTGTCTTTTCAAAGTGACTCCTTGTAAAAAGGAAGCCTCCATCTTCTTTGTAGCCACCCTTTAAATATTGGAACATGGTGATAAGGTCTCCCCAAAGCCTTCTTTCCTCAAAAAGTACAGTTTTCTCAGTCTTTCATCATATGGCAGCCTGCCCAGTCTTTTGTTCAGCTGTGGTCTTTCACTGGACCCTTTCCAGCTTGTCCACACTACTTTTATATAGTAGGGACCAAAACTGAACACAGAATTTCAGGTGTGGTCTGACAAGTTCTGAGTGGAGTGGGATAACAACTTCTTTGTTTCTGCCTGTGATGCCCTTGCAGAGGCAGCCCATCAGGCTGTTGGCTCTCTGCTGCAGCAGCACTCTGCTCTCTCAGATTGAGCTTGTCCACGAGCATTCCCAGGCCCTTTTCCACACACTACTCCCTGGTCTGGTTGATCCCAGCCTGTGCTGCACCCTGTGTTTTCTGGGGATTTTTATACTGTGCTGCATATACACAACACCAGGGTTTAAAGTTTCTAGAGGAGGTAGAGAATCTTCCTGTATAGAGAAATCCTCTCTTCTGAAGCACAGCTGACCTAGAAGCTCTTTTAGGGGCCTTGCTTGCCTGTGCTATAATGAGGGACTATACTTTTGCCTCAATTTGGTTGGAGCACCACTGTCTTCAACTTGACTTTTCTTGGACCAGTTCCTCAAGTGAATCAAACATCATTCCTTGGACCTCTGCAGAGTTCCCTGGCATCTCTATGGAAACATCCTGTTATTAGCCACTTAAAACTAACAGAAAGTGGAATTACTGTTAAACATACTTAGCCAGGTTTTAACTGAGCTTGGTGCTTTTCAAGGGAACAGAAAACTGCCAAAGAAAAAGCTAGCCACAGATGAAGTCAATAAGAATTCCCCAGCTGATAGATATGTGCATGTTTGGGTCCTGGTTTGGTTTGGTTGCTTTCTGCTTATAATTTTTTCACCATTTTATTATGGGCATGTGTTCTTTTTGTCAGTGAGAGCTATTAGGAACAGGGCAGGAACCCTGCTGTGCCTTAAAATTAAAACGGGAAGAAAGGCTCAGGCGGGAGAAGAAAAAAAAATAAGCACAGATAAGAAATAAATGTAAATTAAGTTAGCAGGGTTAAGTAGTTTTGACCACAAGTGGCAAAATAAATACAGCTTATCATTCTTAAAAATTCTCCTGCTTCTTTGATTTGCCCTGGATAATTGTAAGCTGTATATTGAATTTTTCTCATTACGTGTGATGTACACTCTTTTTCTGCCTCCCTGTGCGTTCACTAGTCTTTTTTATAGTTTCAGGAAAAGCAACAGTTCAGCAGATCTGTGGATGAGCTTTTCTCACCACTTCTCCCCCCACCCTACTGCCTCAGGAAGGTCTGCAGGACAAACTTGATAAAATCAAGTTAATTTGGCCCCCATTCAATGTCTTAGCCAATCTGTGCACACATTTGGGCACTCCTGCCCAAAATTATTTGGAGGAAAACTGAACAAAAGCTGTAAGGTGTGATCTGGGTGGGTTGAGGATTAGTGAGGAGATGCTGACAGTATTGGTTTGAAACAGAGGGCAGTTGTGGAGAACATCTACATCTGACAGGACATTAGATTATTGTGTCAACAATTTTGAAGGATATAAGACTCAGGAAGAGGCAAGTTTTCCTCATTGTTCACATAATATTTGAGATTTGGGTAGTTTTAAATGTAAAGAGATACTTTAATGTAGATTGTAACCTGTAAAACAACTTTGAGATTACTCAGTTTCGTAAAGGAAACTTGCCTGAAGAGACAGAGTAATTTTTCCTTGTAATTAAGCTGAATACTATTAGCATTTTCATCAATCACTGTGTCAAGTGAATGTATTTCATGTTTGTATTAGTAAGTTGCCAAGACAGTTTGGCAGAAGTGTAATGATTCTAGGATATCACTTGACCCTTGCAATTGCAAAGTAATTTGGGGTTTAGAGTGAACCTCTATTACACTGAGTTCATAGTTCAATTCTTTATAGGCAGGCATGTATTTTACACAATCCTATAGTTTCTTTAGTTAGGCAAATCTAGCAAAGTTAATCATATTTTTTCCAATGTAACAATTCGGTCTCATTATGTAGGAGTGAAACTAACACTTCAGAATCACCATTTTCTACATCCCTATGTGTATTAGGAAACTTCACTGTAGACACAGATTTTTAAGTATATAAAAATAATTATGTTTGGAACTGGGTTGTATACACAAACCAGATGATACGATTTGCCTTCTTTTTTAAGAGATACGTGCCTTTAGTTCAGATAGTCCTTGAAGGCTTCATCTATGAAGAAATTGCATATTATTTAGTTCTTTTTAATATTTGCTTAATAATTTAGTATTTTGCAATGTTTTACTGTGTTCTGATGAATGGAAGCATTAGTATCTCACTGAGAGAGTCACAGGCTGTGTATATGTAGGTCTGTTCTGGGTAAAGCTCCAAATGTTCCTGCCTCCAAAGCATGCTCTGAAGCTCTGTGATGTGACTTTACCTTCTAGTGATACTGACTGGCATTGCCTGAATAGCTTCACATTTATAACAGGAATCAAAGTGTTCTATGCTATATGAAAAATTCTGTATCTTCTAACAAAGAGGAATTACTCTTTGAGTAGAGATTAATTTTACTGAAAATTTACATTTGAAATAATATTAAGAACTCTATCTTTTGTGTCATTATTTATTTTATTCTGGCAGGCCTTAATAATCAAATAACAAGTTCTTTCCATAGAGTTAAAATCAGTGTGTTTCCAACATGCTGTTTTAGAAAGAATTATATTGTTGTTAAAGTAAATTATTGAGTGCTTATCTTCTCCTGTTGTGTTCATGTACGTGTTCTACAGACAGCATAACAGTTTGAACAACTCTTTTTGTAGAGAGATGTGTCTTGAGAAATTGCTTAGGCTGCCATGAATCTTCTTCCACATGAGGTGGTTCCCCAATGGTGTCTGAATTTGGACATTGACTAACTGATGCCTTTTAACCATTGTGATGGTAACTCTTCACATCTTTAAATAGTTAGACGGTTTAGTCAATATTATGGAAATTGTTCTTTAGAAATCTTACTAATACAGTAGGTCATGAGGCCACTTTCTCCCTCCCATATTATAGCTCCTAACTCAACAACTTCCTCCATTCAATAACTGTGTGAAACTAATTCTATCTTGACATACCATATTTTATCTGGAACAACTTTTATATAGCAAGAACATAGAAAACCACAAAAAACTATGTTAGTGAGACAAAACCAAATAGTACTGGAAATTGGCATTCATCAGACTTTAATTATATATGGATTGCTTAGCTTGGATTATGGGAGACAGTAAGTGCCCTTGCTGTAACTGCTTAAGCAAGAGTAAATGGATGGTAATGATTTAATATGGAATCATTGTTTATCATATATCATGCTGAGAGGCTTTCTTTTTTTCTCTCGCCTTTGGTTTATTTAGAGGCTTTATTTAGTAGGCAACTAATTAAATAGAGAATAAATATCCAGAGGTCATTGTCCTAGCTATTAGCATCCTCTGTTGTACAGGTTAAGATGACTTCTTTTTTATGGTCTTAATTTTTCCTGAGATGAGCTGGCTGCTTCAAACAAGATATCAGATTTAAAAGCCAAACATGCCCGGTGGATGCAGAGCGCTTCCAACTTGTTCTCCTTAGACACAGATAGCTTGTGACACCAAATGTGATCTTGAACTGCATCACCATAATTCTGCTGTGGGTACTGAAAATATGACTGGGCAATTGTGCCTTATTAAGGTTTTACAGTTGCCTGTTTTGAAGTATAAATATAATTCAGAATGAAAATGTTGTTTAAAACAAACTCAGTCTCTGTATGGGCTGTGCTACTTGTATCTGCAGTCAGCTCTTCAGGGACATGAGGGTCTTTCAACTAAGCCCATAGAAACCTTGGATTTTAAGTAACTTTAGAGGTCATGGTGTGCAACATCATACAGTCTTTTTCATAGACTGGTTAGGTTTCACCCCTTTCCACCCAGAATTTTCTAGCCCAGTCTCTCCTTTCAGAATGTTGTTGTAGGGCCACATTCATGTAATGATGATTACAAACCTCCTCTGAGTTTCCATCCTTAATTTATTCATAACCAGTTTCTATGCATTTGTTCTAACACAAACATTCTCTCATAAATTTAGCAAATCTTTTGTCCTCAGTGCTTTTGCTGCAAGCAGTCATCTTTCTTCCTGGGCTGCATTTTTCAGCATGAAAAAAAACAAGCCCCTTCAGTGTCCTCCTATAAGGTAGGCTTGTGTTTGATCTCTGTAACAGACCTGTTCAGCACCTAGTTCAAATTTGAAGTCTTTTTTTCGAACGTGGGTAACTGAAATGATACAAAATACTTCAGATGAGGTCTCAGTATAGGCTATACAATGGTATGAATACTCCTTGTTCTTTATGAAAATACTTTACCTTACCCTTTTCATGGTCAGATTCAATTAAATGGCTCATCGTCATCCTCTGACTGACTATAATAGACTGCTGTTTCCAGCTAATGAGCTCCCAGTATACACCAGGAATTCTTGCTATTAGTCGCATGTGCCCCTTGGACTGTTACTTTCAACCCAGTTCTCTTTCTGGGGTCTTCAAGATCATGCATTTCTTCACAGGACATTCAAATCCTCCTTCTCTAGAAAGACTACCTACTGATTCTGTATCCTCAAGAAAATGTATTAGTGCATCTTTATTTTCATCCTAAGGTCATTACCTAGAACATTAAATAAAGCAAGTCCCAAACTGTAAACCCAGTATTTTTGGATGAGATAAGTCACTGCCATGAAGTAATGGTAGTAATGGTTCCTAAATGGTGATTATTTTTTTAATAGATACAGTATGCATTGCTGTGAAACAGTTTTTCATGTTACCTCAGAGCTCAGTGTTTTATACCCAAATACTCACTACTTGAAACTTAAAGCCTGGTATTTCAAAAACTGCAAGGTTACATCTGATACAAAGGCCGTCTTCTCTAAGGGCCTAGCAATCTGTCCAGATTTTCACCAAACACCACGCAGGTTAGATAAATGGGCCTCTGTGGATGCAGCATTTGGCAGATTAGATGCCTGTTATCTGTTCTCTCCACCCGCTAACATATTGCTAATTAGGTTTGAGAGTGAGGTGAAATGATTCATTTTAGCAGAGCAGTGAGTGTCTTTAGTAAATCCTTGCTCTACTTCAATCTCAATCCACTCGAGAGAGAAAAGAAAATAGAAAGTGAGAAATGCTTCTGGGGTTGTACATGTATTTTTTGTTTGTTTCTTCATAGCCCTTATCTCTAGAAGTCCTTAGATTATCATTAAGTCAGCAAATATGAGACATTCATGTCAATTAGTGGTAAATGAGGAATAAATTCAGATAACCGTACACTGAAAATGTGAACAAAGAAGTACTTGGGATAATTCTTTTGTATGTTTGTGTAAATACAGTGATGAGACAGGTAGTTTATCTTTATGCAGTACAGAAGACAACTGCACAATGGGTAGAAAACACAGGTGCATGGAAAACAGTAAAACTGACATTCATGATCATCCAAGCACTTGGTTTTTTAACTTAATTAGGATTCTTTGAACACTGGGCGGTACTTTTTTTATTTGCTTCTGCCCAGGTAGGATACTATTACTGAGTTCTATAGTAGGATCTCCTGTAGCAATTCCCTTACTTCTTCACAGCCAGTGGTGAATGTGTCATATCGAATGATCTGCAGTACTCCAGGCTCTTTTCCCCCTGGAATAATCTGACAGTTGATCTTGTCATACGCGTCCTGCAGTTTAAGTTAAGAAGTGTTCCTCAAACCATGCTACATGTACGTATTTCAAGGCTGGTGTTAACAAATGCCTATAGCTTGCCATTGTTGTAAGGGATACCATCCTGCTATAAGATATTGCAGAGCAAGAGTAAGTAATTACAGTATTTGACAGAGATATGAATGGCTGGATTAAACAGATACTATATTTATATTCAGCTAGGAGAACAATGAGATTGATATATTGTTCCTCACTTGCATAATACAGTATGTACGATAACACTTAAAAATGCTCTGTAATTGCTTTGGTCCTTTGTTGATGTATAAATGGCATATTTGTATGCATCTGTGTAAGTGCCTCGTAGAATTTAACAAGTTGAAGAAACGTGTGACTAAATTAGTAACATTAATCTTTTCATGCAAAAAATCTGTCTGCTCTGTGGATGTACAACTGCTGATGTTTATTGATGTAAGAGGAGAAGTTGTTAGATAAGTGTCCCTTGGTCCGCAGCTTCACTGGATAAGTATTGTGTGAATATTAATCTGCCAGGTTGTGTTTGTCTCATGTTGAGAAAAACAGCAACATTTTTGCTGTCAGTGCTGAGTCTGTGCTGCTTGGATCTAGCTGATGGTTTTTTCTCTATTCAACTATGGGCAAGGAGCAAAAAAGGTTTCCTGTTCTCTTGTGCTTTCAGAAAGACAAGGGGGAAGAGATCTGTGAGCTTTTTCCTATTTGAGCAACTACTGTGAGGACTGGGGAGAGGGAAGGTGGTTCTCTCCGTCTTGGGCAGCTTTGTGCCCTTGTGACAGAGAGATGCTGCAGATGTTGAGAGCGGTTCCTCTTAAAATTGCCTTTTGCTATGGGAATTTCAGTCCTGGAGTAATGAGACCATTGACATCACAAGACCAAGCAATGTACATATCCCCATGAAGCTACTTAGATTATTTTGAGGAGAATGACACAATTGCCACCTTTTAAAGATACCTCTGAAGGTGTGGAGGGGGATTGGGAGTGCATACTTGGATCTGTGGATCACTAAAGTAAAAGATGCGGCAAGGGGAGTCAGAGTTAATTAAGGCAGTTCTGAAAACCAGCGATTGCTTATGGCTCTGTTAATCATGCAAGAGCTGCCGTGAGACTCCTGATGTCTAAGGCAGGGAGAGTGGCCAAGGATGTCTTTGCATCTGATAGAGCAGTAGTCTGCTCTTCTTGGAAAAAGCAGACTTCCTTAAGCAGTTAATCTGCAAAGGAAATCATGGAAAAGTCAACTTAGTAGTTGAAACATATCTCCAGCTATTTTGAATTTAATCTCCTGGCTCATGCAAGGCCCCCTGCTTGTGCTTTAGCTGGATTCTCTAAAGCATTGAGCTTTGGAATTAGCATCCAGAAAGCTGTAGTCTTGGACTTCTTGTAGATTTGTGTAAATGCAAACACATGGAATGCAGCTTCCTTGTAAATGAGGGACAAAACCATTTTGGTCGTTTACACAAAAAATAGTCCTAAACTTGAACTTTAGGATGAAGCTTGTCGTGTTTATACGCTGACATACAGAGAATGCAACGACTCAAAAATGTTTGGTGCAGAAGTTCATACAGTGGAAAATCTCATTGGGAATCTGTAATTTCACACCCAAACAAAAAATGTTAGCTGGAGAAGAGTTTGAGAAGGCAGAGAGGGAGAAGCTTGAATTGCAAGTTTTCAGATTCTTTCATATTATTTTTATTTCCTTTTTTTTTTTTTCCTTAAAAATTTCAAGCATTTTCAAAATTGCCCTCATGAAATTGTAAAAAAAGCAAAAAATGAAGGAGTATGTGTGGAAAAGAGTAAAAAGAAGAACTGCTATTATTTTCGTCCCTTAAGAGGGAGAAATGCATGCAGATACAGGAAGGCCTCGTGCAGTTTCCTTTATGGCCTGAGTAGGCTTGAATCTACACTTTCCTTTTCCTGTGAAGATGTCTGGGGAAATCCTGTGCTGTGACATATTCCAGGGAGGTGCACTCTTGCTGTGTCCTCAGGGAACTGCTTGGATTTGTATAAATAATCACTCCTTGATTGGAGCAGGAAATGGAGCTTGGGCATTTCAGGGCTGTGCTTGTGTGAATTGGCCTGGGGGGCAGAACAGTTCTTTTTCTTTCCCACTCTCCTCTGTCAGACATCAGGAACTTTATTACCTCACAGAAAATTTCTATTTCCACACAGGGAGCTCAAGAAGATTCTTTGGTGTCAGATTATAAGTGAATACAGATCTCATTTAATCTTTCATTGAAAATTTAAGACAATTTGTAGAACCTCTCTCCAAATCTTTGTCATAGCACTCTGTTGATCAAGAGAGGGTAGAAATTCTCAAATAATAGATACAAAGCATATAAAAGATTTTATTAGCCTTTTAGCACGTCATGTTAATCTCCTGATAGCTAATATTATGAGCAAGTCTGTGTCTGGAGAGAGTAACAGCAAAGATCTTAGGAATGGAAATAATGTCTTTGTAACTTTCCAAAGAGGATTCAAAGAGCTAGTTGATTGTTATAAAAACTGCTACTCTTAGTGAGCATATTAAATCAGTAGAGCATTAATCTGATTATTTGTAAGATGTTGTCCCTTAAGAATGTATTTTACAATGTAGAAAGCTCAATTAAATATATAAAATAAAACCATGAAAATGAACAGCATTTGTACAAATTAAATATTCTGCCCCATCTGACAGTAATATTTAGTATCGATAGATACATCATGTTCCACACGGAATCAGTAAAGTGTTAGAATAGCATTTAAATTATAAAATTCAGTACAGCTTTCTTTTTCAGCTTATTTTAACAGATATTAAGAATTGTTCTCAATTATTTTTCAGACATTTCAAATACTGTGTTTTATTTTGTTGGGGAAAAGAAGAAGAAATATTGCAGAAAGAATTCTTGGTTAACAGGATGTCTCCAAAGCCCAATCCTGTAAAGCTACAGATATTTAAATACTTTTAAAAGCTTCAGATTATTGATCTGGTATCAGCTTCCTTTCTGTACAGTTATGTGTCACCTTTTTTTCTTTCCTGAACAAAACTTAATTTTAATACACCTTCTCCTGTCTGCTTCTTGGTGTTCACAAGCTGGTGGTTAATGGACTAGAAACTTTGTCATTCCTTTAATAACAGAAAGATTTTCAAAGTCAGCAGTGGAAGGGGAGAAAATGGAAGTGCAAGTCCTAGGGGTTAATTGCTGCTTTGTTCCCCTTCTACAAATTTCCTCCATGGCCAGGCTTACCTTTGTCTAATATTTTCATAGCGAGAGTACAAATTTTCTTTCAAGACATCTGTGTTTCGATAGATAGAGATGCCTAAAACTTAAGTTGGATATGAATGTAATCCTGGCGTAACAATGCTGATTTTGCCCGACTTAATCAGAGACTGAGCTGGGGCTTTGTGGTTTCACAGAGGGCTGTTTGTTAACCACATCGTGTGGGTTCCAGCGCTGCAGCCTGTCGGCAGCTCGCTTCATCTGTTCCCGGAGCAGGGGGGGCTTAAAGCAGCACTTGAAGGACAACGTGCTAGAAAAATTAGCATTCAGCAGTTTTGCAAAGAGACAGCGTGAGCGTAGCAAGGTCAGGCGCATAAGCAAAGCGGGATTTCCAGTTGCCATTTCATGAATTGAAACATCGGACGTACTCACAGTTGGTTTTGTTTATGTGGCTAAACTAAAGACATCAACACCTTCACGGTGATTACTATTAAACACTGTTCGTTACGTGTTTCATCATGATAGATGCCCCCAAATTCAAAGTGCAGCCTGAAACCATCTTTTAATCCCCTGAAATTCATGTGGGTTTAAGGGATTTTCCGATAATTCCAAGCCTCAACCCTATTTTCTTGTTTCTGTTATTTGAACCAAGCCCTTATGAGTATTTTACAGTATTTTTCTGGTGGTTTGTGGTTGTTATTTAAGCTTTACTGAAATACTTAACTATATTTTTTCCTGCATATGTTTTAAGTAATGCATCAGTTGTGAAATGTATCTGTCACACAAAATGTGTGTCCAACTCATGGAGATTTGAGTCCTAATGTAGCAAAAATTGCCCATGTAACATTTCAGAGGTCAGAGATACTTCGGATTTTGACTTTAACCCAAAATCAATCAAATTACCACTCTCCAGCTGGGAATAAAATTAGAATTAATTAATCATGTTGGGTCCTGCTTCATGGGCATTTTCCTTAGTCTCCAACTGTGCCCTCTGAAAGAAAATGCTAGGATCCTGTGGTAGGCAAATATGGAAAATAAATCAACATCGTAGGAGCTAGTAATGGGATTACAGTCAGAACCATCAGGTTTACAAGCCAGAACATTAGCTACCTTCATTTGAGGCTGTCTTGCAAATACTTGTGTCCACCTGGAGCGTGTGATTTATCTGCATTGGCTGGTGCTGCACAACTCACTGTTTCATATGTTCTCCCCCTGGGATCATACTTACTCGGGGATTTCTTCAGCAGCACAGCATGGATAGGGAGACAGCAGAAACTGGGGCTGAAGGGGATGAGGAATGCTCCCTCTGAAGGTGTAACGAAGGCTTGATTTTTCCCGAATCTGTGGAGGAGGAGGTATCTGGTTCAGATAGGAACTTTCTTATTGAAATACTGTGGGTGGTCCACCTGAAGGGTGCAAAAGAGAGTGCAGTGTGTGTGTAGTTGCTGTAAAGAGCTTGGAACTACTATAGGATTTGATTTAGACTTGGGAATATTTTACTTGAAATAGCTTTGTGTTTAATGCATATTGTATACTTCACTTCTGTGTTTTATCTGCATTTCATTAATGGGAGTGGTTTCTTTACAAGTACATGTCAGGCTAAAAGAAGGATATGAGAGACTTCGTCCCTGTGCAGGAGAAGTGGCAGATCCTGACTAAGTGTTGGACCACAATGTCTTTTTAGAAAGCAACAATTCTCCTCTCAGTGTTTGCAGTAGCCTGGGCGCCATAAAACACTGCTAATGACGTATACATCAATATAGCAAAGATTTTTACATGTATAAAATAGAAGTGCACGTACTTAATGTGGTCATTTCTTAAGAACTGAAAAAATACCTACAGTGTAATGAAAAAGTTGCATGACAGGAGAGGAGACTGAAAATCCCAAAAAGTATTTTAAAATCTGAAGTATTGCAACTTGTCTCTGCATTTATCAGGAATCACTGCTCTTTCCTTCAAGACTCCCCACAGTATAGCCCACACAATTTATTTTGTGAAGTATCAGCTGATTTGAAGCAACCAGTAAGATACATTTTTAGATCATTATATAACGTAAAAACAAATTCTTGCCACATTTGCCAAGAATCAAGAGCTGTGCAGCTGCCTGTTGAAGGAGTAGGTAGGTACTCAGTGGGAAAGGCCAGAAGAGGTGGTGGACTCCCCAAAGGCAGACAAGGATTATGTGAGGGTGTGCATCTTCTTGGCAGCTGGACAGTACCAAATAAAGAAAAAGCAGAGCCAGTAATAAAGATGGAATTATATTTGTAGAACTTAGAGTGGTTTGGGTTGGAAGAGACTTTAAAGATTGTCTATTTCCCTCTGCCATGAGCAGAGACACCTTCCACTAGACCAGGTGGGAAACCCCTTCCAGCCTGGCCTGGAAGACTTCTGGAGATGAAGCATCCACAGTTTCTCTGGGCATCCTATTCCAGTGCTTCACCACACTCACAGTAAAGAATTTCCTCCTAATATGTAATCTAAATCTGCCTTCTTGAAGTTTAAAGCCATCACTCCTTGTCTTACCACCCCTTGCCCCTGAGAAAAGTACATCTCCTGCTCTCTTGTAGCCCCTTTAGGTACTAGAAGGTGCTCTGAGGTCTCCCGAGTCTTCACTTTGCCAGTGTGAACAACCCCAACTCTCTCAGTCTGTCTTCATAGGAGAGGTGCTTCAGGCCCTCCTCTGGACTCTCTCCCTACAGAGGTCACAGTGCTCTCTTGAAGCATATGACAAATCTGTTTATATCTTTTGTGTGATGCCCAGTGTAAGCCATTGTACAGATGAGGAGATTTATTCAAAATTATAGCTGCAATTATAACTGGAGTTTGTGGCTCCTGAGGACATCCTGCTCAGAGTTAGCAAAAAATAACAGAAGTGTAACAGTTTATAGTAGAAGATCAGTTCCCAAGGCATGTTTGCACAGGCAGGATAGAGTGATGCAAACTTTTTCACATAACCAAGCTCATTTATTACAGAAGTTTTACCAGAGCTATAGAACAATGTTCATATACTCCAAAGATATCCACCCACCTTTCTCTCTCCCTAGTAGTATTTATGCATATAGAAAGAACAAAGTAAAGAGAGGATCATTCCCAGAGAGATACCAAATTTTAAGAGAAATTCATGAAGAGATACAACATGCAATTCATGTTTTGATGTAGCATCTACCAGGGGGCTTACAGCTCTGTTGTATATTAGCTGAAGAAATTGTTCAACTGTGTGTAATGCTTTCTAAGGACTTGTATAGCATTGATTTCAAAGGAGTTGTAATTATAGCTGTTTCTTCTGAGAGAATATCTTTTCCTCAAAGACAAGCTCTTATTCAGGTGGTAAATGTAATAAAAATGTGGTAAATGTAATAAAATCACAGCATTACTGCTCAGGTCATACTCTTATGCATGTGTTAAGCAATTCTTTTCTGTTATAATTTTTCATATTTCATCTTGAAAGCTTTTTCCTGTGATTTGTAGCTATACACATGAGTCTCCGAGGATAAGGAAGGCTGAGTTTTCATACCATTCACAGGGCAAGAAACTTGAGTTCCAAATTTTCAGTTTCATGTTGTGACAGTTTATTCTTATTTGTGAGACTTTCCATTTCTTATATTGAGGCTGTGCAAAAGAGGCTGCAGAAATCATTTGAAGGTTAGAATAAAAGACCTGAATAAATCAAACCAAGAGCTTAGTAATATCTAGAAAGTAGAAAGCCTTCTTATCACAGTTATCCCTTAAAAAAAAACCTTTGTAAGAAGACATCTCTCTGAATGAGGACTTCACTTTCTTAAAAAATAGAAATAAAAACCTGAGAAAAACAGAAACACCCCAAGACCAGAACAGTGCACACAAAACCAAAACATTTCTTTCAGTAGGTGTACCCTTCTCTACATTTTGTCACGTATCAGATGAAATCATCCCTTTGATCCCCAGTTTGGAACTTTCCTTGCTGCCAGCCTGAGTAAGCCTGAGAAGTGCAGAGCTAACTCCCTTGCATTTGCTATGCCATTTGAACTGAATAAAATACTGTAGTTTTTTAAAAGAATATAATTTTCTTCTCATTGCTGTGTTTCTCTGGCTTTGTTAAGTGTGGGAAATTAATGTAGACTTTGGAAGAGTTCCATCAACTCTGAAACAGCCAGTAAGGAACGAGTCCAAGAAGGCGTAGAATTCCAGCAGCAGTACCTAATCTAGCTCATTATTTAGGATTTGTTTTGATGTTTTCAGTTTTCTGTGTTACTTATGCTGTCTTTAACTGCTTAAGTGTGTTTGAGGCTCTGAAGCTCACTTCCAGGAGTTCCATGCTCCCAAGACCTCTCACTGGCTGCCCTGACAGAGGAGTTTAGGCAAACTGAAGTGAGTTGAAAGGTAGGGTAGAATGGCACACAACCTGACAGCACAAGAGTAGGCAAGAAGAGATATGAAACAGATTGTTCTTTTCTCAAGCTGGTTGATTACATGACCCTAGAGAAGTCAAAGGATCTTGTACTGCTTTGGTTGCCCTCTGCATAATGGTAAGGCATCTCTCAGAAAGCATGGGATCCTTGGATAAAAAATTTTAGACAGCATTTCTTTAAGAAGAATATCAGAGACACAGATCTTTCTTGTCCTTGCTGTTCCAGCTGTGCTCTCAATGATTAGTCTAGCACTTGGATTTTATTGTATGCCAGCTCTCTTCTATTTTTAATTCTTACTATATCCTTAACAATTTTTAAATGCTTTCTTTTCCCCATCTCATTTTAGCCTTCATCCTCAGCACAGGATTGTATTTCATACATCTCTTGTCTGTTTTGCTTGAAGGAAAATTAGATATTATTTTGTTTTAGGCAGTGACTATTTTGACACCTCTGCCTTGCAGTTATTTCTCAAATGACAGAGTAACACTTTCTGTATACACACACAACATACTATAAAGGAAAACATGAAAGACTATGGTTATTTCATTACCATTGAATTCTTTCATTATAGGTATTACTCGCTCCCCTCTGTTAAATTGACCCACTGAAAAATTGATAAAAAGATGGTGTGAATTGCCCTACTGTACATTCAGTTTGAGTTTGCTCTGTGCCATTTACAAACACTGAACAAGTTACTTTAGTATGCAAAAATATATGGTTCTTGAATGGTTTCGAAGCAAAGAATATCTATAAAATTTACCTCAAATGCTTAAATAAAAAAATTACACACAACCTCAGAAAAGTTCATTTTAATTTTCAAACTGAGCGTGGTTATATATAGAAGCATTGAATGCCTTGAGAGTTCCAAAATTTCTTTAAATAGTCTCCTCTTTTATATATGGGGGTTTGTACTATTTTTTCCCTTAAAATCTGGAACACTTTGTTTTAATCAAGAGATCAATTACTGTGCTGAAAATGCAGCTTGACATATTAGCCAGCTTGAAGAGAATGGAAACTTAAACTATCTTCTCTCCCACCATCAGCCAGATGTTCAGACCTTCACCTTTTGATCCCCTGAGCCAGGGTTCAGGAATTCTGAGCTCTCTGCCAAAGCTACAATGCAATGTACTGACTCTGCAGTAGTAATTTATATTTACTGTCAGTATGGCTATGGCTGTCTTTAGACCATTCTGTTGATACCCTTACATTTATTTTTAAAATTTTTAATAGGAATTAATGTCTTCAGGGGTCTACCTCTTATTTACATGGAAAGATACTTCTCCAAAAGTCTTATTTACATAACATTATATCAAACCATAATAGTACTAAAATACTAGAAAGAAAATTGCCTCAAGTTTTTTCTTTACTGTATAATACCTCTCCATCCCTTTGCATATTTTAATGCACACTCAGTGCAAGAGATTCTTGCTCCACAAATTTAAAGACAATAGAGTAAAGCATCTAGTGGCATTCCTTGGGCTATCCCCTTCTTTTCTCCGTCACCAAAGTGGGCGAGAGCAGTTCAAATATGTACAGTCCTGTGGAGGTGCCTGAGATTTGGATCTCTCTGCCAGCCCATGCAGGGGATGCCTTGAGCAGGATGCAGAGGTTAACTCTATAGATGTACAGCATATGTTGGAGGACTTGCTTATTTGTATAAAGGCATATGCTGAGTGACCTGCTGAAGGGATATCTACCGTAAGAAGAGGTATCCAGCATCCCAGTGTCAGTGTACTCTGTGCCCACTCTGCTCCTTCTGAGACACAGTTACTTCGAAGAACAGAATTACTTTTATAAAACTGACAAAATTAGAAGGGTGGAGGATTTAATTAAATGAGATTACTCTGAAAAGTGCTGCTTCATCTCTTCAGAGCAAAATGTAATATGTGAGTTATTTGACTCTATGGTTCCAGGGTAGCCTGTGTAGATTTTATGTCAAGTCTGACTTATACTAGCAGTGTCCTTAGTATGTTTCTAGTTTTATGCGTAAGAAACTACAACTTGCAGGTCATTGCAACATATATGTAAAATAGGAGACAGAAAGAGTCCTACTGGAAAAATATGATGCAACTTGACCACACCACACCAGTAAATGCCACTGCATTCTTTGGTGTATCCTTAACCTTCCTGTTTTCTGTGCCCACTGACATCTTTCCCATTGACATTGCAGTGAGAAAAATTTTGGGGTTTAATGTGTACGAGTTGCATGGTTCAGAAAAAGGTCTTCTGCAGCCCTGCTGGCTCTGCCCAGAGTAGTTTTCTGGAATACCTGGTCTCAGATGTGCACCTAATGCCAAGCTAGAGAGCAGTTTGCTTAGCAGTTGTATAAAATTGAGAGCTTGGGAGTAATTAAAAGGTGAAGAGGAAAGGATGGTGTTAGAAGTTATATTAGCCTCTAACCATGTTTCTTGCAAAAGGATTTGTGCATTGTAAAGAGATACCATTTGCCATGTGTTAACGTTACTGCACTTTTCTTTCATACCTATCAAAATGCTTTATTTTTACAGTTTTTGTCTATATTTTCCTTAGGAGACCAGATGTCTTTAGAAGTGTGAGAAACACTGTTAAGCATGCCATGAAGGGACTGAAGGGAAAACCTAAAGCAGTTATGTTTCACTGAAATGCCTTCACATATTATTTCTATAAAAGCCTTTGGATCAGTGCTGTTCCAAGTACTGAAATTGAATCCTAGGAATGTAACTCTCATGGGTTCAATATTTTTGTAAACATTAATATATAATAGGAGAAATAGGATTAAATTTGTTTCTCTAAGTGGAAGAATGCAGTGTTGAAGAGGTTGGTGAAGCCACTGAAACCAAATATATTTTATGGTATGTGATACAAAATTAAAATATTTCTGAAAGAAAATGTGTATCCATTGTAAAACAACATTATTTATATTTATAGATTTTTAATCGTATTGTTCAAATGTTTTGCCTTCTAAGTTTAATTTTTTAAACTTTCTTTGCTAGAATTTCAAAACTATAATGAAGTCTATTTTCAGAGTAAATACCTGCATAGCATATTGAAACTGAAACATTCAGTGTTCTCTTAGTTTACAAAACCTTCTTGGCTGACGCTTGAATTGAGAATCATATTCTTTATTACTACACAGCGGAACAATTTTAATTGCTCCCTTGAACATTGCAATACTTCCAACCATGAAAAATAGCATAATAGCCATGAGAGTAAGCCTGTGTTATTTCAGTCACCTTTCCCATTTGACAGTGAAAATCATATATTTTAAGAGAGAACCTGCAGTCATGTAAAAATAATTTTTGAAAGCTACTGCTGACATAATAACGAATGGAAGTAAAGGAATTCCAATGAGGAATATGATCTTTGTCCTGCAGAAAGGGAAAAATCCTTAGCAAAGGAAAATGAGGAAATCATCCAATAAAATCTAAAAACTATCCTTTAAATATCATAGAGTGTATTAGTTGCACCAAATCCCGGTATATATTCAATATAAAAGGCAGAGTGAAATCATTTACATAACAATTAAACAATGCTTTGTGTTCTGATTGAGAACATTACAGGACAAAACTACCCAACAAAATTGAGAAAACCTGGATTCAGACTGCCTTGTACTGAACAGGAAAGAATCTGATGAGCTGAATGAGCCTTAGATCAGATTGCTAGGAAAATCACTTGAAAACATGGACAAACTATTTAGGCAAAAGTCAGTCCATTTTTTTCCCTTTACTAAAGCACTTTAATGGAAGAATCTATTCAATGTTACACTAGTAAGAAAAAAAAGCCACAGAAATTTCATAAAGGTGTTGTGGGATTTTTTTTCTTTTTAAAAGTTTTTTTTTTTTTTTTTAAAGTCCTGAAATGACTATGGAAATTCATTTCCCTTTCAGTAAAAAAGTCTCATCTAAATTTTTGTTAATCTGGTGCCTTCAGTTCCAGATAAGGTACTTTGAGAACATCAGCGTTTCTGATACACTAATCAGTGTTCATACCTTTAGGGTAGAGGTACATGCGCTGCTCATCTCACTGTGAATATATATATTATTATATGGGTTCTTCAAGCAGCTTGGTACAGAGTTTTATGCCCTTCTGGGATGAAATGGAACTGTTGTTGGGGAATAGCTTTGAGTTCCACTTACTCCTCTGAGTGGCCCATGATGTCACAGAGTGGTGGCTGCCCCAGTGCTATCCAGTGACTTTGTCAAAATGGCCCTTTGCATCCCAAGTCTGTTGTGCAATGCTCTCCCTCCTGCTAATCCATGTGGAAGAGCAGCAGTAAAATTGATGCATAAGATGATGAGTTTACAGGACTCATTAACGTGACTGAAATTCTAATGATTGTGTTCTCAGTACAGGCATATGGAACACTAATCTTTAGATGCAGATCAGAAGAGTATTTTTCTAAAAGGACTTTTCTGTAGTGTGATATCCTCAACAACTTTATCTGAAATGACAAACAGACAGGCCTTTCAAACGGTGGGCCTAAATAGAGCTCTTAATCATATTGCATTTCCTCCCTCACCTGCTGAGTGACATTGCTCACAGATTTTCTCTGTAATTACTGACCTTTGACTAGCAGTGGAAAAAATATCTCACTGCTGTATCTGGCCATTCTTCCTCTCTCTCATTTGGAGTACTTGTTTACCAGCTCTTAGGGCAACATTCATGTTATTCACCATTGTCACAACTGAGTGATTTAGATCACTTGAAGAATCACTATTGAAGGTAATAGTAAAAGTGGTTTTAATATGATGTTGTAAAAGTGTAGCTTAGCAAGGTTTGATGGCAAAGTTCGCTCTCTTACGTGGATGAAGGAAAAGCAAGTTGGAATTGAGTTAGAATTACTTGTGTGAAGACCAGAGATGCAAAAAGGTAAGGGAGACCCTCTCAACAAATCACAGGGTTTCAAAATATGCACCGACTTTCTTAACTCCCATTGGAATTTGGGTGCACATACTTTCAGTCTTAGTCTCAGATTTGGACAAAAGTTTATACCTAATGGAATTAACTACATATATTACTACATTAGTACATTAGTATTAATTCAGCATGCTATTCGTCACTTACCAAGGATCTCTTGGATTAAAATACCTCACTGCCTTGGATAAGGGAAGATCCCTTAGTCTGAGAAGAAAGGAATCTCACACCTTGAGGGGTATCCCAGCTCAAGAGGAGAGTCAACTGGCATGCGGTCCAGTGGCAATGTAGAAGAGAACTCCAGTTACACTTATCCAGAGATCCATGGTACTTCAATGGGGTCTTTATTTGTTCTTGACAAATGAATCTTGGAAAAGCCAGACACTATTCATGTGTTGATTGCACAGTGGGTGTTCCAAGCTCGTATGGATGCTCTCTGTTTCTCTGTGGGTGTCCTAGAGGAGTTCTTGGCCTGGCTATGGCTCAAATATTTACCTCCTTTGGAGACCGTACCAAAGTACTGCTGGTTTGGTAAAGGGGGTCACAGCCACTCTGAAATAATTCCCCAGCTCAATGATCAGTTTGAAGTTAGGTTCTTTTTGCTGATTTGCACTAATTTAGCAGTGTAAATGCTGCACACAATAGTTTCTCTGCATTAATAACAGGTCTTAAAATCTCCTATTTGTTTCAAGATACCTAAAAATATCAGGCCCTAAGTTTCATATCTCTTCCTGTCTTATCAAACTTTACAATTGTTTGTAGAATACGTTCTCAGTCAGAACACAGAATCCAGGTTGTTACTTTTAGAAGATTTAGTTCCCGGTTTTAGAGTCAACTCCATTTTCTTTTTGTGAGCCTGCTCTATTGATCCATTTCTCTCCAGAGGAAAATGGGGTCAGTACCTTAAATTGTAACTATGAAATTAAAGGATACAGGAGAATCTTATGCTGTTGCTCTCTGGTTTTCACTTTTTTAGATTCATACCTCCTGTTTATCACAGCCCCTCATTTCTACCATTTACCTTTACCACAGGATTGATCTCACACTTGGTCCTCCAGAAAGAGATCTTTTCATGACTGGAAGACATCAGAAAAAACTGCCACTTCTTCTGGGAACTTATTCCAATGAATTAACGGTTTCACTACTAAAAATTCGTAGTTTATAATTCATCTGTCTTAAGCTTTCACATACATGTTGCGCTTTGATTTGCCAAGTAAGTTCCCTTTAGAGTCCAGTATTCAGCAGTTTCTTTCACAATTTTCCAGGTCCTGACTCTGTGTTTCTTTTCCTTACAGCTCTCAAGATTTTCCAGTATCTCTTGTAAATGCACTGCAGTGTGCTGAGAATGCTTACTGATTCCCATCAGGTTTTCATGAACTTTGGGTTCCTCTCTTTCTGTCACTACACCTTATGGACAAGCCCTGTTGACTGCAAATTCCTCTAAACATTTTACTTTTCACCAGTCTTCAAGGCATTCAGTGGTTTTATCAGGAATCACCTTTCAGCTTGGTTATGAAAGTTCCTGAATAATGTTTATTCTAGAACTGATTTGTGGAAGAGAGTATTGGAACCACCTATTTAAATCATAAATATATATTCCTCCATCATGGCCATTATGTGAATGCAAAACCTTTGGTGTAGATTTTGGGATGTTGTTAAATTAACAACTGAACCAGAAGTTTGCCCAAATGTAGGACCCATACATTTAGCCAATTCATTCAAATGTTCTGTTTCTGTGCACTTCCACATCATTTCCATCCCAAGCTTGTCTACTGATGATCTAGAAACTGTCTAGTGCCTTTTGGGGGAAGAAATCTCTTTTTCTCATAAAGATTTAGGAATTCTTTATTTATTCTTGTTTTCCATAGTGCTGTCCTGAAAGTTCTTGACAGAATTTGCAGAAATTCTTTAAAGAACTGTATCCAATACTGATTTGAGTATATACGTTTTAGAATGGTTTTTACAAGTATTAACTAGTTAAACCAATAATAAGGCACAGTATTTCAATAGGCTGTTAAAGTTTGAAACAAGTTTCTGCTACATATAGAGCATTTTCATTATAATTTCTGTGGTGCAGTCCTTCAGCCATCTGAATCCTATATAATAAATCACAGAAGGAGAAGTAAACTGACAATGTGAAAATACTAATGGCACGTGGATGTGGCTGTTGCCAGCAGATGATATGAAAGATTCTAAAATAATCTTAATTGATAAGTATAACAAGTATTATTCTTGTTTTCCAGATTGTAGACAATCATGTGGTGTATATTGCAACTTCTCTGATGGAAAAAGCAGTTTAAAATGAAACATTAATGCTTGTAACATTTTGCCATGTTAGGGGGAAGAGGGTGTAATTTGAAAGCGGCCTACATTATCACAAATACCAGGGTGGGGTTTTTTCTTAATATTAACTTTGACATTCTTACAATAAATTAAGATTCAGGGCCAGGATTATGAGCTTCTTCCTTCTCATGGTTTCTGCTATATGATACCCATTTGTCAAACTTAAGTGGCCAAATCAATAGAGTGTTTCCGTAGCAGGTAGTAATTGCTTTAGACTTATTACCTGTGCTAACAGACTTTGAGCTGTTACCATTATTCTTCACTGAGTATCCCAAGTTGCTTTTTACAGAAGAGGCTGGTATGCCGCTGTTTTTCCCTTCATACATGTTAAATGTGTTAGACTGCTCTGGAAGAACTGATAAATGGGTGGGTTATTTAAACTGACTCTCCACAATGTACAGTTGTATGCAGTAGCCACATTCTGCAGTTGTTCATGCTCAGTCAGTGCTGGGAGGTCCTTTGCACTTCATTTTACATTTTTATTCATTAGAGGAAAGTTTGTCAGAGATAATACTTTCATTGTGCTTACCTTTTACAAGCACTCTGCATTTTCAGATTAACTGAAAGGTTTATTGGTGCTGGTATTAGAAAAATTAAGCTTTTATGGCCAGTGAAATGTGTTTTTCTCTCCTGAGATAATGACTTGTACACCTGGCACTTTTATGGCATCTAATGGATTTTATTTTTAAATAGCTTTAATTAAGCTTGTGGTATCACATGACACAAGCAAACAACAGGATTTTTTCCTTATCTCACAAATCAAGATATTAAAATGGATTAATTAATGGATAACTATGGCCTTGAGATCTTATTAGAAGACTAAATATTTCATAGTTTAAGAACTGGATTATAGGATGCTATAAACTGCAGATATTATATCATCTTTAAATACCCTGAGCTCACCTGCTGCTTTTACAGGCATTTGGCTAATACTTTTTTTATAACTATATACAGAAATTGCCCTTTTCATATTCAGATGTATGCCTCATATATTTGGTTTACATTGGTGCTGCTGCAGAAAAGAGAAAGATCCATCCTGCCAGGGTAGGCAGACCATCTAAAATCCAGGGAGCTGGATGGTTGCTTTATTGATGTTTTCCGTATCTTGGCATTACCTTATTGCTGTCACTTTGCAGAGGGAGAAATCCCAGGGTGACCTTGTCCAAACTACACTGTACAGCCAGAGGAGAAAATTACTGTTTGTTTTGCCTTTTTTTTTAGGGAAGTTGTACTCTACTCAAGAGAAATAGTGTTATTCATTCTCAGTTTTCTATTCAGATTTATTTAAGATTATCTGCCCCAAGGGATAGAGAGAAACAGAAGTGAAGGAAAGAAAATCACATATGGATATGTAATATTCATATGGACAGGTGGAACATAATGCTTTGAGCCCAAACTGTTGGGAGAAAATGTGTGTAGTTCTTAACCCTGAGAGAATCAGGAAAGCCTTAGAAGTCCAATCAAGTAATAAACAAAAGATTTAAATAATATAGCATTGGCACTAAATATTATGGAGGAATGTTTTCGTTTTCATAGCTCTTGAAACTTTAATGCCTATTTCATTTGAGCTTTGACTTTTTTCATAAGAACCAGAAAGACCAACCATTTACTTCAAAATGAACCATAAACCCTGGAAGATTAGGCAATTCATCTTACTTGTGTGCATAGCATCTGCCATGGTGGATTTCCAAGTCAATCTGTAGATGCTATCACACAGTAAAAAGCTGAGTGAAAATAATTCAGATTTGTTAACTTAGTGAGCCCTTCTCTATCACAGTATTATTTCAAACATTTAAGAGCACTTATTCTCGATATCTAGTCCTGCGTGTTTAGAAAGCAAATAAACAGCCATACTGGCAGGACAGTGCTTTGCATTGAAAGATGAATGAAAAAAAAGCAGAAGACGACTACCAGATTAATCATGTTTCCCCTCTTCTCTGTGCATCTGCTTTTTTAAGCTTGTAAAACCTTGATCTCTGAAAAACAGATCTGTAAGTTAATTCTTGCATGAAAAATAAATGTGGCATTTATCTGCCATTTTATGTTATTTTTCCTTACATTGGATGTTCCTATGTCATTTGTAAAAATCCAGTTATTATAACTTACAAAAGCTATTTCTAGGACTCAAGCTTTAAAAGCTTACCCATGCAGCCTGAACATTTGCCAGGTTTACACTACCATTCTGTCTCAATGGCTAAAAGAAAAAAAGATAACTGAAGATAACCTAATAAAGTTAGGAAAGGCAGGAAAGGGGTGAGGCAAGGTATTGTTTGTAAATGTATAAAAACCAGTATTCTAAAATTCAGAATGACCAACTTCGACTTTTTTAGGAAATAGTGTAGTTGGTTTATAAACAATTCTTATATTTACTGCGCCCTTCCTGTGGAGATTCTCATTTCATCTGAAGTGCTTCTGTGGGATGTAGCAGAGAAGATAACACTTTAAAGCACTCTCTCATCTTCAAGTTGCTTAGTTCAAAGACACATTGGGGGATGGTTGCCACCTACTTGTTAAAATGTGAGGTGGTAATAGTTGTGCTTGTGGTCTCTCACACCTGTGCTGATGCTGCAATGCCAATGAATAAAGTGTGGTAAAAAGATTGTAGTCTGGCTGCAAAATTCAATCGATTGTAAACTCATTCTGAGAGTAAAACTCGTGAGAAAAACTATTGTTTTGACTTAGTAGTTTTTCCAACCACAGTGGTGTCATAACAGCTACCTTCTTTTGCTTGTTAAGAGTTGTTTCATTAAGCCAGCTGAGAAATACATTCACAGTTTCATGGACTCAAAAGTACAATTTGGGGTAGCTGTTTGTGCCTAATCAAATTCTACCACATGGTCAAGGGAAACCACAAAAATCCTGTTCTTCAAAATTTGAGAAAAAGGTCCATGCCTATGATCCTGGATTTCAGTTATATATTGGGAAAAGGAAATCATAGTTATATCCGAAGTGATAGTTTCAATTAAAGTGTAATGTTTCGTCTGTTTGCCAGAATCTGTCGTCTCTTTACCAAAGGGAAGAAATTACCATAATGGGAGCCTTAGAGGCACAGTAGTAACTAATGTTCATGAGAAATACAATATGGTCAGAAAAAACTAGTTCCTTTGATATGTATATCCTTGTATTTCCTCTGTGGATGACGTGTGTAGTGGGTAAGATCCTTCAAAGATTGTCAGAGCAATCCTGTAACTTCATCATGTTTTGCCTTCATCACTTCAATGGACGTGTGTAAAGCAGTGCTTAAAATGCATTTGATACAGTTTCTGTTATCCTTCCTTGAAATTCCATTTGCCTGTAAGTGCACTGGATTTATTCAGGTTAGTATGATTCGATACTCATTTGTTTAGAAAAATACTGTGTTACCTTTTTGGACTGGGACCATGTTTTCATTACATGCAATGATTGTATTACCTAAAGGAACCTTGGTCTTTGATTTGGATGTCTTGTCATTGCTTTATGAAAAGTAATAAGCGGCTCTCCTGGATTTGGTGAGATCAGTGTGTTTAGCTCTAGTTACTGGACAGATGAGGTACTAAACCCATTTGACTACCCTGTGATAAGTTGGTGTTAGGAAGAGGATATACGTCATATAAATATTTGGAGTTAGAATTGTGGAGATGTCAGTCAACCCTACTTAGATAGAGGAAAAATCATTCTCAGCAACACAGATTTTGGAAGCTGAGGGGATCTAAGGCTCCCAGGGACTACAGAGACACCCATCTCTGTAGCTTTATGTGCTCGCCTACAGTGAGAAGGAAAAATACATAAGCAGAGAGCAATTATGACCTCCATAACAGCTATGCTCACTCAAGAAGTATTGGAAAAAAAATTAAAAAGCAATAAAAAAGAAATTACCAAGGAGACTGGGAGACATAGGCATTAAATCTAGGCATCTTAAACACAGCTATTTGCTTCCATGTCTGTGCATGCACGAGTTTTGTTTTGTGGAGTTGTTTATCTTGTACCTTGTGGCTACACCATTTCTTAAGCCATATAATGAACTCTGCTGTTCAGATACTGTAATCCCTTCTCTGGAGTGAGATGTCATGTTTTAAAAATCTGTAGTCCTGCTGGTTTTTAGCCCAGCTAATTTTTCACATACTATTTTAGCAGCAAAAGTTTGTAGTGTTCAATGAGGTTGGGCTTGTGTCATTTTTTACATCTTTTTCACTTCTGCATGTGTCATTTTTGAAAACAGAATATGTTTAACAGAATGTTACTGAAATTACCTTGGCTATCAATGCCCGAATATCTTAAAAAATCCGCACCAAAGAGCCATATTGCTTCAGTAGCCTGCAAACTTTGCTCTGCAAGCTCTGCTTCAATTGCAGCTACTACCAAAAGCTTCAGGAAGCTACTGGCTTCATCAGTAACATGTGAAGTATCTAAATTTCACAAAACAAAGTTTTAAGTTTCTGGCACACTGGTATTTTGAAGCAATTTAATTTAATAAGGCTTCTTTTTGCAGGAAAAACAGTAATATAACTGCTTAATTTTACAAGGATCACCATGTAAAGAAGTTTCTAAGTATCAGGAGAGTAAAGATGATGTGTTTACAGGAACAACCAGGAAATATATAGAGAATGGCTGAAAATATATCATTTTAAAGACAATAAATTGATACTGAGCTCTGCATTTCTGACCCATTTAATTGAATGCATTTACACAGAAGTGATAAATGCCATAGAAACATGGGTCTAGAGCTCTGTGTTTCATTCTGTGAACAGTGACTGCTTTGGTTTCTCACATCAGAAATATTTTTGTTGTTGCAGTTAGACATAGCATAAAAAAAAATTGAACTTTTTTTTTTTTTACTGTATTTGATTATATTCTCATCATTACAGAGAAAAATGAAGACCATTTCCCAAGATACTTAATAAAATGAAATCTTCGAATCATTGCCCAATTAAGTGCAAACAAAATAAAAGTTAATATGGCTTCAGGTTTAGCTGTCAGTAATTTTGACTTCTTTCAGTCTTTATGCTGATTTAGTATTTTCAAGAGTATAGCTGCCATTTGAGGAAAAAGAGTATATTTTATCCCAATGTCCCATGGGTTAAATACCCTTGTTAGTTATTTTCTGACACCTTTGGCCGTGTCAGATGGAGATGTAGTCAGGGACCTACTCAAGGTACCCTACCCATGCACACTTTGGTGCTAAATGATGCACTAAGAAAAGTTTTGGGGTGCTGGATCATTTGTGCCCCACTCTAGTGAAAAGCAAGCTTATCCTAATATTTAAAAGCAAACATAAAATTGTATAATATTATAATGACTGTGTTAATGTGCCACATTGGGTCCTATTCAAATCAATAGTTGGCATTACCTTGCAAATGCTATTTTAATTGTTAAAAGACACTTAGCAAGATACCAGTGAGATTAAAGAGTTGGCACCTGTCTAGAGACAGATCTTCATTTTATATTATCTGTATTGTTCAGGCCTTGATATCATGAGCTAATGAACCATATACTTGCAAAAACAAGGCTTCATGTAACCCAGTGTTTTGTTAGGAAAATTTACCTTCAATGGAATGGTTCTTTTTTGAGATTGATTACAACATACTTGTATCACTTCTGATCACTAAAGAAATTAAAGTAGTTCTCCTCATGCTCATGTAGGTGGATGTAAAACTTATTAGCATACCAATACACACGTATGGAAGACACCATGATCAATCTAATTACAGTTGTTATCTTTTTCACTTACGTAAATTACGGATGAGAAAATGAGAAAAATACAAACATTTCATAACAAATTCTAGTACTGAGTCATCAGAAGGAAACAGTGTCACTACTTCAGACTAACCACAACCAATTTGGCAACTTGGTGTTACAAGAAATAAAGCACAATTACAGTAATACAGAAGTCAGCTGCTTTTTATTTTTATAATACAACTGAAATAGCCAAAAAGGAAATTTAAATACCTACCTCTAAAATAGTTGCATGTTTGTGCCACAAATGAAAATAAGCACAATAATTTTAAATTCTTTCTTTTTTAGGTGATCTTAAGGAATTTAGGAGAAAAAATGCAGGGTATCATAGAAGGTACAAATAAATAATTTAATCTTGTCAGGAGAGAGAATCATCAGGCAGTAGAATATTTCATTTGGTCTGATGTCCATGGTACTACATAAAAACATTATCTTCATGAGGGAAGAAGTGAGGGGTTTTTTTTACATTAGACTAAACTAAAGCTAATTCATGTAAGAAAATGAGACTACATAACTTAAATATTGAGAACAATTTTGTTTCATGCAAAAATAATTTCAGTCCTGGAAAGATTCTTTACTCAGGCTGGGAATGATAAAAGAGATCTAGAGGCTGATGGCAAAGAGTAGCCTTCAGTCAAACTTAAGCAATGGGCCTCTTGCTGCAAATGTTTGTTGAGTGCTTGAAATTTCCCAGATCTTAGCTGATGATGAGTCTAAATTTTTAAAAATGTGCCTCTTCTTTTTTCCGTGTAGTTTTCTCTTGTTTGTTTATTCCTAGATTATTTTAAAATATTTTGGGGAGAAATAAAGGATATAAGCTAGGAAAAAATGCTTAACAAATAGACTGAAAAAGGATAAAAATGAGATGCAAAAAAGATACTTTTCAGGCACAGTTTTTAATTACTTGGTTTCCAGTAATCATCATTCCATAGTAATATAATAATGAGAAGCAGTAGATCTATACATAAAAGTTTATATGAAAACTTTCCATAAAAGTTATATAAAACCTGTACAGTTTATTACAAAAAAGTTTATTATATACTGTTAATTACAGTTTATTATTATTACAGTTAATTTTACAGTTTTCGGTTGCAAGCATCTAGAACCTTATTGTTGAAATTTCAATTTCACAGACAAACTGCTATCTTTTTTCGTTATCTCAGCTGTTCTGTTTGCTGCTCACTGAATCCAGACATGTTTGAGCCTCATGTGATCCAAGTTACACAAGTTCCTAGCCAAATTCTTTCAGAGGAATAGCTGTCCTCCCTAGTTTTCCCTGCACCTTCCTCTCCTCTCCCATACCTGTGTCCTGGCCCCATTCAGTGACTGCAGACCCCTACTCAGTTACCTCAAACAAGCTACAGTTTCACCTTCTGCCCTCATCACTGGTCTCCACTGTGATACAAACTTCTCAGCAGCATTCTCTCTGCTTTCCTGGTGGTTGTAGCTCAGTTCAGGACACATAAATAATACTGTTTCTGTTGTACTTGAAGTGACAGCGTTATCATTGTTCTTAGAGGATTTGTGTGAATAACAAGTTTGGACTATTACATTGAGTGTCAGCTGTTCTCCAGGAAAAATGGAGATGATTGATAAAGATAATAATTTGTTTTCTTTGGAATAAATACATAAAGAAATGTGTGATGGTGGAAATCTGGGGTCTGGTATTTAGATTAACACAGACTTGATCTGGTTTGTGATATCTGGACTAATTTTTGTAACCTTGTGTTTTCATGAACAGATGTTCCTTAGCCCAAGGCAGTGTTTCATTTAAAACAACACAAGCAAAGTAAACTAAGTAAAGCACTGTAGATTTCTCTAAACTGTGAAGAAAATCCAGAAAAAAGTTATTGTGGTCCTTCACGGAGGAAAGACAACCTAATAACAGTCTCAAGTAACTAGCTGGAGGGATTTGGGGAGATTTCTAAAGATAATCAGTTTAATTCTAAATATTATGATAAAGTCCTTGTTGCCTTTGCAAATCCTAAGAAATGGGCTTTATTCAGGTGACCTACTTGAAACTGGTGGGAACAGACTTATATTGGATGTCTTTGCACTGTTTGTGCTGTCACGGGAGGAATTAAGTAGTATTTACCTGACTTCGGTGCAGTGAAGATGTTATATAAATTTGTTATCAAATTAGCAATTTGCATTATAATTACATTGAATATAGTACAATTTTGTTGAATTCACAAATAAGTCATACAGATTAAGTAGACTTACAGTGTATGTTATGTTACAGCCATATAATATGTGTGTATAAAATAATGAAATCAATTAAATGTTGTACAGGTCATCAAAAACTAATAGATAAATATATTCTAAACTTTGATAGCTAAAAGGAAGGTCTTAGTTGGTTAGATAGTTGGTTGATTTACAAGAGGTATAAAAACAAACTGTTGATAATTTTTAGAAAGGAGAACACATATAATACTGCCTTACTCTAACATATTTGTTATTATATGGGATAAAGACCCTTATATCCAAAACTGTTCTACTCTGAGACTTATCCTTCTCCCGCTTGACAGAAAACGGTGTCAGGCTTTTAAAAATAATACTATATTTATGTGCAGAAGGGCTCAGTTTTGCTCTTGTTTTTTTTCACTTAACATGTGTAATCCGTGGAGTTAATAGTTTAAATGGATTGGGAATGTGTCTGTGATTTGTCCAGGGTAAGTCTCACTGTAATAATCTCATCTCTCACAACACAGAGGGGCAAACAAACCTGAATGCAGGATGTTGTATTTGCTAGATCTAAGAAAAAAAGATAATGAGGGGTTTTTCCATGTTTTTGTAACAAAACAGATTTTTCATTATATATTCCTTCATTCAACTAGAATAGGTTTGTTGTTTCAGTTTAGTGCTTAATTTGATACTATTTTATTGTATCACTAGAGATCACAAGAAATCCTACATCCCTTTCCAAAGGGTTGAATAAAATGTTTTAGTAGCATTTTGGGGTTTTTTTAACTGTTACAAAATACCACTTTCCTCCAGTGCTAGCTTATTATTTGTAAATACAGAACTCAGTTCACTAGCATATCTTGTCTAACTCTCATTTTATTTGTCTAGACCCAGGAATATCATTACCACATGTGTGCAAATAAAATAATGTTTTCTACTTTTAAAAATAGTTAATAATAATTTATCAACAAATTAACTGGTAAACAGCATGAAAAGAGATATAATTTTATTTGTTGGAATAGGGAGGGTAAAAATAGTTTATGAATAGCCTGAAAATTGGCAGTGTTAAATAAAAATGAGGAACTTTTTATAGGGACAGTCTAATTCGCTTTGCTACTTTGTTTCTGTGTACCAGGGAAATTTTAATCCATCTTTTAAGTATCTGTTTCAGATTAGTACACCTCTTCCAAATTTTTGTTAGCTTTGTGTATGGTGTCAATGTTTTATTTGATTCCAAATCTGTAAAAAAACCCATAAAATCGTACTATGAGAAATACTTTAATCAGGATACTTTAGGCCATCATGTAGCATTGTAGTTTTCACTTTTAATCCAGAGCTAGGTAAAATAAGAATCTGGTTTATTACTTGCAGTCATAGAGGAAGGAGAATTAATAACATTAGAATTAAGAAACAAGAACTGTGTGTAGTTGAAATCATCTGTATCCTTGAAGACATTTTAGCAAGACATTATGATTCACCACTTCAATTGTATGCCTTAAGTAATTTGGAATTTTTTTTAAAGCCCACAGCTGATTTAATAACTAGCAGAAGCCTCACTGAGTTCATTGCTGAACGTTATTAAAACTTTTATTATTTTTTCTTTTGTGTATTTTGCTGGTGTTAACTGACAAAAATCTCAACCTGTCTAATGAATATTCACAGATCTCACCAAGAAAATCTTTTGAATGTGGAAAAAGAGCTACTTCACATCACTTTCTCTTTTTAGACTTTATTTTCCATTGTTTATAAATGATCCTGCAATATCAGAAGTGGTTCTGATTGTCTGTATATCTGAGAGTTTTTTCTAAGTAGAAGTAGGATTGAAGGACAGGATAATACACCAAGTGGTAAGTCAGTCCTACAGCCTAGAGGAAGCTCAGTAGGATGGAAGGAAGGGACCTAATTGTCATCTACAAATACTTTCAGAGTAACTGTGTAGATGAAGAAAGGAATTATTCCCAATCTTGGAAGATATCATGATAAAGAATAATGGCCCAAAGCTATTAGAAACAGATTTCAACAATGGGCTACTGTTGTCAACTGATGCAGATAGTAAATCCACAGTGAAGTCAGACTGAGGAGTTGTCCATCAGTGCAATCATTGGAACCAGTTTGCTGTCATTTGTAGCCAGGTCTTAGCTCACCTATTTGAGAGTGAGGGTTTGCCTGGTTTAAATAAAATCAGCTGTATGGATGTCACTCTCTCACACTCCTTGTGGCCCACTGCCTTCCCCAAACTGCATTAGTCCTGATGGGCTTTTGTTTTCACTGAATCTTCCCACATGCACTTGTACCTACAGGGCTGGCCCAACTGGCTCCAGGCTGTACCTGGCACCTGTGGAGCCTCCATCAGCAAGGTGGGAATGATCCTTGCCTCACTCAGGAAAATGAGAAAATCAGATCAGAGTAAAGCAGATTGAAGTTCGGCTCCCATCTACAGGGCATTCACAGTTTTCTTACAGAGTATTGCCATTTTTATGAATAAAAGGCCTATCAGGGAGAACTCCAGAGGGGACACTGTGCCCAGCCCATGTGCCAGGACCAAGCTTAAAAGCAGCAGCCACAGGCCTGCACTGAACTACCAGTAAGGTCAGCAGAGTTTGGATAAATGAATGGTGGCATGTTGATTAAGGCAAGTTAGAGCACATCCCCAGCAATGTTAAGACAAAGCAGTGACACACCAACTTCTCTCTTGCCTCTCAGCAGCTCCTGCCTTACTGAAGTGTGCTGTGGTGTCCTGGATGGCTGGGGCAGGAAGAGTGGGGTACTGCTGACAAGGAAAAGCTGTTGTGTAAGGATGTGTAAGGTGCTTGGAAAGCTGATGTGGTGCTCACCTGACTGGTCATTGCAGTGATAAAATCAAACAAAATAGAAGAGACTCATTCTCAAAAGAAAATGCACTGTCTGACCCTACCAGTTCTTGCTGAGAGAGAGATTTGCCACCTGTTGAATTACCAAAACCTTTTTAAGTGCCCTAATCTGAGGTCTTCCCGCCTCTTCTAGTATCAGCTGGTTTTTCTCAGCCAAATAGAAAGATCACAGCTTTAACAGTTTGGGGTGATACTTTGGAGTGGCTACCTAGAGCAGAGGCTAGACAGAGTTAAGAGAATAAAGTAGGTATTTACTAAAGGCCTTCAATAGATACACCTTGGGCAGTGCAAAAGCCTTGCAGAGGCTACACCCAAGGTGGACAATGGTCACGAGTTTTTCAAACAGATATATTTGGTCTATTTGCATATCAGGGGTTAATTGTCCAATTACAGCTTCAGGTAATGAAGTCATATTCCCCTGGTTTGCTCCACCTGCCTTGATTCACTTATTGTTTCTATTTTTCAGGGCCTGAGGCAAGAGTGCCCTTGGTTCTCAGGCCTGGAAGGATTGTTATGTCTGACCAAAATGTGAAGACAGTAACTAACACTCTATATGGAGTTCAGAGTTATACACTAATGCAGTACAGGATTTGAAAAAATATAAAAGCTAAAAACTTAAGGCATCAGGGTGCATGTTATTTTGTAGGGACATAGAAACATAAAGTAACTGCATGCAGGAAGGAGGAAATGTGGACAAAAATGTGTGAAGTTTGCAGATGGATTACCATAACACTGAAAAAACGGGTGCAGTGATGTGCACTAAAGAGCTATAGTTATGTGTGTTGTTTTATAATATTTTTTTGCTACATAAATACAGTTTAATCAGTCAAATGGCATATGGAGAATAAAGGTAAGAGACAGAGTTTCTTCTGCCATATGCTGCTCCAGAGATCATTGCCAGCATATTACAGTTCCCTTTCTGCAGCTCTCCTATAGCTTCAAATTTCAGGCTTTCAATTTCTTAGAATTATGTTCTGATTTATAAGTCTGTAGATTTTTTTTATTTAAAAGTGGGTTTGAACGTATGTGGGAGGATTGGGTGAAAAAGCTACAAGTTCTTTTGTTTTATCTTCTTACTTTATTGACTCCTTCAAAGCACTCAGCTATTTCTTCTTATATGAATTTCACTCTTAAACGTCCATGGTTTTGTATTCCAAAATGTAGACATACTAGGAGGAACAAAATCACTCTCATCTGCTTAATTACTCTTCTCAGAAACAAAATGAGTAAACTGAAGTACTGAATTTGACCAAAATTTCCAAGATGTCGCTTTCATTTTAAAAGTCAGATAATCATTTTAGACTGTACTTTTTAGTAGAATTAATTTAATCCATAATTTGTAAATCTTTTTGACCTCTATGCTGTGTACTTTTATGCTATTGGATGAAGAAAAGAAAAAGTAAAATTGTGTTTTTCAAAGGATATTCATGTATTTGCATTCTACCAGTCAGGACAGGTGATTTCAAACACTTCTAATTACTTGAATTTTAAAGAAAATAACTTAAACTTGTCATCCCAAATGCACTCCTGTAATGTCCTGAACATCATTTGAGCTCTATTCATTGTGTAGCTCTTCACCAACCTGTGTGCTTCTACAGGAGAAATATTTAATTTTGGTAAGGCATTTGGAGAAGTGCACAGTATTTGGAGAGGTATTTGGAGAACTTTGGTAAACACCTGTGTTATGGAAGCATGTATATTTCCATTAGGGCAAATGGATAATTTGGTGACAATCAGAGTTTTGAAGCTAATAGTTTCATTGGCTCTAATTGGCCTGTTCTTCTACTTGCTCTTATTCTAAGGGGATGAGCTGCTTAAATGGCAGGGGTTTTAGGACTGACATAATTCTTCCATATTTTTTGAAGTCAAAGGAGTAGTGCTTGCAGGGAAGAATTACCTGACTATGTATGATGTTAAAGTGAGGTAAAAGGAAAATACCCACAGTATTTTCCGTATTTGTATCCCTCAGAGTGATGAGTGATTTTCTGAGAAAGAAATAGGACCACCATAGTGAAAGGGGGTGTGAAAAAAGCGTTTCTTCTAATATTTCTCCCAAGGGGGACACATCCTAGCTTTATACCAAAGTCAGCCTCTCAAAAAGGAAGAAAGTGTGTCAGTAGCTTCCCTACAAAATGCATTGTCAAATGTTTTTCTGTTGTCATTGAAGACTTGTTATGTGAGCTTGTGACAGTAAGACCCCAGAAAAGGGACGTGGCAGCGAAGCTTACACCTGCTCTGTGACAGCATCCCGATGGTGTGACTGTGCACTCCTACAGCTCAGCCCAAACCCAAGTCCACAGTCATGTGGGACGCAGAGCTTGCAGGGTGCCAGGTCACTGTCATCATCTGAGACTGTGTAAAATTGAAACACAGCTTTTTGGCATTCTAGTAATATTTTTACTTTTTGCTATGTAACAGTACCTCAGGACAAAATATAGTTATCTTTAATATTACTGCTAACAGAAAATGCCGTGAAAATACAGAATTTTTCCTGATTCAGGTAGGTAGAGCACAGCAGAGCGCAGAGTAAAATATGTGAGCTTTGTTTCATTTCTCTTTCCTATTTTCTCTCTCCGTCCCCCACTACCCTCTTTTCTCCCCACCCAGTATTTTTTTTTTCTTTTTTCTCCCCTTAATTTCAGGGGGGTTTGAAAAGCCCTGTAAGGAGAAGAAATATGCTTCAAGGAAAGAGGCACGTGGGTCTCCAGAGCACAATAGGAACATAAAATCTGTCTCAGAGGCATAATTAGGTTTGCAATTAATTAATATTTGCAAACCACTTTGAGAATCTGGGTGCAAATTATTATTATTTTCATGATGTCACTGCTGAGACAGATGAACAGGAAGTAGAAACAAAAGGATAATCAGTAGATTCGTGAAGAGCTTACACTGCCGCATTAGGATCATTAACAATTGCTTCTTCTTGTGTATCATTATTATCCAATATTGGTTTTCCCACTCTGGTGAAAGGAAAAGTACAAGAGCTCCAAAATTATGAAATCTTATCAGCTGATGAGACAGAAAATAGAATAAGAAATGAGAGGTGGAGAAACAAATATTTTCTTTTCAGTGATTCTGAATATCAGGTGGGGAAAGGGAAGAGTCATTTTTCGAGTAGTGTGTAATTTCATAATTTATTATTACTATTATTATTATTATTATTATTTTGTTTACACCTGGTAAAATCTTAAGTGCTGTCTCCACACAACTTCCTAATTTTGTGAAGCAATTTTATTTTAATACATGTGGGCATAAAGGCTTTAGATAGTCCCCAACTGATTTTCACTGTCTGATAATAATATATTGAACAAAATAGCATTGCTATTTGTGTGGGAGTTAATGCTTTTGAAAACAGCTAATACACTTAACTACAGTGTATTAACAGTGGGCGTTCTGCTTATTTTTATTGCAAGCTTTAGCACTGTGCAATTTTCCTGCAACATGTTACCAATAATCCACTCCATGCTGGCACTTAAGTATTTATTGAGCATTACTGTTAAAAACTTAAGGGAAAAAGTGGATATCAAGAAAACGCACATTACATGTTGGTATGGCATGGTGTCCATAAAGGAAACACCAATGAGGAAGTTCGGGCAGTTGTTTTTAAGATTATCGAAGGCTATTCCAAAAGAAATATTACATATGTATGGCATGTTTTTTGCACTGCCTTTCATAGAATGATAGAATTTGCTGAGTAGGAATGGACCCACAAGCATCATTAAATCTGACTCCTGGCCCTGCACCAGATACCCCCAGAATCACACCATGTGCCTGAGAGTGTTGTCCATGTGCTTCTTGAACTCTGTCAGGCTTGGTGCTTTGACCACATCCCTGGGGAGCCTGTTCCAGTGCCCAGCCACCCTCTGGGTGAAAAAACTTTTCCTAATATTCAATCCAAACTCCCCTGACACAGCTTCATGCCATTTCCTCAGATCCTGTCACTGGTCATCATGGAGAAGAGATCATTGCCTGCCCCTCTGCTTCCCTTTGTGAGGAAGTAGCAGACTGCAATGAGGTCTCCCCTCAGTCTCCTCCAGACGGAACAGACCAAGTGACCTCATGAACTCACTTCCCTGTTCTGTGCCTCCCTGGATTCCCATGGACTGCTTGGCAGTATGCAGGATGAAGGGTCATGGCACATACATGCCTTCCCCATCCCAAGTCCTGTGAGGGTGATGACAATACTTAGCACCATGGAGAGGGAGGGATTTTCATTGTAGGTGTTTTCATGAAGTTAATTATTTCTGGCTGCACGTGCTAGTGAGGTTGGTGGCGAGATGAAGCTGTTCACCAGCATCTTCAAGCAGAGGTTTAATAATGGCCACAGCAATATCTAAAGTGTCAGCCTTAAGTAATTGTTTGGAAAAAATGTGGTTTAGAGAAACAAATGCTCTCACATGTTCAAGGAATGAGTGGATCCTTACAGCTGAAAAAAGCTTCTCACATAGCATCTGAATACAGAATTACACGTCTTGGCTGTGGTATCAGAAGCATGCTCAGACAGTAGTGTGAGGCAGTGTCACAAGGGGTGTCCTCCATTAAAAACCTTCCAATTTGTGTAGCAGCCATTCATCTCAGCCTATGAAAAATGTTCTGCAAGAACAGCACACTGCAGATGGGCAGGTCTGCATAGAACCACACGAGTATGGTAAGACAACAGGGAAGCAATGCTCAGCAGAGTCAAATTCTAAACAAAACCGCTAAACATGGGGAAGGTTAGGAAGGGTTTGTTTTGAATAATACCACAGAGCCCAGATATGTGGGGGCAGCGTTCTGGCCCCGTGTCACTCCCTGGAGGTTCAAGGGTAATCCTTCCAACTCCTAGGGTAGATCCACCTAAATGAAGGGTGTAGAATAAGTAAGTTCATTTTTAACTGCACTTTTGGTAGCACAGGTCTGTAAAGGAGAGCATCCTACAGCCATCTGCCATAATTTGAGCTTTTGAAGCAACTGAATTCCCTAGGAAAGCCGTGCTAATTTATTTGTAAACTTGACAGATTCTTAGTGGGTTTGTTTATGCAGTTATTCTGATGGTCAGGCTTCTACTATCCTTGTTGAGTTGTAAAGCAGGACTCTAGAACACATATAATTCTTCTACAAATTTCTTAGAGAATGATTTTTTTCTCTTTTGGTATGCTGGAATTGACTGTCTTCAAGCATTATTAATGGGCAGGGCTTTGGTTTTGTCTTAACACAGGTAATGTTTACAAAGAGTGCCAAAAGTGTGAACATTCACCTAGGCTGCTTTATTTATCCTCTTGCACTGTGTAAAGAGATTTGGAGCCTTCATATAAAATGTCTTTTGGAAGGTGATTAAGTAACCATGCAAGTTTCCTTTTCATTCATCTTTTTCGTTACTGGCTTACACCTGCCACTCATTTTCTATGTGATATAAAAAACTCTTCTACTAATAACAAAGGGTTTTTTGTCTCACAGATCTTTACTTTATGCTTCACTAATTTCATTCAAATCAAGATGCTGCCACAAATAAAAGCCTGATAAATCTCAGTGTCCCCTACTTTCCAAGATTCCTTGAAAGATGCATAGCAGGTGTTTACAGTTAAACATCTGCATTGTCCTTCATTAAATTTTGTTTAATGATTTATATGCATCTGTAGTTCCTTTGATATGTGACAGGATATAAGCATCAGAGGACAAAAAAAATGAAAAGCCTTTTTACTAATCCAGGCACTTCTAAAGAAAACCTCACAAAATATGATCCTTGGAGAGGTAGCTGTACAAAGATGGAAAGAAATCCTTATCAAATGCAGTGTTGCATTTCTTCTGGTGTACTCTGTGGGGTCCTCATTGTGTTAAATAACTTTTGGAAAAAAACAATATTTTCACTTCAAAATGTAGCAGTCCTGTGGTCCCTGGTCCCTGTATGTGTATATGTGGAGTGGTCTATGTGGCCCGAAGTCCAGCACCTCAGTGTATTCCACACTGAAATGAGAGCCCACGTCTACAGTGCCATGAGCCCATTTCTTAAGTTGTTTCATTGTACAAGAGCTGTTTAAAATATTTCTTGAGCTTGTTTGACATATTTAAACATACGTTTCATCTCATCTGCCTTCAAAGAGCACTTAAGTAACACAATACATATAATCAAACATTTTTTTCTGGATGATTGATTATCGCATGCTTCAACTGCAAGTTTCTTTTAATCTTATTTTTCTCCTGGTCCAAATTAAGGCTTATATTTGTAAGGTATGGAAATGTATAGTGTTTATATGGTAGTCATACTTTGCTGTCACTGTTTCAAGCCATCTTCCGGACAAAAGAAACATTAGCTGCTGAACGATCTACTGGCTCCATAATTAACACAGGATTGATCACNTCATCTTCCGGACAAAAGAAATATTAGCTGCTGAACTCCATAATTAACACAGGATTGATCACTCTTTTCCCATCCCCTTCATTAACAGGCTGCAGAGCCCAGCCTGCTTATGTCTCTCACACACGTGGAGCCACAATTTCTGTCCTCCCACCAGATGCTATCCAATTTTCTGTGCAACTGAGTATAACCCTGTAACATAGGGCAAAAGCAACCCAGAAAAGCAAGAAAGCTTCTCTTTCCACAACTACCATGGCTTATCTAAAGAGCAAACAAACTGCTGACAACCAGTGTGTGTGGCAGACCTGGTCCCCAGATTCTGACTGTCTGTAAAGAGTAAGAAGGACTACCTTAAGATACTTCAGAAGAAAAACTTTTTCCCATCTCTGCCTTCATCAAAACTGAGGTGGAAACCTTTGCGTGAGGGATGACGGCTAGAAAATAAAATACATTAGTGCTGTTAGCTACTGTTGTTAGGGATGGAGAGATCATCTGTATCTTCCTGATAGTTGTCACAGATCAAGCTCTGTGGTTTTTCTTTATAGCCCTTAGAAGAAATATAATTTCATCTTTTACAAAAATGCTTTATTGGTGAAGTGAAAAGTGGAAAATTATGCAAAAATGGTTAGTAATGATTCAATCGCAATTCATATTATTCACACTCATGCCATAATTGATGCTGATAAGAAAGCGGAAGCCTTTTGTTCAGTCTCTCAATGCTTAGAACAATGCAATCTTGCATTTTATTTTAAACTTTGTGAATTACCTATCTTCTGAAATTGCAAACGACCCATTTCTAAACATAAGCATTTCATGTTGTAATCCTTTCATTTTATTTCAGTGTGAACAATGTCATTCACTAGCTCCAAGCATAGAACTAAAGATTTTAAATTTTAAACAATGAATATGTTCTATGTTTAATACTTGCAAAAATATGCAATTATATACGGTTATTTATTAAGTGGAGAACTAATTGAATGTCACTGCTAAGAAGTGTTTCCCTGGAATTTAAATAGAGGTGTGAAGAATCCCAGGAGACTACAGCAAGGGAATAGGAGTATGAGAGTAATGGATAATATAATATATAAATATATGGACTTTAAACTTTAGACTGAAAAGCAAGAGACTACTGTAATTTACCTTTTGCTGTAACTAAGTAAATTGCTTTCATTGCAGCACTGGCACAATTTAGGCAGAAAGGGGCCAGTGACCCCTCTCTCTCTCCCACCCCTGGGTTTTCCCCAACATAATAGGGTTGGAGCATTCTGCTGGGAAGTGAGAAATATAAGTTTAAACTGTGTCAAGCTAGAGAAGGAATTAAAGCAGGAATTAATTCCACATTGTCTGTATTCTGACCCTCCAGCAGTATTTTAGACATGAGCACCTACTGTGTTTTGGTTGAAAAAGGAGGAATTGTGGTACCTGAACAAGTTAGGGTGGATTTGGGGCTCTGAAACCCTAGCTGACATAAGCACTGCCTTACAGGCCATTAAAAAAAAAAAAAATATATATATATACCTAAGCTGCAAAAAGGAGAAGAGTTTGAGGCACACCCTTTCCTTAGTGTTTTTCTTGGCTAGTTGCAACAGCTCCCAGCTCAACCTTACTGTCTGCTCTGGATTCCTTCCTGAGGCATCCTGTTCTCCCACAGGCAGGGGCCTCAGAGACCCAACTGCTCCTGAGAGGCTCGGTGTGGACTCCAGGCATTTGGGATGAGAAGTAATGACCCTCAGCATTGCTGGACCCATATCCCTTCGTACATGTAATGCCAAATACATGCTCATCTCCTGCTGCTGCAGGAAACATCCTCAGTCATCCAGTAATAAACTGGCCTCAAGTTGTATGGGGCACTGTTCTGTTGTAAGAAGAAAAGCAGGGAAGAGAGATGTTATCTCATCCATTAAAAATGGAGATGGTGTTTGGTTAGGTAGTAATGTAGACTTTGTAGATGTGTGGTGTGAAAAATTTAAACAAAGTTACAGTAGCAACCTTACACAGGGTGTGAGGTATGGATTGCAATCCATGGGCTTTGATTGATGAGAAGCAATTTTAAAGAATCCTGTTTCACAAAGAGGCTTCATGGGAAAGAAAAAGAAGGAAGAATAATAATACATTGGTGTACGGTCTTGATTCTCCTGTGTAGACTTTAACACTGAGCACTGAAAATGCAGTAATTGTATGAAGTGCTTCAACATCAGGGAAACCAGAAGTTGTAGTAATTGAAATAGCACATGGTTTTACTGCCTGGTTTTATTATTTTTGTTACAGCATAAATTATGGCTGGTTATCATTGGTTGTTTTTGTGTTATTTACATTATAAAATGTTATCACTTTAATTAAATCCGTACATGTATTTAAAACAGTTGTCATCATGTAGTTCATTTATTCTCATACAAAGGTTCCTTATGTCTGTGAGGTTTTTTTGCTTTAGCAAAGGAAATAACAACACTGCTACAGTTATCATTAAAACCTTATAAAGCTTTTTCCAAGTAGGAATGTCTTGGTACAAAAATAATGCACATGTGAGTAAATTCATTGCAATTGTCAGGTTTTGACCAGGCCAGACTCCCAGGCTTACGGATGGTTCCACAAAACTTTTTCAAAACTATTAAGCTCACATCCCAATGTTTTAATACCAGTAATAGACCAGTGGATGCTCTCTGAAGTACAGAAGATTTAGCCAGGTGTTCCAGCAATTCTCATCTCCATAGTGCACATGGTACCATTCTTCCCTCAAGGTCATGATCAGCCAGGCACTGGAGCACAAGTGAGATCAGCCTTTGGGCTACTCCTCCTTTTGCCAGTAGCAGCACTAAAATAACCCTCAGTCATTCCCTTCACGTGGGTGTTCCAGCTCAAAATGCTCTTTTGCATCTGGCTCTGTACCTGCAATGTTTGGGAAATGTAATTGTTCTGGCACTCAGTGTTCTAGTTTTTTGCCTCTTTTTACATCCCTGTTATTGCTGAGAAAACCAAGCATATTTGTCTTTTGCAGTTTAACCATGTACTTGAGAACCAAATGAATACACAGTCTGAGTCTCCTTAGATTCCTGTCTTCAAGTTATAGTGTTCTCTCAGTTTGTGGTTTGATACACTGATAGTTAAATGGAAAGATTGCTGACATTACTGGTAATTTACAGCTTCTGTGTTTGATCTGTCAAATGTACTTTCAAAGATTAAACATGGTCTGTTAGTGGTACAGTTACCTCGAACTTTTTAGGCTGCAAATTCAAGAAAGAGGAGCAGCTATTTTCCTTTAAACTCTTGTCTTTCCCTCACAGCCTGATACTGTGAGGTGTTACCTTCTGCCCTGGTTAAGGCGCTACTCTGAATTCGGATAGCTGGAGGCATTTTAGAAGGTAATCTTACAGCTATGCTTTCTGCCTTTTATGAAAAGCAATAATTATCATATTTCTTGTGTCTCAGTCATCTCTCAGGCTGCATAATGTGAATGGGAACTCCATGGGCAAAATTAAAAAAAGATTTCATTAGCAGGCTATGATCTTAAGACATCTATTTTTGCAAAGAGCTAAATTGGTGGTGTGGTGTTTTCTTCATACAGACTAGGGCTTCCTCTGAAAATATACTGCATGCATAATTCTTCACTTTTGAACAAAAAGATTGTTCATAGCACTAAAAATTTAACAGCAAACGGTATTGTAAGTACTAAAAGGTGCACCAGAGTCTTTCTTTGGCTTCTTTAATATTTACAGTGGTAACATTAAAAAAAATTAAGACAATATATTTAAAAACATTTTTATTTTTACATTAGGAGAATGAAGTACAGCTCTCAGATATGTTTGCAAACTCTTATTACCTGAAACAAAACTGTTTTAAAAGCTCTACTTATTGATAGCTTAAATAGCAGTTCTGTTCTTTGTGGCAGGGCTTGGTTAATTTTTTTACAACTAAAAAGGTTAGCCAGGTAAATTAATTTAATAAAAACAGGAAAAGTGTAGGTAGTATGTTAATTCAACCACGTTCACCTCAGCCCTAGCCTGGTAGGCATGAAGCAGGAGAGGTGGTGGGGGGAAGAGCACATATCCTGTGGAGGGAGGCAGCTCATTCCTTCCAATTACTGACCGGCCCGCGTGGCCGCTCAGCACAGAATGTTGTTATCTGTTCCATTCTGTGCAAGTGGTCGTTCATTAAAGTGCTGTGCTGGCAGCATCTGTCAGCCCTTTATGCAAAGACTTCGTGCCTTCATTTTTCACTTGAGCTAATATTTTTTTAAGAACTCTTAAAATAATAAAAATAAAATTAGTTTAGGGTCAGTACTTAAACCAAGAGCCTCAGCTCACTCAAGAGCCCTGATTTATTATGGAATGGGGAGGGATAGGGGTGGAAAACATTGTTCAGACTTATGTTTAATCAGACCAAGTGCTTTTAATTAGCTGAAGAAGAAGATTGTGAACATTTCTATTTAAGTGTTCCTGCTCAGAGAAATACTTTCATCATTAGAAAATGATCAGCTCACTTGGCATAAATGAAGAACTCCTTATTGCTGTCTTTTAACATATGATGTCTTTTAAAATTGCATTTTCAATGTAATAACAAGGAAGTTGAAGCATCTGATAACTTCTAGCTTTTTTTTCTCTTGCTTTATTTTTTTAAAAGCTTGGGTAGTAATTGAAGTATAATTAGAGAACTTTCCTTAGATCTGGATCTATTTAATTGATTTAAGCATGACTGCACAGAAGATTCATTTAAGTTGTTGGGGCTTTTAAATCACATAAAAACATTGTTCTTACTCTGTTGTTTTTAAGCTGCTTATAAAAGAGTATTAGAAATGTAATCAAGACAAGGATGAAGTATCAATGTGGTATTTGCATCATTAAAAATTAAAGTTAAGGATATTACTGAGTTATGTTTTGACATTCAGTGAAATGATACTTCGCTTTCTACAACACTTCTGTTGCAAAATATTTTATAAATGTGCAAGGAATATGCAACTAATGTCACTAGGGACCCTTTTTAACTTCTCTGCAGAATCAGAGAAGTCTTTTTTTTAGTAGGACTTAATATTTATTGTCAAAATTGAATTTTAGAAAAGTAAGGCTCTTCAGAATTAAGTATGAGATTATCCAAATGATGTTTATATTAAAATCAGCACTCAGTCAAAGACACACAGAAGGAGAAAATGTTACAAGTTTCATAATTGTAATACTGAGGATCCCTTGTAGAAATATTTAGATTATTATTTCTAGAATGTTTCCCTGGAGAAATTATTTTTTATGGACCAAAACCACTTTTTTTTTTCCTCATGAAGTCAGATGTACAATCTCTTTTACTTCATTAATTTGAGTCAAATAAATCTTTTCCTGACATTATTTGGGACTTACTATATTGAGTTTTCATGTATTTTCTGCTAAATTGAAATGCATATTACAAAAGGGACATAAGCCAAGCACATGTGATGCCCTGGTGAAGACTGGCCATGGCCAGAGTCTGTCCCATGGTAAATGTCATTTATCTTTGTTTTATTCCAGGACAAGTTGTCTTGAATATCTTTGTATTTCCTATGTGTGTGCAAGCAGTATCTGTGGGAAGTAACTTCTTAGCCTTCTGTCTGTGTGAAGATGCTCTCCCCCACCAAAGATAGAAAAGGATCCTCTGGCCGGTGGGGATAAGGCTGAGGAAGTGGTTTCATGATGGATTTAAGCCTATTTAAGTCCCTGGGGTCACTGAAAGAGTGTGTCCCTCACCCTCCTTTATCCGTCAGCTATTCATTGCTGCCTCTCTCTGTATCAGCACACGGCTTGTCGGTTCAGAGAGCTGCTTTAGCTAAAAAAAAAACAAACCTTTTTTTCTGTAGTCAGATTAATTTTCAGTCCAGCTGCGCAGCTGCCCGAGCACTGATGCCAGCACAAACAAGAGAGCTGGAGCACACAATCACGGACAACAGGGAGGGCAGAACTGCTGCTCTCAGTAGCAGTAAATAAGGTGAAGTTATTCAGGAAACTGCAGCCTGTGTGTGAAACAAAGTCTCAGTATAATTACAGATTTATTTCTTTCAATCCTTGTACTTGTGAGTAATCCTAAGTGAGCAGAACTGGATGAAATTTGCCATTCATTCCTTTTTTTTTATTTTTAATTCAAAATTTTTTAAAAAAAAACAAGTTACTTTGCTGGGAAAAAATATATATACACTGATATCTTTTTTTCTTAATTAATTAAAAGGAGGTCTTTTGGTTGGGTTTTTTATTATTTGTTCATAGGGAAGGATTTCAGTTACTCATTCTTAAATATTTTGTAATTGATTGTTCTCCCTCTCCTCCTCACCTCATAAAGGAGCTTTATATCTTCATGTTACAACCGGAAATGAGACATAATGAAATTAATTGACTCTTCTGCCCTATTTGATGACCCAGGAACCTCTGACAGTCGGGAACTGAACCCAGATCTCTCAGATTTCAATACAGACTGGTATGAATACAGCCAGAGACCCTAAAGCCACAACACATCCTTTGAACAGATTACCTCCAGCTTTTTCCAGAAACTGTCATGGAAAGCTTTCGCAACAAACTGGCCATGGGTCTCCCTATTGCTTTAATTACAAAGGAAATAGATGTTCCTCCATTCAGTGTTGACCCTGTAAGTTTGTTAGGCAGTGGAGATCCTGGGATCAAAACATGTTTCCCTTCAGTTTCCCTCACTTGGGAGAATTATGGACTGTATTAGAAAAATTAATTAACAATTTGAGAGGAAATTTCAGATTTAGATGTTACCCACACTATGGAGAACAAAATTAACTCATTTAATGTCAGATTTTCCATTCATTATATAATTAGCCTCCTGGCACTTGAGAAGAATTTAGTATGAATACACATTTGAAGTCCAGAAAATTGTGTGACCTTTTTTGGGGGTGAAGTGGGGCCTTCTCTCTTTGTCTTTCTTCCCCCTCTTCTGGGTTGCATGTGAGCTGCTAGGTGCAATTTACTAGAGGCAAGGACTATCTGAGAATATTGCAATTACAAAAGATTAAAGGAAAAATGGAGCAACTGGAGAGATTAAGAGAGTAGCTCAGGCAAAACTTGCATCTGTTTAGCCTAGTACAAGACAATAAATAATTCCATTCTTTACTGCAGTATTTTCTCCTGTTTCTTTCTTTCTTTCTCTCTCTTTTTTCTTCCTTTGGTTTCTCTGAGGAGAGAATAGAGTTACAGGCCTTTAGCTGAGTATTGCTTGTGCAGTGTATTGTAGGCAAAGAGCCTCTCCTATGGGCAAAGTTATTTCTAAGTACGTTTGGATCATGTTGACAATCATCACGTGTATGTGGCCTGTACAAAGAAACACCTCTTGGGGTTGCCCTGAATATCATTAACAGAGATAAAGTGAACTATGTAGCACAGGTACACTTTGCTTCTTTAACTGATTGATGCCTATATTACACAAAATTTATGTATATAAAGCTCCCCACATTTACATGAATAGAGCAGGTGTGCATGGTTGCCCGTGTCACACTGGTTTTAGCTATTCAAACTGAGTGGTGACAACAGAGGTGATGCTGTCCTGAATTACACCCCTTTAAATCCATTTGAAGCCATGGACTCTAAGACTCAGTACTGGAATTTATTTCACTTTCAAAATGTAGGAATAGTTTAACATGTAGCTGCAGGGTATTTTGCTTTAAAACATGAATTGCTCTGGTCTGTAACAAAGCCTTTTAATTTTCTAGGACATCACAGAAGGTTGTTCTTTTATTTTCAACTACTATACAGCTGAAGTCTGAGAAAAGATGGGTATTTCTCTGAAGTGTTACAAAGCTTCAGCAGAATTCATACCTGACCAGGATCCTTCTGGAAAGGCTCTCCAAGGCAAGCTTCACTTGCAGGGCTGGAGCAAACTCAAAAAGGGTTTCCTGCGTTGGGTGCTGACAGTTCCAGAGTCTGACTTTGAAGCTCAGAATAGCACAAATGAGTTTGGGTTGGTAGTTGAGTACTTATTAAAGAGGTTTCTTGAATCATGACCTGAGAGTCTAATTTGGGAAGTACTGGGCAACCACACCTTGGCCTCAAAGGTATTTGTGAGGTCTTCACATAAAACTGTCTAATATAGCTACTCAAAACCCCAGACCTCTTAAATAAGAGATTGGTTTGGTAGTTTGAGCCTGAACCTGCCTGTCAATAACACCTCATATATTTGTCAACATTCTTCAGGCATATTTTTGGAAATCTGAAAAATTTCCCTTTTGCTAGTTGCAGTTAGTTTGGTGGTAGCCAGGAATTCTGCAGCATAAAAACACATCTCCTGTCTGACCTTGAGGTGTGTTCCCTTTTTTGGGAGGGAATTTTCCTCATCAGGGCTTGCTGTTACCAATGGAGACATAGCAAAGTGTCGTGCAAGTGTTCCAGTTCAACTAGATTGGACTCACATAATGGTATTAAGTTTTTTGTCCATGATTTCTCAAGGAGAATGCATCAACATCTTATTTTGCTGTAATGCTGAATCTCATTGAATTACATGATGCTTGGGTCTGTTCCTGGAATTTTTTGACACACAGAATTTCTGTGTTCAAAATAAGTAGGATATTTACACTGTTGAGCTAAAATACTCAGCAGAAGAGGTTTCAGTCTGAATTCAGTTGAAGGTACTCGTGATGTTTTCTGTCTTTTGGTTGGCTTATATTAAAATGTTAAAAGCTTGAAATTAGTATTCGTTTATTTGTTTTCCTACTGTTTTTTCCTGGTGCATTCCAGAAGCCCTTCTCCCCTTGCAGCTCCTCTTTTTAAAGGCATGTAAATTTGCACAACCTCCTCTTCTTTGTATTGTCCTCTCCTTCGTATTGTGTCAGCCCTCCTAGCAGGAGAAATGGTTGAGCTATACCCCCTCTACTGGCGAGTGGGTTTATGCATTCAACTAAACAAAATACAAAATTAGATTTGGAAGGAGCTTATTTTTAATTAGAATCAGTACAAAGTTCTTTCCAGTCTTGTTAAAGCAGGATTGGGACAAAAAGTAAATGTTTTTATTCACAAAGAGGAGAATCTGAATCCCAGAATATGTTCCAAATATCATACAGTTAACTGGGAGCCTCTGCTACCAACTTGCCTGTGTTCAGTGGGAATAATATTCAGCGTATTGTTGGCATAATAGGCTTTGTAAGAAGAATGTGCCTGCTTTATTTTTTACCATCATAGCCGTAATTTCATATATATCCTGCAACACAAGGGAAGAACTGAAGAACTTGTGCATATTTGTAGGCTTTCCCCTTTTTCACACCTTTATTTTTCTCTCAAGAACCATGCAAGAAGTCCTGGGTAGAGCTAACTGCTGCAGTAGCCTCTGAAACATGAGGTCTGAATAAGCCTTCCTCCCCATATGGATAGAATTTGAGTCCACGCTTATGCAGAATGAGGAAATGAGTTGAATTTCAGTCACAGAATGGGACATAACTAAAGGTTTCTCTTATCCAGTCTTTTGAGATTTTTGTGCCTCTTCTTGTTAGACACCCGATAGAGAATATCTGAGCCCACAAATCAGTTTATTTCAGCATGGGAAAAGAATTTTAAGGTCGTTCTAGAACTTGTCAGGGAGTGAGTTTCTAAATAATATGAAGGAAATTCAGAGTTTTGTGACTTGTGACACAACTTGTGACACAATTATTAATAGCATAAAACTGAAAAGATTTAGAGTGCATTTCAGTGTCAAGCTCTCAGTTGTTTTCTTTGATGCACTTCATCAGTTTGAAGGCAAAATCCTAGATCTTAGTTAAACATAATTGGTATATATATGACATAATTCCATAAGAGGGTTCAAAGTAGAACATAAGTAGAGCATATTTGTAAATTAAGAACTTCACAGCGTTCTTTTTATGAAGTTAGGACTATCACATATATATACAGAAATCATGAAACTGCAAAGTCATCATTAATCAGCTTTAACAACATTTGATATGGCTTTATGGATATGTGACAAACTGTATTTCAGATGCAAGAATTTTGTGCTTTAAAGGTCAAATGTTTCAAATGTATTGCATTCCTAATCAACATTGCATTTTATTTACCAGCTGGAAATTTACTTTGACTTCATATGTTAGAGAAGGGAAATAGCTGTGAGCTGTTTTTTGGCACAGTACCATAGTTAGGAGCAAGTAAAGTAAGGAAGAAGAATGAACTGAGTTATTTCTTGCTCCACAAAATTACTGAAGACAAGAAGATTGTATTTGTCAACTCCACTGTGTATGTGATAAATGATAAGCACATTAAGTCAGCAAATACACACTTTCAGCAAATAGGTAATTCTAGCTGCCGATTCCTAGGTCATGCATTTGCTTGTCAGCAAGCAGAAATCATTGAAGAGGTAATTTGAAATCTTAAATAAAAACCAGGTGCATCTTCTCTGACAGCCTTTTACTTTTGCTTAAAAGGGTAGCTGTCACAGCATATGCTCAGTGGCCAGTCCTGCTCACTCCAGAGGTTACAGTAATGGAGTGGAGCCAATTGACCATGCTAATATTTACTTAAAAGGAAAATATCAGGATACAGAAAACCAAGTTAGAAGGAGTCTGAGGTTAGATGTGCTCTGAAGAGCTAATGCTTATGGAAGATACAAAATAGTTGTACTGATTTTAGAAACAATATGTGAGGGAAGCTCTCTCCACAGCCACGCGTTTGCTTCAGGATCAGTGTGTGTGTGTGACGCAGTCCCATTATGGGAGAGAGACTCCACAGTTTTAAACTCTAGAATGAAGATTTTAGAAGAAGTTTCTTCAAGATACATATTTTAAAAGAAGCTAACATAATTTAAGAAATAGTAAATACTGTCTGCAGTCTAGTCCAAGTATATAATCCATACATAGACCTTGCCAGCATTCATACTTAGCTGAGTGAATGAATGTGATACTGTAGAATCTCATTTAGCCTAATGAATAAACTCTTTATTTCCTATTCATATAGTAAGTTATTCCCAAGGGAGGTAAATGTGAATATATACTAACAGATTAAATTCAGTCCCTCCTGTATGTTCAGAAATGTTCTCTCTAGATCTTTCTATGCCAACACATCTCTATATTGCAACTTTTTGGTGGTGACATCTGCGCACTAAATGATTGGGAAGCTGAGTGCAACTTCCGGGCATTAAACAAGGTGTATGGGGAGATGTCCCTGTAATTTTTTAGCATGACATTGCTGACAATTTTTTAGAAGTCCTGCTTTGCTGTACCCCAGCTCTGCTGTGGGCTGACTGAGACCCTCATAGTGTTCAGTGGAACCATCTTCAGCTGTGTCAGGCAGTTAGACCAGGGTAAACATCACACCACTGTGACATACCAGTGGCTCAAAGGAAGCTTTTTCCTCTTGGCTTTTAGAAACTCCATAGCAATCCCCCTTATGGTAGGTGTATTTTGTTCTGAGAGCCAGGATAAATGGTGCCAAGTATCTGCTGAGCTGAATAGATCAGCACACAAGCCATTTCTTGCCAATTTATGAGGTCAGAAAAATCTTTTGCTTTCTACAGATTGACAAAATGCGGACCCAAGGTGTTTGCTGAGATATAAATAAACGAGTTGACTGACTTTGATCAGATTTGTCTTTTCCTTGTAATGAATCATTTTCATTTTCTAACCTTGAATAATGTTTGGAAATGCAGAGCTTTTACCTGCCTCTTTTCATTCCCTTCCATTCTGTTGCCTCCTCTGAAGAGAGGAAGCTTTTTATGCAGTTTTCTCTAAGGGGAAAACATCTTTTGCATTGAACCTGGGAGAATTTTTATCTCATTCTATTTTTCTCCGGTAGTGTGTGTTTCTTTACATTGGATCACATTCTGACAGTGCTGATCTTGGGACTGAGTTTTGTGTAATTTTCTTTATTCAGCTATTTAATTTTTATTGCATTGTGAGCTTCTACAATCCACTTTCATGATTTAAAAAAAATATTTCTGTAGCCTTTTGTTTTCCTAATGATCTTCCTCAGCCAAGTTTAATCCTCAGTAAGCCAGTACAGCTCTGGATTGTATCATGACAGTGTTTGTCCCATTACTTTAATTTATGAGAGGTTTTTTATGTATGCATGTGTTAGAAGAGGGGGTGTTTTTTTCATTCTGCTGCAAACAGCTCTAGTTGATACTGACAAACTCTTGAAAGAGTGTATTTTCTGATAAGAACACGCTGGGGAGCATAAAGAAAAGTAGGTGTTTATTCTAGTGAAAATGAAATCATGGAAATGTGTGTGTCTTCAATAGAGTATGATGTATTATGATTGTCCAGTGTATTTTTTAATATGATACAACTCATAGAACCACAGAACAGTTTGGGTTGAAAGGGACCTTTTATGATCATCTAGTTCAAATAGGTGTATGGACAGGGTCATCCTTCATCAGATGAGGTTGCTCAGTACCCCATCCAGCCTAGGACCCTGAATACTTCAGAGATGGGGCATCGGCAGCTTCTCTCACGACCTATACCAGGTATTCTCAGCACCCTCTTAAAAAGCATTCTTCCTTATATCCAATCTGTATCTACCCTCTTGCAGTTTAAAACCATTGCCTGTCAAGGAGCCTGTCAGGGTCCCTCTGGATGTCTTCCCTTCCTTCAGAACATGCCAGCTGCATCCCTCAGCTTGGTGCCACCCACAGACCTGCTGAGGGTGCACTCAAATTTCACTGTCTGTGTCATCAGTGAAGATATCAAGTGGTATTGATCCCAGTACAGCCCCTCGAGGGACAGGTACTGCCCAATAAGGAAGAAGAACAGAGCGTATAAAAGCCCTTTTAAAATAAAAAGAATGAAATTAAATATAATTTCGTATTACCATCTGTTCTGAGGCAAATATGCTGATTTTTTTGGTGGTATTTTACCTTACTTTCTTGCTCTGGTTGCATTCATCTAGTTACAGAAAACAAGTGTGATCGCTGTGGTAATGGATGTATTATTCTAAGCTCTGTTCTTAAGAGAATGTATTTTGTGCATCGGTTTTCATATCTCTCAATACAGGGACAGAAAATCAGAGCAGCAGAATCCTCATGTGAAAGATGTTTTATTAGTCATCAAGGGAAAATTGCCAATTAAAGTGTGTTACAAATGGCTCCACTCTAAACAGTGTTTATTCTGCCCATTGACAGAGATTCTGCTTGCCTATCTTAAAGTAAACAGATTTCTTATAAACAGTGAACCTGAATATGTGCTGAAGTATTCTGTCATTAGAGGTACCACAGTCAGTTTTCTCATTTTCCTCTCCCTGCAGGATGTATTGCAGTGAGGCTGAACCTACTTCTGTAGTTGAGCAGAGTCAATTACAACAGACAGCCACCAGCACACTAAAGTGTTGCGTGAGGAGGTTGGGTCTCTTCACCTCAAGCTCTAAAACCTGTTTCCCACTGTCAGGTGGGAAGGTACAGATGTTCAACACGAGACATCCTGGTTTTGAACTTCTGCTGAACAGATGAAAACCTGATTATAACGTTTCTCTGAGCTAATAACAAGTGTCATATTCTGTGCCTGCTGTGGGTACTTATTGCATGCCCTATAACCACAAAAAGCAAAAATACCCCCTGAAAATCCAAAACTAAACTCTTAAGGCCCTTCTGAAATACACCATCCTTGGGTAATTGAGAACTAAATAGGCCTTCCTCATTAATGCCTTCTGGTAGTGTACTGGCTGAAAAATAATGCTGTAAAAGAAATTTATTTCAATTCCTAGAATATAGCTCTTCACTTTGCTGTCAAAAACAGTAAGCTGCTTCTTGGAAGCGTGGGTAGCGAGCAACTTATGTCCTTAAGTAGCTTCATGTGCACAAAATACTGTTGTTCACCTCCATGTGTATTTTTAGTACTAAGTCCTAACATTTGGTAATGACCTGAAGATAATTAATGACTCCTCTTTATAGTAGTGTGAATATTTTCATTGGCATCACCCCATAGAAACATATTATTAAGTTTTAACTATTGTAGAGCAGTTGTTGCCAGCTGTGCTTCGTGTGACTGCAGAGAAATAGCTTCATAAAACTATTCCTTCACCCCTCAAGTCCAGGTCTTTTTCTTTGTGTGGGAAGCCCACAGCAGAGGACTAGGCATTGCTCTGAACTTTTCTCTTTTTTCTTCTGTGTGCCTGTATAAGAAATGTTATTGAATGAATGAAGAATGTCTTAAGCGTGGGTTGTTAAAGGATTTGAAAATACATTTGAAAAAGGAACAGCTACCCGCCCCCACTGCTCAGTCAGGAGTTTCTGGTTCTGAGTAGGTCTCTGGTGAGGAGGACTGGTGTGAAGTATTTTAATGAAGCAAACTACTGTCTTTAAAATGCCAGGAAAATAATTGTGGATGTACATTTGAATATCCATTTTTTGGATGTTGATTTTTGGGCATCTGTGCTGGCTAGCATAACACGACCTCCCCTGAAAAAGTAATTTCCAATGTACATGTAAATACATTTTCTGAGATTTGGAAGTAATTATAAACCACAGAGCAAGAATATTGTGGTGAGTTTCACTGCAGGTCCCAAACACGGAGCCAAATGTACAGAGCCATTTCTGCTCATGGTGTGATTACTAGGGTAATAAGTTAGTGTCAGCTGAAGCCCCAAATCACTTGGATTTTATTTGATTCATTAGTAGTGTATTAAACTGAGAAATGTATTCTGGTATTGAAATGTACTCCAGGTAGCTATAACAAGTATGCCAAGGCCATATGTGATGAATAACTATAATGTTTTATGGCTGACAAATGAAAAATACTTGAGGCTATAATAGGAAAACAGAGATGAAAAGGGATGAAAAAAAAGGACTTGATTGGTTTTTTTTGAGATATGTCAATGCAAAACTTTAAAGTAACGTTGGGGAATCCTAATTTGCGTAAGGTAAAAAACATAAATTTAAATTGTATTTGAGGCACTTGCCACATTAAAAATATCACCTGTCATTTTTTTTTAAAGATATGAAAGTTCAGATATAAGGTTATTCATACAATAAGGTGTAGAGACAGTTTAGATAAGCTCTCCAAAGCTTGCAAAGTGAAAAAAAAAAAGTTGGTATTTGCAGATTTTCCTCAATTTGTGAAGTAAAATGTATTTATTTGGTTTATGAAGTCAAAGTAAGGAATGAAATAGGACAGCAGTCTCAACACAAGAGCAATGGCTGTTGCAAATACTGCTTCATTTGCAAAAAATAAAATTATTTTTAAACCACTTTTACTACCCACTGTTTATGCTAGTTTGTTTACCACAAAAACCTGTAGACAATGGCACAGATATTTTAAAGGACATGCTGTGTGTAATTTCTATTTGTAAATATTATGATTCTCTATTTAAACACAGTATTTACAGTCACATTTGGGGAGGCAGCTGACCGCTCACATTTGGGAGCACTTCTTATCCACACAGTCGTGTTTTTGGATACGATAAATATACTTTATCTGTAAATTTGACAGAACCTCAGTTTCCTGATTTTCAACAGAAAGGGTATTTCTTTGCTCTGCAGATTTTTTCAGAGGGAGTGACTGAGGGGCAGGGGTGGTTTTCTGTAAGGTGGTGTGATTCTTAAACATTTTGTCTACTTGTGTAGTTTCTGCTGCAATAGCACAGCAAGCTGGAACATGGAATTGGCATGCTCTTGGAAGTTCAAAAAAAGGATAAAAAAACCTCACTGCAATAAAGAACAGAAAGCTAACCTTGAAACCAGAGTGATTATCTTTCCTTCAGTTTACTAATTCATTTTCTCCTGTCTAGTACTCCTCTGTTTGACCTTTTACCTCTGCAGAGAAATTATTCAAGTAAAAGTGTTTCATTTTTTTTATATTGTATTAAGACTTGAGTCCTGAACCCAACAATAATCCCTATCAATGATAAAATTACTTGAAAGTAAGTGTAAAAATGCAAATGAAAATAGAAATATTCTTTAAATAGGTAGTATTAGTTTACGAAGAAATGTACACCAAAAATGTAATGCATCTAGATTTGTCAAACAAGTTAACAGACTTCCCAAGTTAATGAGTTCTCTTATTTCACACAGGAGCAGACATTTCCGTTCTGAATGTCAGAGAATTGTATTTAAATCATTCTCCACAAACACAGACTCCCTCTAAAGTGATGGGAATGGAAGTCAACCAACAAGTGTGGTTCATATTTTCATGTGATTCTGAAATATTGCTGCAACAAAAAAAAAAAAAAACTTGATCAAAGCTTGGTAGTTTCAGGGGCCAAACCACCATACCCTGCTTTTTTGATTTTGAAGGTTTGGGGTGGGGTTTTTTTGATCATCTGAGGTTACAGTTTTAGAATATTTGTCCTAACATGCTAAACTGAAAACAATTTAAAGTAGGTCAACATAAATTTGAATGTACAATTATACACACAAGACTTTTTTTTCCACAAGACTTGTTAAAAGTAGGTGATTTTAAAATTGCAGGCCCAACATCATGCACATTTTATGTTCTTATGAGTGGTTCATAAATGCTCTCTTTTGTGCACTGTATTGAAGTCAGTGGGAGTTTTATCCCTGGCATCAGTGAAACCCAGATCTACACTTGAGTACACAGAACTGAGCCTTCATTTTCCAGGAAAGTAGTGTGTCATTGACAGCTTCTCTGTTTTGGGGTTGGATACATCTAGTTTGGTAAATTAACATGTAAATCAATTCAGTATCATTAGGAAAAGCCGAGTAATGTATTCCATAAGGGGAAGAGTGCTCATGTATTGAACACTGCTGAGTTGACTTCTTCATTGTGTACATCATGTTCTGAGGTTATTCAAGATCAGTTGTGGACCCTGTGGTATCTTTTACACAAGAGTGTGTCTTGATGTGAGTTAAAATACACAGGAAATTTCTGTATTCTGACATTTTCCCAGTCACATTTACCACGTTTCACAGGGATGTATGTTTGTGTACCCGAGTGCCTTTGGGTGGGTGAGGGGATTGCTTTCCAGAGCACAGCTCCAGTCCTCCATATGCTGTACATTTAATTTTAAATACAGCATTTATGTATTTTGAGGGAACTGCACTAACTTGATAGTGTTGCCTGGGGGAGAAAGAAATGCTTTCATGCAAAGATTGTCACGGGCGGTGAAGTGATAGCTGAAAGTAGCTGGCCTTATTAAGCAAAGTTCCTGGAGGTGTTTACATGTCTGTGTAGCTGTAAAATAGCCTTTCTTCAGTCCTGTGGTTTTTTTCCCTTTCTCCCAGTTCTGTGTTTCAAGTTAATATATATATTGTTATATGTGAGCTTCTGTTTAGAAAAAGATTGGGAATATAGACTAAATCCCATTTGCATTACATATGTGGGTAGCTCGATTGCTTTCAGTGTGTCGACTTGAACAAGTAAAATAAAAACAGATTTAATTCCAAATCCTTTTACTAACCAGCAGGGAAGAATACTCATTGACCATAATAATAACAACTTAGTGGAGTACTAGATGTCATCTATAAATGATACACATTTTTTAGTCATTAAGTCATATTAAGCAGTACTAAGTTTTGCCCTCAGCATAAGTAGTCTGTTGCAATTGCATCTGTCTCTTCACTATGCAGAGAACATGAAAGGAAGATTGTGTTTTACCCTATTATCTAAGAAATTGCAAAGCTATGAAAAACAGATTACTATTAATAAACAAAATTTTCTTCAAAAGGCTATGCATACAATTGTGAGGAAACAGCTGCTCTCCCTTCCAGAATGTACAATTGGCAAGTACATTAATTTTAAAAAAGATTATTTTGAAGGCATCAAAAACAGTAAAAATGCAGAAACTGTGACAAGAATACATATGCACATTGTTGTGATTCAGTATGATCTGACAGAGGAACACTTTTTCCTCTTAATACATGAAGTGGCAAATTTTGAGTCTTTCTCAGGTAGCTGGGTTTCTACTAAATTATCACAAGCAGTACAGGTGAACCATTGGTAACTTTGATCATATCCAAGTTATTTAAACAGCAATGTGGCTTGAATTTTCTCCACCACGCCTTCCCTTTGCATTAGAAGATAGAGACTGGGGCATTTTTTTGTTAAAGCTCTTACACCAAGTATGGTGTTTGTGAAGAGTACCTGGCCAATTGTTACAGCAATTAGTAGAGATATACCCCTAATTAATGGGTGAATAACCAGTAAAGACAGGCAGCTGTCTGGCATGTGTTCCCGTGGCATTCTCAGGGCCTGACCAAGACCTGACAAATGCAGCCAGAGTATTTCCACCTCCATCCATTGCTAGCAAGGCTAGAATCAGCAGTGATAATCTGACCACTTGGGGTGTTTGTCCACTGAGAGATGGATTTGTAAAAAAACCTCCTCATTAGATGCAGACCAGCAAAGTGTCTCCAAGAGCAAACAACTTTACAAGAGCCACCTAGGCTAGGACTGGACCAGAGACCATAGGATGAACACTTCTGTAGCTCATAGCCATTTGATCCAGCTGTTTTCTTTGAATACACAGGATTTAAGCAAGAGTGATTAGGATAATAAAGATAAGCAGTAGCACATGATAAAGATAAGTAATACAGCTCTAGTGTTCATAGGTTAAGCCACATGTTATTTTTGCATTGTGAGTTTCTGCATGACTAGTGTAGTGTTCTGGAGTTCTCCTGGTGATGGTAGCTCTGACTCAAAGACCAGCTGTTCGTCACTTCGTGCAGACAACCAGTAATATTACAAGTAAATAAACAATGATGAGAGCAGGTATCACCAGCAGCTGAGCCAAGGAGATGAGCTGGAACTGAAAATGGGAAAGAAAACAACACAAATGTAATTTTCATCATGCAGAAAACATCTGTGTGAGTAAGAATTCCAAGTTGTTGTTGCCAAGGAAATTATAATGGCAATTTCAACTGTTGTTGGTATTTTATATTGATGTAGGGAACATATGCAGTGGTTATAAAAAAACCTGCCTTAAATATGTGATGTTTAATTCTTGTATGACGGAGTCATTGATTATGACTTACAGATTAGAATGCTGGTTACCTCTTACTAATTAGAAATGTTGATTCTTCTTTAGATATGTTGTCAATTTCTCATGTAGATCATGTGTGAGGCCCTGAAAGTAGTGAAAGTGTCACCTGAAATCTTGAGAGGAATTTTACAGAGCTCTGAGTTCCTCAACTCCAGCTCTAAGGTGAAGACTGCTTTCACCAGCAGGTACCTGCACACTGGGTGTTTGCCTTCCCATCCTGAGAAAAGAGGCAGAGGACTTCTTCCAGCTTTTGTTGTGACCTTTATATGACAAACAGTCATCCTTTTCTTAAGCCAATTTTGCCGTCATTCTGCCCAGATCCACTTCATATTTTTCAATCCTGCTTTTAAATACAGGCAGGGATGAAACAAAGCCATTTATAGGAACAGTTTTCTAATCAAAAGTTCTGATCCATGGAGCACCATGGAGGCATGTGTACTGAGAAGAATGTAGCCTCAGTTGCCCCAGGTGAGCTCCTCTTTACTAAAAATTACATTGGAACAATCCTATTCTTGTAGTGAAGTCTGTGGTATAACCATTTTTGGGACTACTGTTAGCAACACTTAGTAACTCTAGGTCTGATTTCGAGAGGATCCCAGCCACTTCAGAACAGAAGACTTCCTACCTTACAGAAGGAGGAACCTTCCTAACCTTAGCCCTAAAGACTCTCCCAAAAGAACGTAGGAGAAAATGATGCTGATGAATAAACAAGAAATTCCTTTATATTTAAGTTTCTGTTTACCCGTTATGTATCCAGAAAAGTCCCCTCACCCCAGAGACATTAAAAAGTCTCAACAATATTCTGTTAACGTAGAAGAAGCCACATTACTGGGTCCCAGTCTGACTCTGGCACGTCCCTGTTCATTTTGGCTGGTCCGTCAAGTGGTGTAAAGTTCATACCTCGGACACTGCTAAGAAAATTGCCTGTAAATGGTGGTTTCTTCTGACAAGTCAGAGTGTGGGCTGCAGTGAGGGCAATCAGTCTCAACCAAGAGTTGAGATGTTTTAAGGTTTCTTTTACCTTGGACCTGTGGCTGGTCTCCAAGTAAGAGAATAATTTCAAATTAAGGGGGAAAAGTTGTGAAAATGTGTCCATTTGCCAGTAATTTTCAAGTGTGTTTTCTTCTGTTTACCAGAGATCTGGAGAAATAAGACAGCCTCTCAAGTAAATTGACTGAATAAAAGGAATCTGCTTTTGAAGTATATGGATTTCAGAATCAAATTTCCTTTTTCTGTGCCTGTTGGCTTTATAGGCTTGTTTACTCAGGAGGAAATTACTTGTTTTATAATGTGTTTAACATCATGTTAGTTAATCTGTGCCATAATAAAGAGTTGTTTCCTTACGTAAGCAAGCATTTCACGTGTAAGCACGTGTGAATCTCCCACTGAATTGAGGGGGGGGGAGGTCTGTATCTAAGCCTGTATCTCTGTTTACAAAATGGACATGAGCAGACTTGTTGGTTACACAGCTGTATTATATGCTTGAGATAAACTGTAAATAGTTCTTTAAATTTGATTCTCATTGCTTCGCCTCATTAGTATTTTGGAACAGTTTTACAAGCAGCTTATGCGTAAAAACTAAAGTCTCTGTAAGTGTCACAAAAGGAAATTTCAGAATTGGGCCCTTCAGAATAAAAAGTTGAAAAATTATCTTGTCACATAAGATTTCAAAATTTCTAGGCTCTTTATTTAGACAACTGCCTAGGGACTCGTAAAGATTACAGTCTTGAACAAATCAAAGTTCTTTAGAGGCCCGTTGGATAAATCACTTACGAGTTGGGGAAGGATTCAATGAGTAGTGGACCACCTAGAAGACCAGCTTTCTGAGGAACAGAGAATATGCAGACATTGAACAATACTCCTGCCTTGCTTGTGGCATTCATAATAATCAGAAAGTGTGGGTGTATATATATTAGAAATAATCCTGTCTAAATCATTCTCAGTTACTGAAATGTCTGACTACTGCAGAATATTTTTACACTAACATTTTTAAAAGTACAGGAGTGTAAAGATCTTTTTTGGATACGACTTAAAAAAATTTCTGACATTAAATCAGCAGTCCATTTTCTCAAAGTGAAAGATGTATTTAGTTGAAGTTCAGTTGATCTATTCATCACTTATACATCATGTGTGGTCTTTTTTGTCATTTTTCATCATTTCTGATAAAAAGTGAGAATTTGCCATAATTTTTTTATTAGTGATCAAATCAACGTATCAAATGCATTTCAAATCCAAATCTTTCAGTGTGTTCCACCCATTCATGAAGAGTCTTTCTAGTATGTTTGAGCTGGTCTGCTTTAGTCCTGTCTACTTCTCCCTCCTGCATTGCCTCTAAGGTTTCCACAGAAACTAAAAAGTCAATGCTGTTTTAAAGAATGCTTTCTTCCCTACTACACCTCTTAAATCTTCGAGCTGCTCTGGGGTTTTTGTGTTATCTGTCTGCACTTAGTCACCTCATCCTTTTAAATTAGATTTAAAATTTAAAAATACAGTGCCTGGTGGTGCCACCCTACTGTTGCATGTCACAGATTCTGATTAACTTAGAGAAGAGATAATGATAAATTATAACTGTTGTCAGCAAGGGGAAATGTTGTGAAATTTAAAGGTAGTTCTATTTTGAAAAATAAATTACAATCCTGGGAAAGAAAAAAAAAACTCAAGGAAAAGCAAATTAGGAGTAACATGAAAATAATATCACTTGGCAACTTGCAAGGTTGGAGGTGATGTTAGAAGGTCCCAGGACAGCCTATTCATTCTTCTGTAGTGTTTTTCATTTTTAGTTACTTGTGGTTTTCTCTTTTACTAAAATAGGGCTACAAATCATGCTTGATATAATTTCCCATAGAGACAAATCAGGCTGAAAAATATTTTATCTTTTTTAAAATATACAGTCAATTTCTGCTAGTTTTAAAGAACTGAAACTTCAGATACTGGTATTACTTTAAAAGAAAGAGAAACAAAAGATGTGGCAAAAGGGAATTGAGCCCATGGGTGTGTAATAGGAGGCGAATGATTGTTTCCTACTCTGAGCAAGGCAGGCCTTCTGTGAAGGGTTTTATGTAATTTTCTTCAGCTGAACAAAGCGGAGAATACTTAACAAAATTGCCATTTTTAAAATCTCATTGTGAATACTCAGCATGCTGTGATCATACACTGTGTAATGGTGTTTGCAGTGAATAAATTGCTGTAGATAGTATAATATAAATAACTATTTTGTGCATTAAGCAGTTCTCTTCATGATGGTTTCTATCTCAGGAATGCTCTGAGGATAGGGCTTTGGAGAATAAAAGCATCAAAGTACTCTTTGAATAATACCAGTCTGCTAAAGCACTAGGATACTTTTAATAATTTTTAGCAATATTATTTAGAAACAAATAACAAAATCAACTAGGTAATACTTACTTTGGTCTTAATCTATTTGATATTAATACTGTGGCCCAAACGTACTAATTTTAGAGACATCACAGCTTCACAGCTTCAGCTAGTAATTTTTAATGGCTCCCATGATAGAAGGGCAGGTAAAATTTATCACAAGAAAAAAGGATTTGCTTCATACAGACTTTGGGCACATTGACCTGGTGTGTGCTGCAGGTTTGTTGCAAGAAAGAAAGAGGCAGGAAGCCCTAAAGTTAAACTGCTTCTCAATTTAGATGATAAATAAAACTCTAGAAATACCTTGCTAAAAGTGCAAATGACTGGCAGTTAAAAAATGCTGCACCATACTGAATTCCAATGGTCTCAATAAGCATAAGAAGCAATGTCAAGCAGTACCCTATAATACATTATTACTCCTGTGGCAGCTCACTGGGATCAGTTTTCCTATATGTTCTTCCAGTTAGGTGTGCCACAAACAAATTGATTCCAAAGTGTACATGAAGCCAGTAACTGGCTTCAATAGAAAGCACATAACAAGAGCAGGATATAACAACTTTGAAAGAATTGCAGCCTGACTTAGAAAAATGTCTTAATATCCTCTTTCCTTTGCTGCTTGCCTATAAGTAATTTTAAAAAATAAAGATGTTCCTTAATGAAAGATAGTCTCAGTCAGAAAACTGAAAGAACTGGAAGAAAGTCTGATTCACAATTTTCAGCTGAATTCTCTCACTGCAATAGAAACAAAGTGGTGTAAGTGATTTGTCTGATGTGTCTCTCTCTGCCAAAGCTTTTCTGAGTGACAAGTGGCCCAATCAGTTTGACCTCTGTTTCCATTATAAATAATTAAGTCTAATGAAAGATACCTACTCAGAAATCATACTTATTTCATCTAATAATATTGATATTCCAACATATGTAAGACATTAATTCCCATTTATTTTGTAGGATCACCAAAAATACTGGATCTAGCATAGACCCAAATTCAAGTGTTAGGTCATGGTAAGGAAAGATTTTTCACTAACTGTTGAGTCTATTTAAAGTAAAATGAACAACTCTCTTTTTTAATTGTAAATATATATTGTAATTTACTTTGAGTAAAGAGTTGATTTACTTGGAGTACTTAGAGTAGATCTCTTGGGCCTCAAATTTAATGCTGAAAAGTTTCTGGGTTTGGTCTATATTATAACTAGTAAGAACAATGAGATCTTCCAACATTTTAGTAATGGCTCTTCTTTGCACAATCTAGATGAAAGAATTGAGATAATGATAGTTTTAATGAATTATTTAAATGATTAATTGAAAAGGAAGATTTTAGAGATTTTCAGCAGATTTTCAGGGGGAAAAAAAAGACATTAAAAATATGCATTCTAAAAGTGCAGGCTTTATTTCTTGAGAAAAATTTAAGTCATCAATATTATAGCCCAAGTAAGCACTTATCTCTAATTCTAAAAGAGTTTATTTCTTTAATTGTTCTTTGATTTTACTGCCTGGAGACCAGCCTGCTAATTTTATTCATAGCAGAGGTATTATTAACCACAAAACAGCGCCCATTGCCACGGGCAGTCTCAGTGCTGGCTGCTCTTTGTTTTTGTTTTGTAGAAGTATATTCTTTTGGCTGCTGTGGCAACTGTTTATTACATACATTTACCAAAGTACCTCCTGATATCACTGTAGCATCTGGGTAGGCAGCTGTGACTCCCTTTCCCTTCCCCACGCCAGTGTTCCTGCAGCTCCCGCTCTGCTTGCTCTTCATTTTCCAGGGAAGGAAGGAAACAACATTACTGTAGTCTAATAAACCACACCTGTACCATTTTTCAGCCCCTCCTCACCTCTGGAAAAAGGTGAAAAAATAGCAGGATGTGTTGATGGCTTTCGATGAGGAAAAAAGGAGCAAGGTGTTAGAAGGAGTAGGATCTGCACGTGCCTGAAATGAGGAGGGGTCCACCGTGATGAAGGAGCAATGAATTGTCACCATACAGAGAGGGGGCGGGGGAGAAACCACCCTCAGGCAGAAACTAGAAAATACATACACTGCAAAGAATAATAGCCACTAACAAGGAAGTCATAAAGCTCGAGAGGTGATGGATCAGGTGGGCTTCCAGGTTGCAGAGGAGAGAGTATTGGGACAAGAGCAGATAACCTGTACTGCTGGCACCATCTGTATCCTAATACTGTCTGTATCCATTCCGAAGTTACAGAAGCATGACAGTGGCTTACAGGACTGTGATGCCACTGCTTCTCAATGGCACTTTTTAGATTTTGTTGGGTGCTTTGTGGAGGTGGGTTTGAATCACCTGGTGATGTATCATCATAGCTGCTGCTGATTTGCTTCTTCTCAGATTGAGATTATCCAGCAACCACTTCCCCAGCACAGCCCCACTGCTTATCTCATGGTTGTCGCCAAGCACAGGGTCAACCTTGAGCTGTGGTGCAGACCAAAGCATCATTTTTGCTTAGAACAACTTTCATTATTGGCACCGTGTTCAAAACAGAGAGCAGAGGGTATACTGAGTTTATTTTAATGAAGCTTCTTAGCTGCTTCTCAAGAGATGTATCTCGTTGAAAGCTGAATCTGCAGTCTTCTGGTTTGCCACATCCATCTTCTCCCCTCACCAGCTGTGCTGTTAAATTATTTTGCCAATCTTCTGATACTTTTGTATCCACTTTGCCCTCTAGGCAAGTGGCTTCCCAGAAGCATTCGGAGAAAGCAGCTAGAGGCACGATCTGCTCCTGCGTATCTCTTAGATGTGCAAGAAATGGGATTGCAAGAAACTGTTGTAATACTTGGAAATGGAGATCATTCTGTAATGAGCTTCTCTCCTCAGCAGGAAAACTCCTAAACATTGAAGCCAAGGCTCTGCACAATAAAAGACAAGGAAGAGAAAGAGCCTTGCATGTGTCCTTTTCCCTACTGTCTTAAGTTACCAAAGATAGTAGAAAGGGACTGCATCCTCCACAGACTGCACCCTGGTTCTGATGTGTGTTTCTGTGTGCCAAGGCAATTCAGATTACATAGTAATAGGAGTGAATTGCCATAGACAGTGCCATGGAAAGTGAGTTCATGGGCATTAGTGTGCTATCGTGGTTCTGCTTTATTCTTCACTGTTATAAAAACTCACACACTCCACAAGAACCTTTCAATTTCTTTCTGAGTCCTGAGGAATAGGAAGGCCTCCAACCTATGTGCTTTCCTATTTTATTTGGCCTGATCAGTTCCCTGCCATTCACTGTTCATGTATCATGTCTAGAAAACCCTTGAAGTTAAAATCCTACATGTTTTGTGCTACAGACTTGCCTTTCCCTTGTGTTAAAGAGTATCCACTGTAATGGTGCATACAGGCGGGATTCAGAGACCAAGAACAGAGGGGAAGACACTGAAATAGTCCTCTTTTTCCGCCTTACCAGAAACACACTATGAGTTTATGCTGCCTCCAGTAGACACTGGGAAAGCATATGACCCCCCTCATCAAGAAATATAAGGTAGATTAAAAATGATAACATTATTTTGACTAATCTGTTTTGTATGACTACTTGATAATCAAGGTAAACATTCTTATTTTTTTGACCTTCTGTATTTTCACTTTTTAAAGTTATTCGCTGGAAATTAAGTACATTTGTATACAAATGACAGCTAAAAAATCAACTCTACTTTAGTAACCTCTCCTGACAGGTTTTCATCTGGTGTATCTTGTGAGTGCTGTTGTTTTCATACAGCTCTTCTAATACATTATTTTGCATTAAATATTTTAGGATTTTTTAAATGCAAGGAAAGCTTGGTGTGTATAATGCAATGCACTGGACAAGCAGTTTTTAGCAGGACTACTTTCAAGTGGCTGCCTGCCTGAAACATATTGAGGGAATAGAAAATACTCCATGTGGTAAGCATATTTAAATTGAAGTTAATTCAGTTCTAGTAACATTTAAAGTGTTTTGCTAATAACTGTAACTGATGTCCATACATTTCACCTGCAAGTATCTATGGGAAGTCATGGCAGAACTGAAAGGTAGGAGAGGCAAAGGAGAACGAAATAAAAAAAACATTTGACATGTTTTCACTCCTTTGTCCTGAATTTCATACACTCATATGGATGTCTTTCTGGAAGAAAACTGGCTCCATGTCCTCCTATTCCAGCTCTTCCACTGAGGAAACCTCCACAGAGGTGAAATACAGTATTCTGTGGAGGGTCTCATCAGCTGTAGGGGAATAATAGCAGCAGACAGCTGGCTCTTGGCAAGCCATTAATAACGTCAAGTCACCAGGGGCTCAGCTGCACCTCCTTGGTCCTGTGTTACATATTCCACCTGGGAGGTAACGCTACACTGGAAATGTAGGGAACACGAGTTCCAGAGCCACTCTACAACCTCACTGCTGGTTCCTTGATTGCCACACCCTGCAGAGTCACTGGGGTGCCAGCATCTGGGCTCACACTGGGAGGCTGCTCTGCTGGTCTGACAGCAGGCCTGTCCTCCTAACCACCTTACAGTTCATCCACTTCCACCTGGAGTTGCCCAGCCACCGTTCTCTCTCCCCTGGAGCTGACTGCTGTAGCAGTAGATTCATCACAGGCAGCATGTATGTGCTCTGGCCCTGGGTCAGCTGAGTTCAGGACAGATTTAGTCTGCCTTTTGCTGAGAGGGTGCACATCTGAATCTGTCCTTCCAAAGATTACAGAACTTCAGGCATTGAGCTGTTTGGTGCACTTTCTTTGAGATCTGTTGTTTGGTTGCCAGTAACTTTAAGAGAGCTGGAATATAAATCATACTGAATGTAAAACATTTGGGCTTTAGTGTGTTGGGCAGATATCCATGTAGAGAGAAGGGTAATTAAATCCTCTTGCTTTTTAAACCTTACAGGATAAGGCTCTGGCTGAGTTCTTGCACATGTGCAAATTTTCTCTGGTGAAGCCTGTTCGGGTTGCCAGTAACGTGGATAAATAAAAGGCTTAACAATTAAGAAAGAAGGAAAACAAAGATAATACACCTGTCAAACTTTTTGTATTATTAATGCACAGATGAAAAACTGTGATGCTTGTGCATGCTGTTGCCCTTAATACCAGCTGTTGCCTGTGCACATGGGCTGGTATTTCACATGGGTGAACAGCCCTGCTGCCAGCAAGCACTCAAACAGGCAGCGTCAATAACAGCAGTCTTCCCACGCTCCATACAATTTAAGCTATTCTTCAAATTAATAATAATACTTAATAAAGCTTCATCTCTCATTTGCAAAGAAAACCTTCAATTAATGGTAATCAGCATCCTCAGAATGTGATCGGGCTGAGCTTGTAGCTGGACGTGCCGAAACAGTTCAACTGGCAGATGGAGCATTTTCCAACTATTCTAATTAATGACTGCTCATTTCAAATGTTAATGCAATTAAATAAATAGGCAAAACAAATAAAAATAATATACAGTATGAAAATGCCACTATCAGAGAGAGTTCTGATCAAAAATGTGAGCCTCACTCAAATCCAGAAAGGGCCCAGTCATCCCCTCCTTGCTAAGTAAGTTCTGAAAGAGCTAGGGCTACCTTTTGTTACTTATTTCCAACCATTTCTCTGGAAATGATATTTATATCACTTCCATTTTAACCTGCTGGCATCGATGAGGAATTGCTTCTTTAAGGGTTAGAACGTTTTCCTGCAGAAAATGAGAAGGGATTCCTTTCACATAGTATGGGCTTTTTTTGGTGTAAGATTTAGACTTGCCTTGCTTCTTGTCTTTTCTATTTGAAATAATTGCCTACTTTTTTTTTTTTTTAAAAAAGTTTTATTTTCTGTGAACATTGTATACCATACCACTGATGTAGGACTGCATTTGTTTGGGCTTATAAAGAGTTCAATTAGCTCCTTAATGCCTAGTTCAGTCACAATTAAACCTTCCCTGTTGACTCAAGATTGGTCTTTCTAAAGGCAGTGGAGGTGGTTTTAATTATTCATTCTCTGGTTTGTTTCTTACAGCAGTCTCAGCTGTGCTTTATTATTCAAAGGTTAATGCAAACTGAGAACTGGGTAAATTAAATTTGTTTGGCAGCTAGCAACCTGATGTATTATCGACACTGTGAAATATGGATGGCAACGCTTCTGCTATTGTGCCACTTAAAAAGCCAGATTTTATCTTTAAAACAATTGCTAGTTTTGTTACTACAGCTGATGGAAAATGAATGTTCCATAATGTTATAGTCTCTGTAACCCATTATTGTTGAGAAAGCAAGGTAGTTTAGAAAGCCAAGAAGCATTAACAGCTATTATAGAAAATGGATGTAGGTACCATGACTAATGAAGTGCTCTGCGCAGGACTAAGTCATGCAGCTGCATTCAGGGAATCATGCAGTCAGAAGTTTTAATGAAGGGAGCCCAAGGAGTTGCAGGTGAAAGCAGGTTTTATTAACTTCCAGTGAACAAAACGAATAGCTGAGCAGTGAACATGACATGGTGTTGTATAATAATTGTATGCCTTGGGTACATTGTGAGGCATGGAGCATAGCCAAGAGCTTTCAGCTGTTCTACACACAGAGTGATTCTACAAACCCCTGTACGCTGCAGAAACCTTCACTGCAAACATAGCAAGAATTGTTTCACAAGAAATGCCTTAAGACAATACCACATCACTTTTTTGAGATGTCTACCAGCACTGCCTTCCTCTAAAAAATATTAATCAGATATCTGGAAGTCACCATTCCAGTTCATCATAATTAAAATTCAGGTCCTATATCAGTGACTGTAATCAGCAGGCTGTGAATGGGAAAGGCCTATGCTTTAAAAGGCCATCCTGAGTAAAATACATATTTGTATGGACAGGCATTATGTTGTATGAAAGGAGGCTTGGGTGACTTTTAGAAGAGTCATGCCCAAGAACTTTTATTAGTTAGTATTTTATTTCATCTTTTTCAGGAATTCACCATACAGGGGAGAGATTTTTCTTGTTTCATACAGGATTATATTTTGTACATTTTAAATATTATTTCAGTACTGTGTTTTTAACCAAGGACTTTGAATTAACATAATCCAACACTTCCTGTTGGATTTAACATAATTAACATAAGCCACTTCCTGTTGATACTATTTTTAAGATAGGACAATGGTTGCAGAGCAAAGCAGCCTTCTGTGGTAGTGACTGGAGACCTTAGGTTAGGAACAAGTGCAGGCGCAAGGTTGGTTGTACCCTGCTCAGTCTTTAGTACAGTCTGTGCTGTGTAATATGTGTAATTACACTGCTACTGACTGAGGAGGTAGGTGGGTGAGGAGGTAGGTGAAAACAGGATGGCTCGTGAAGCAAGACAGTGACAAGGCATCTCGGCAAAGTCTCTATATCCTTGCACTGTAAATACTTCACATCTGCCCACTGAAATATTTGAGATAAGACAGTTGGGAATTTTTCTGTGCTTATTTGAATAATTTATGATGTGATTTTAATACTTCTTCCTGACTAAATGTATCACTTTTCTGACAGAGCTTAGGACATCAGATGCATGTTCTATCGGGGACTAACTTAATGAATGTGATACACAATATTAGTTTCTGTTGTTACAGCAAAACCAGTAGTACTACTGGTTGGGTATAACTGATGCAGTGTATCCTTGATTGTATGTGGTTATTATGTTATATTTTTGTTTTCTGTTTTAGTGCTGGACCCAAAGGAGACAACATTTATGAATGGAGGTCAACTATACTGGGACCTCCAGGGTCTGTATATGAAGGTGGAGTTTTCTTCCTTGACATAACCTTTTCACCGGACTATCCTTTTAAACCACCCAAGGTTAGTAGAAGGATATTCAAAGTCTGATAGGAGTATTCTCCTTCTGATATTTTTAAATGTGTATGTTGGAATATTATTTTAGGATGAAGCATAAAACTTTCAAAGCAGTAATGAATTTTTAAACTTGACTTTGTTGATAGAAGGAATTTAAATAACTGGCTAAAACTTGCTTGCATGCTGCCAGTATAGCTGAATAGATATGGATTTATTTAGCAAAAGGTTGCATAATTTCCAGTAGCTATTTTTTTAATTTGGATTTGCTTCTGATATGAAAGTGCTTATATTTGAGTTGCACCCTTTACAAGTAGCTGAAGACACTTAATCTTTCCTGTTGACCCATATAATTCACCAGGATTATATGGCTCTCTGGACAAAAATATGCACCTGTTTAACTACCCTGTATAATATCTGCAGGTGCAAGTTATTATCAGTAATTGCTTTGCATCAGTTTTCTGGAAGAATGTGGAAATATGGCACCAAAGTCAAGAAACTGAAGTGACAGAGATTTACAGAAATCCTTAGAGAATCCTTTTATAATGCTGTCTATAATGATACCAGCCAGAAATAGAGAACTGTATCAATAACATGAAAGTGACAGAGCATTACCATGATCAACTTGAAATGTCAAATGTGAAAAATCTAGTGGTTAGGAAGACTGCAAAATCATGAATGGGTGGAATGTGGCAATACAGCGAGCCATCTATAACCAGGAGTAATAATTGCTGAGGAGGATGTCAGAATGAGATTTTATTGCTCGATCACAGGATTGTTGCAAACCATCTGCTTAATGTATTTATAAAAAAGGAAAGCATCCTCCTAAAATGCATCCTCTGGCCTATAGAGAGGAGAAGGGATTACTAATGTCAGATACAAGATGCTTGGAAGACCTTATCTGGAAGACTTAAGTGCAAATCTTAACACACGTTCACTAATAGGAACAGAAACTGGGAAAATTTATCTCGCAGAGCTGTTAATAGAATCCAATAAATTGATGGGGCTGTCTTCCATGAAACAAAGTAAAAAGAGGTGTGTTGTTCACCTTGCCACTCTGGAGAGTGTGTCGGGAAGATCCCCGAGGAAGGGGCTATGAGATCAAAAATATTCACCTTGTTTCTGATGCATTTATGAAAGGATGGATGTGCCATGTTGGTCTATAGTAGAAGGATATTGCACAAAAAGAGAGAGAAGCCAATTCCTATCTGATCACTTTGAGTAGATTATTGAAATATAAGTGCTTATATAGAGAATTTTAATGCCACATTAGTAATGTTTACAGTAGTGGATAACGTTGATGTTATCAGGAAAAGTTTTGTAAAACAAATGAGAGATGTGAATGCATAGCACTTGTCATTCTGTAAATTGGACTTTCCCAGCCAGTAACCTAAAGATGGATGAGTACAGCAGTATTAGAGATGGTCTAACTTTGTTTCCCACTTTTACTGTTCCAGTTTAGAGAAACCTTGATGTCACTGAAAGGTCTTAGAGAGTTGTACACCTTGCTGACTGCAGAGTTTCAGATTTAGGCAGTCCTTGTTACACAATGAAAAAAGAATTTGAAACTTTATAAAGTCTCCTTCAGTTAGTTAATGCGCTGGGCACACTGAGCTGGAGTCAGTCCTGTTCTATTCTTCCCCCTGTCCTGTTCTTCCTGCTTCCCCACAGCTCAGCCCACTGTCTGTACAAGGTCTGCTTTAACAAGCCCTATTTATTTACTTCTTTCTTGGGCTTAGTCTGTTTGCATTAGCTGCCATGCAAGGGTTAGATTCAGGCCCCCCAAAAATTTAAAATTACATTATTTAAGGGATAAAATGGCTTTATGGTATATAAAATAGAGCTTGAAGTTCTCTCAGAGAACTAATACATAAGAACTAGCTCTGAATGACAAGTTTTGTCGTTCTCTCTGTTGAATCTGTTGAGTCTTGAGGCAGTGTATGCAATAGACACCCTTTTAAAATAGAAGTTGAAGCTCCAGTTTGCTATTTCACCACAAGGTAAAGTCTTTTTCAGTCTTCACTCAGTTGTGCTCAGCAACTGTGTTATTTTGAGATATGAGTAATGCAGCTGTGCCTTGCTTATTAATGAAACGTCAAGCAAAGAGGTGGTCCTTGTCCTGCTTCGTAATAGATTTTATTGTCTGCCTTTATCTTGATGCCAGTTGTCACTGTAAGAAATGTGTGCATATAAATCATATGAAAATGTACTGTTTGATAAAAGATAAGAGAATTGATGATGCTATATTGTATTACTAAACAGCCAGTATTTATGATGGGGGAAATTGTCATCTGTAAGAAAGTAATGAGTGCCTGTGCACAGGGGACTCGTGTCAGATATAACTGTGTCATAAGCATGTGTTATACACATGGATTCTTACTCTATTCACTTCAGCCACAGTTCTAAATGACCCCTGTTTTCAGTCCTGCTCTATGACCTCACAAACTGTTGGCATTTCATTACACCTGTTTCCCAGACCTTATGAAGCTCATCCATAGGTAAAATGGTTAGGGAATTCCCTTGAATAAAGCAGCATGGGAGGACCACTACTTATCATAAGGTAGCTGCTGCCAGTCAGCTTTGCTGGGAAAGGATAGCTAAATATGGTCTTCCCAAGCTCATTTCTAGCAAAAGGAAGGTACTGAGTACATGGAAGGTAACACCTGGCCTCACGGTACAGTGCTATCTGTGTCACTGGGTGTTGGCATCTCTTTGACTTCACCACAAGATTTGTGATATTTTGTGCTATTCTCAGAATCATGGATTGTAGAGTTATGGGCATAGATCATTTTAGATTTCTTTGTAATTATATTCTAATTTTTCTTACTCCTTATGGCTCTATCGTCTTGAAAAACCTAGGGATAAAGTACAAGACTGTGAAATGTACTGAGAAAGACATAAAATGTATCCTAAGTGTTGGCAAGATTACCTCCCTGTAAGAACATAGCAGAAAGGGTCTAATTCACATTTTTCACTATGATTGAATTCATAAATTACTCCTGAGATTTCTGTGGGCCATTTTCGTCCCTCATTCACTATGAAGTAAGGAAATATTTAAACAAGTACTGTCAAAACTGATCTTCCAAAAATGTGACCACATAAAACCTATGAAGAAACAGAAACTGTATTTCTCAGATGCAATTACTTGATGCAGCCTGGGCTTCCAAAGGCAAATTCCCATGTCACATAACATAGGCACTGTTAAGGGGACTAATCCACAGTATGTTAAATCTGCAGAAAGATCCCTTTTCCTTATCTATTCTCAGATGTTGGGCACTCCATTATCATGCATGTATATGTCACACATGGATCTTGACGAGGGTAAAATAATTTTTTAAATAAGAAAAATGCATTGAAAATGGATTTTGGATATGTGCCTTTTATTTTTATTACCATCATTAAAATAGATTTGTGGTGTAACCATTGTTTGATTTGTATTATACAAAGTTCTTGATATTTTCTGAGGGATTCAGATTGCTTCTATAAACTCCGTTGATGCCTGTTCTGATCACTGGGCACCCTGTTGCATGTTGGAAAATATTAATTAAATAAACAATCAAGACCAGATTTGCACAAGTAAAGATGTTTGACCTATATTTTGGTGGGGTTTTTTAACAAATATACAAAGTAATTTTCATTTGCTCCTCTAGATAGTTTAATCTGCCTTTCTACTTTGCCTCTATCACATAAAATAAAGTGAATCACTCTTTCATTAAGGTTTGGTTTAACAAAGAAAAAGTATCTAAATTTTTACTTTTAGGTATTTCTTCAGTTTTTGCACCTTTGTAGCCTCTAACAGTCTTAAGATTTTTTCAGTTTTCTCCATTTTCCACATTAATTCTCCTGTGTGATCCAATTCACATTTCAGGTTTTGTATAGCAACACATCACTGTCATCAGGTTTCCCTTCCAGTCTGCACCAACAAGTCTTTCCCCTATGGATCCACAGTTTTCTTTTTGTCTGTCCTTACCAGTCAGTGTCTTTTCAAAGTTAAACCATAAGCATAGTGTCAAGTTAAGTTACTCTTCACCATCACAGAATAAACCATGTGGTAATTTGGAATATAATTTGCTCTTACTCTGTTAATTTCTTCCCCTTTGAAGTCAGTCTGTTTCAGTATTCCAGTTTTGTCACACGCTTTGAAACTGGACTCCGAATTTTTTTAGCCGGAGGTCACTGACCTTTTCAGCTTTGCTTTCCTTATAAATCAATAGCATTTGGCTTCACTCACAATTGCAGCACACTCATGCAGAGAAGGGAGATGTTCTTCCCAAAAAAAATTTACCTCTGTAAACCAATTAAGCTTGAGTAGTAGTGATGGAGGGCCAGCCCAGCCTAACTCTGTTTAGCTCTATAACCAGAAAACAAGATTTTTAGAACAGCTCATCTGAGAACTGACAAATTTGCTTTGGCTTTCTGGGAGGCTCTAATCAATTAAAAGAATTTCCTAGCTTCCACTGTGAGGAAGCTGCTGTAGCACTGCAGAAACGAGCTGAGCATCTCGTTGGCTGAGTCAGCAAGAAAGCGGGTGGGCTGTGAACGATCACCGTTCTCCTCTCGGCTGCATCCAAAGCTTTGGTTTTATGAGATGCCAGACAGAAGGAAGGTATGAAACACACAAAGTGAGGCATAGATGTGGTGATGAGCTCACTTTCTGCTAAAGACCAGATGCTGCTGAGGCTTCAATCTCGGTCACAAGGTGAGGTTTCACTTCAGCCCAAAAATACAGCACATCTCTTGTAGTGTAGGGGACTGAAAAATAGACAATGCTGTGCCCTGTTCTGAGCAGAAATGAATGAAAATGCTTAGATGACCTGCCAAGGAAATAACCTTACATTTTTTCAGTGGCTTAGTGCCCTCGACCTTTTTTAGAAATACCTTTGAGATTTCTTTTTCCTGCTAACTGTCTTCCTTTCATCCTTAATGGATTCAGACAGTTCACTGCTTGGCTGTAACAGAGGAAAGCGCTCTCTCTTTCTCTCCCATTCAATACCCAAAGCTCCTTCTTCAGGGTATTGAATGGGATCTAGCCGTGCATAGATGTCTCTTGTGGGAGGACGTATGTTGTATATCTGTGGGTGTACATGTATGATTATTTATGTATATGTTCATGTGTATACAATTAGGAGGTATCACATCTTTTAGTCAGCCTGGTCTGACAGAAAGAATTTCACCTCAATTTCTGTCCTCAGTCCACATAAGAAATCAGTGAATTCCCCAAGTATGCAAGGTTTTGATCTGAGATCCTTTAAAATTTAGCCATCAGTACAAACACCACAACTCTGTGTACACTACACAACTGAAGGAAAGGCAATAAATTCATTATCCTGCATACTGTCCCTCTGGAGCAGGAAGCTTTGACAAATCAGGAAGCCATACCAGTCTTTTGTACAGGTGTTTGTAGAAAAATGAATGCTCTTCAAGAGAACTTTCCTCCCAGGAATTGTCACTGCAGTGGAGTCTGCATTTTCATCAAGAATAATCTTTATGAATAACTTCTACTCTCATATTTGACTACGTTCAGTCTATTACAGTGTCAATTCAATTTAGCTGTGGCTGGTACAATATGGATATATCTATCATTATCCTAGTATTCTGCTAGCTTTATTTTTGAATTTGAGTGATTTATAGAATCTTTTAATCCCAACTCTACAATTAATCCTGCTGGGGACTTTAATCTCAGCTGACTGGAAAATGGTTCATAGGACTTGAAAGCTGCAATATGCTAAATCACTTCTTAATCAAAATTAAAATAACAGAAAACTGTTTCCTCCATGTAAATCTCCTATGCCTGTCGACTGACTGAAAAACTATTCACAGCACTAGTCTAGATGGTTTAAATCAGCTGTTGGACTGCAAGGGAGGCCCTTTTCCTTTTTAAATATAATGCACAGTGTCTATAGAGTCTGATCTTAATGGAAATATTAAATATCTCTTCAGGGTTTTTTATACATAATTGTAATATAGCACTAATCTCAATGCACTAAGTATCCTTTTGTAGAATTCTTCTCCTGTGGTAAACACTTTCAACCTATTTTGTAAGTTCAGCCTCATGTCTGAGAGGCAATTCTTTTTGTTCCTGGCTTCTACTCTACATGTTCCTACTTGTTTTATATGTGATTGGCTGTTCAGGACACTTTTATCTGCAGTGTAACAGAAAAGCAGTGCTTCCAAGAGTAGATGCAAAAAAATAAGCATTCCTTGGTATTTCTAACCTACATTGTTAAAATGAACCTTACAAGGCAGACAAGCACTTTAAATTGCATTTATCACTATTAACACAATTTACACTTGAAGCTCTAAAACTCCTTAAGTACAGCCCATTTGACTGACCCCTTTTTACCATCTCTGCAACCCTGAGGCAGGCAGGGGTTCAGTCTACCTCCTCTTGCCCCCCCTTCCCAGATATTGCCATCATAAGGGTAGCCTTCAAATGCCATGGCCTCCTGTCAGCCTTATCCCTTACACTCATTTGCCTCGTCATACTTCTCTCATAGCCTCTGTCACATCCTATTAGCTCTCAGAGCCGTGCTGTGCTACTCACAGCTTCTTTCAGCTGCCTCCTGCCCTCCCCATCCTCCTCCTCCTGCTGATGGTGTGGCGGTGCCTCACCCAGCGCATTCCCACAGCGCTGCCTCCCGCGCCCCCTCTGCTGTGCCTCCGTGCTCCCTTTTCTTCTACCCAGCTTTTCTATTTGCCTCTTCTTCCTGAGAGCAGCCCAGGAATCCTTCATCCATGACAATAAATGGAGTTGGCAGGTTTTCCCAGCAAGTGAAGTTTTTGGGTGTTTGCAGGCAGAAATCAGATGCAAGGGGAGTCTTTGAGATGGAGAAATGGACAACCTACCACCAGCAGGCCATTGTCAGAGCCAGCAGGATCAGCTCCAGTCCTGCTCTTCTGGAGCAGCTCTTTCCAGGCATGTGAGCTGCAGAGTGCAGTTCCCATGCTTGCACCACCTGCAGTGAAACAGTTTGTTCCATAGGTCACATCCCTGGATTGTCCCAGCCCTAGAAGTGTTCAAGGCCAGGTTGGATGGAACCTTGAACAGCCTGGTCTAGGGGGAGGTGTCCCTGCCCTTGGCAGGTGGGTTGACACTGGATGATCCTCAAGGTCCCTTCCAACCCAAACCATTCAGTGAGTCTGTGGTGTCTTCAGGTGATGCTGAACCAGCATGCAGTAGTACAGGGCTCTGGACAGCTCAAACCCAGGTCCCTGCTTAAGAAACTGTAATGTCTCTCAAAATGACAGAATGAGAGTTTCAAAGTGAAGGATGTAGATGTGAGCAGAAATATGTTAGACTGAGGAGAGAATCAATAACTAGGTTTTATTGTGAATAAATGCAAAATATATATTTGATAAAGCAATGCCATGGAAATCTCTTAGATTTTCTTTAAATTAATTTATCTGATAATTCTTCTAGTAATTGGCAAATTTAATTGCCAATGATTCTTCTAATGAATGACCTCCTTATTCATTCTGTTTATAATACACTAATTTATATCAGTAGTTTCTATTGATTTATTTAATCTTGATGCAAACAGCTCTATCTAACTAAATTCCTCCTGTTTTCCTTCACCAACACTTAGGTGGTTTATCATTTCTTCCAATTTCCTGTGAATACCCAGTACACTAAGCTCTTTAAGAGGGCCTGTAGAGGCATCTTATGGGGAATATCTTCTGCCTTACTGCATTGGTTTTCATATTGCTTGTCAAATATATTTTCAGAAGACAACTTGTCTTTAGCTACATAAGTGTGTCAGATGCTACAGAATTCTGCTGCATCAAGCATGTTTTACTACTACATAAAATCCATGTGATCTAAAATATATATAATATGTCAATGTTGCTTCCTGTCCTCTTTTACCCACACACAGATAAATATACACAGATGTGGGAGAAAGAATTTTATGCACATCATTACTGTAAAATGAGAGCAGATGAATTGATCAGGACAAAAAACTACTAGTTTTGAAGTCAGTCTGCCTAGGACTTCTCATGTATGGAGTACCTAAATACCCAAAGGCTGTTGGAATTGGGTGAGGAAAAGAGGCCCCTGTTTCTTAGAATAAAGTCTAGGAATAAACACCATTCAGGAGCACTCTGGTGAACTGAGAGAGGTGTACATGCAGGACAGTACAGCCTGTGTGTTTCAAAAGGGAGGTTTTATTTTATAAAAGTTAAATGGCCAGTAAATCTTAAACTTGCTCTCTATAAAATAACTTTTTTGCTGACTTTCCATATGGAAATACTAATTGTAAGAAAGATTGTGCTGACTATATGAAAATCGTTTTATAAAAACTCATAGTGACTTTGTCAGAGAAAGCTTTTGATGCTTGGCATATTACCATCTTGTTTGTATTCTGAACATCCCTAACCCAAACAGTAATTCATTTCCCTCGTCCTCTCCTTCTCTTCCTTTGTTTTCAGAAAACCTTGTACTGTTTAGGATTTTTTTAAATTTGCCCTCTTGGATGCATCAAAGATTATCAAGGTCCCTTTTTACTTTTCCTGCTGTTAAATCTGTGTGCAAAATGAGTTCATTTATATAATATAGATGCTTAGTGCCACTGTGCTTATTCGTTTTTTTTCTCCTGCAACACTGTTCAATGAGACAGTGTGAGTAGTTACTCAGCTTCATAATTACAATGAATATAATGAATAATTACCCATATTGCATACTGATTTATTTTCAGTAATATTAAAGGTTAACTCATGTGGATTCTATTATATCCATTTAAATTGTTACCACTTTTGGCTACTGATGTCTTGCATGGTGCATTTTGCCAAAGAAGCACAGCACAGTTTGCATATCACACTTCTCTGTAGGTCCAGCAAACGTAATTACAGTTTATTATTTCCTGCTAATGCAGATACATAATATTTCCCTTCAATAAAATAAATTTTATCTGTTTTTTACCAAATAAAATTAGATGTAATCAAGTGTTTTGAGAACTGGATGAAGTTCATTTCTTGGTGTAAGCTTAAAATGTATCTTAAATAGTGAACGTCATATGGCCAGTCATTTTTTACACACGTTTTTGTGATAAATCATTAAGTGTCTCAACCATTGTTCATGTGCATGCTACAAATCTATACTGACAAACTGGAAATAGTCCACCCTGTCTTAGAAAAGCATCCTCAGTGCACTTCATTTATCATTCATAAATAAATGAAGTGCACTCTGTAAGAAATTAAAGGGTGCTGATTAATATAAAGGTTATTGCATGAACATTGTGTCATTCAGAGCTATATACATTTTTCGTTCAGGTTGTTTTAGACTATTTTTCTCGTATGATTAAAGAGTGTCAGCCCGATCTTGTTTTTATTTTCTCTATCTGAGCAGACAAATGTATTGCTCATAAAGTCTGACAAACTAAGACAGGAACAACTTACTCTCTCCTGAGCTCTATGAACATCATCATAAATGGCATCATTTTATATATATATATATATATAACCTTTTCTGTATGCAGTACAACTTCTTCCACTTCAGGTAGTGCCACTGCAGTTTTATTAAAGGAGAACTCCTGGGGAATATTTGAGGAAGACTGAAATTTCATCTCAGGCAGGAGTACAGGATTCTATCATTGTAAGAAATGAAAGGTCTTAAAGGGAACTTTTCAAAATCGCAGGAATGAGAGCCCTGGGATCTCAGCTCTGCTTTCAGTGTTAGCTTATCAAAAGGAGGTTGTTTTTGTTTATTCTCCTGTTGGCTCTGGGAATCTTTCCTCTCTCCCTAAACAGTCACCAGGCTCCAGTGACTGAGTATCAGGAGGTGAGGGTTTGAACCCAAAAAGACTTGATGAAAGAAAACCCTCAGGGCACACTGTAACCCCTTGCATGTAGTTTGTAACACTGGGGAATCATTTCTTCCTCCTGATATGTTTTTGAAGAAGATTGCAACTGAATTCAGTGGAGTCTGAAAGTGTGTGAGATGGTGTACCAGGCACCATAGTGACTGTTGTATTTAGACCTCCATGCAAAAGAGAGATAGTAAGTTTTTTTAGGACTGCATCATGCTGGAAAACTGATGTTCAAGATCTTTCTGAGATCCAGAAATTACTTATCTTGCCTTCAACCAGTTGCCTCCAATCACTCAACTGAAATCCATCTTAGTTTCCTCTTCCCAGGTTTTACAAACAGTCTTCTTTCAATCCTAAAACTTACTCAGTGAATAGCCAGCCATAGCTTTGCATGTTTGGCATTCAGCAGTAGATAACAGATGAGCTTATTATTGTTTATTTCCAAAACTGATTGAATATAAATTTCTTATCATTACCTTTTGGAAGTTTGTTTGTAGTACTCCCAGTTTTCAGAAGGTAGTCTCATTTTTCCCTATTTCCCCTAGTTTGCATTTTTCTGACCTATACTTTTATTCAACAAAAATTAGGTACGCTCTTTAAATCCCAGAATGAAAGAGAATAAATCCATAGGGAACACTTATTGTTCAAGGAAACCTCTAAATTGCTCCTCTACCATTTAATTGTCTGAAGGTGACTTTGCCTGTACACCCACCCACTCCTTTGAGCCTCTGTATGGAAATGTTTAGGTATTTTCATTAGGGGATAAATGGAATTAGAGTCCACCATTTAAAGGAAATATTTAAGTGACATCAAAGGTAAAAATATGACCGTAATAAAGAAAATGCAGTTCCCCTGGAAAGGTATTAACACATGGTTTCTCTGTACACTTATAATAGGAGGACCCTGCATAACCTTATAATATAGGTATGGTAAGCACAACATCCAGAAAGTTACATGTCAGCATTTCCCACATTATCAGCAATTTAGGCACTACATGGATGAGGAAAGCAATGTGTCATCCCATTTGTACTCTGCTGCCTTGGGGTAAGAACTCTGTTACCTGCCACCTTCAGGCCACTGTTTCCAGCATGTTAAGACTGTCATTAATACAGCTTCTTTTGCAGTTCTAAACACTGTGATTCTTTTCATTAATTATTTGAACTGATTTTTCAATATTAAAATTAATTAGTAAAATATAACATATTTTCATTATAAAATAACTGATATGTTGATTATATAAATAGTTTAAATGCCTCTGTCTTTGGCAGGCATTTTAAAGTGCATTGGCATATTTGGCAAGTTGGTGACATTGTCAGTGGTAAGCAGCAAGCCTTATCTTGCCTTTCTCAATGTCACAGGTTTAATATGTACTCATAGTGGAAAAAATGCTGTATTTCAGGTCTAAGCATTTTCTAAAAACAGCCTTCCAACTGCAAACAGGGGTACTTCCACATACATTTGTGCACCAGGTAGCCTGATATAGCAATGGAGTGCTGAACAGTCCATGAAAGACATAAACTACCTCCATTCATCTCAGTGGCTCTGAATCCTGCCAAATTCCCAGTGTCCTTGCTTCAGTGCTTCAGAAGCAGCTGAGGCAGGGGAACATGTGGCAGTGTCTGTCCTCTCTGCTGGCAGCAAAACAGTTACACTTAAAATACACACTCAAATTGATGACCTTCTCTGAAGCAGGTTACAAGCTCAGACTGACCTGTCTATAAATATTTTAGAGGGTATAATTTAATCTGTGCAGTGGATTCAGTGTTTCCCTCACATTCAGTGAGACCACACATATCCTATTACTCAGTGTATTTTGATGCCATTGAATGAAGTCCTCAAATTTTTCATTGTGGAAGTATAAGGAAGCACCTTTGTTGAGGTAAAATACTTAAGCATAAGCTTTATTTCAGTGGTGTACCAAAAATTAAGCATACAATACTTAAAACTAGGCAAGTGTTTGCCTGAGTCCTGGGACATCCTGCTAAGAAGCAGTCACTGATTCACTTTGAACTGGAGTATAAGAGGTCCTTATAGTTAATCTACCTGGGGAATTAATGAGCACCTACAATTCACAGGGTGCTCCTCCACACCATCTCCCTTTCTTTTGTCATGCAGTTTGTGTAAGGTGGTTTATAGCTTTTGTGCATTGGTAACTGTCCTTGTTCAAAATAGCTTCCCTTTGTAGACAGACATTTAATTTTAGCACCAGATTATAATTATTTAAATAAATAAATTTTTGATCTCACAGAAGACTTCCCTCCAAATGCTGAATGTGCTTGGGCTTCTAATGAGGGGGAGAAAATAGATCATCTGGCTATGGCATTTGGATTAAGGATTAATTGAGATCATTGTGCCAGAAATATTTTAAATTCTCAAAGAAGTCCCAGAAGTGAAGCACTTAGTCTGGAAAACAAAAAGCAAAACCTCAAGTGAAGGGGAAAAATGAAAGAACCTACAAATATGTAGGTTATGGAGTGGCAAACTGTCAAATTATCCTATTAATTAGCAATGCCTTTAGATATAGAAACATTTAAAAACTGATGAACTTGCTTAGCAGGGTTCTCTGGTACAGAACTCACTGGTGCATAACGGTGGGCTCCAAAGCATTTTTCCAGATCTATATGGAAAAGTATTTATGAGAAAAAGTATTTCTTGTTGAATGCAATGTTTTAATACCATAAATCTAGTATCTTTTCTTTCCATTATTTTGTCAAAGCTTCTTGATTTAATCCAAAAGTGTAGAATTTTTCAGTGTGCTAGAGAATGATTTCTCTAATTATTTTTTATGGAAGTAAACCAGGTAGTGTATAATTTCATTTGCATTCTCCCTTCTGCTTGCTGAGTGGCCTGATAATCCCACTTAGACCCCTGAGATCTCTAATATTGAAGAAAATTGGAAGAGGAGCATGCCTGTCACCAGTTTGCATTGCTCTCCAGATGCTGGTTTATCTATGGTAGGGCAAGGGTGGGTTTGTAAGCACTCCCAGCTGACATTAGCACTGTCCAAGTGGAGTGAAGAGCACAGCTTCCCTGAGCCAGGGAGTGCTTTGCCTGCTGCTGGCTCCTACCTGCCCAGCCCCTCTCTTGGCAGGGCTCTTGCTGGTGAGGTAGATGTCTGAAATTCTACATCTTAATTTTAGATTTTATGAACATGTCGTTGAAACCATCTGGGTTTGACTTGTCATTTGGGTAGAACTGATGGAGAAATTAGTCCTTGAAGACCTCCAAGAGGTGGTTTGTGGTTTTTTTCACATTGTCCCTTCTTATCCAGTAGCCCCAGTATTCATTCTGAACTATGAAGTGAACTTTCATAGCTGAGCTTCTTTTAAAATAAAAAGCCTGTGTCTTGAAGAAGGAGGACATTATTCTGGGCTAAAATAATCTCCTTGGTTTGTTACCTATAGGATCACCTGGAAGACCATATAAAATAGATACAGGAGCCATCAAGATAAACTACTAAAAAAACTCCATGAGGTGTTTGTAAACAATTCTATTGATAAAAATGTAACCTAAAATTTGGAAATAAAAGCATTTTATTTGAGCAGCCTTTCTCAAAAATATTTCACTTCAATTTTTTCACGAGTCAGTGCTGTGATGCCTCTGCATTTTTTTAACAGCTTAATCTATTGTGTCAGATGATGAACAGATGAAGACAGTAGAAGAATCTTTCTTGTTCTGACTTCCTTCAAAGTGTGAAAGAGCTGTGGACCTGAGTTATGAACACTGTCCAGGAGCTGGAATAGCTTTTTTTTTGGCCATATACAAAATAATGAGATTGACAAGACCAAGGCAGGAGAAAGCTCAGGAAATGTGTCCCGTCCTCAGCCTGCACAAACTGGTTTCACTGCTGGCCACAGATGCAAGAGACAGAGTTCATTTCCTTTATTTTATCTTGCCCAGTCTTTAACCAGCAGTAGCAGAGTACTGTCACTTCAGCCTGGAAAGCAGAATGTTTATTCCTATGATTTCTCATTGCTTAATAATTGTGTAATTACTGTGGCTTGAACACTGTTCCACTGAGACACACTGTCCTTTCCAGGTAACGTTCCGGACAAGGATCTACCACTGTAACATTAACAGCCAAGGCGTCATCTGCCTGGACATTTTAAAGGACAACTGGAGTCCAGCGTTAACCATTTCTAAAGTTCTCCTCTCCATCTGCTCCCTCCTCACAGACTGTAACCCGGGTAAGACAAATTAACTTTCATATCCTCGCTCATCCGTATTCACATTTGGTCAGCTCACTAATACCTACTCAGTGCTCTGGTTTACTGGTTTACCTACTGAAAAAACCACACAAAAATGTAAATTTTAAATGTCATTCATACAAGTAGTACAAAAAGAAAGCAGAATTTCAGAAGTTCAGGTGCAGTTTTAGTACTGGAGAATATTTTTTTTTTAATTCAGAAGGTTTGATCAGTAGAAAATACCTTAGTATGTACTAGTTTGGATATTATAACCAGGATATTACCACCAAGAAATATTAATGAGTTAATAAATATTGAAAAGGAAAGCTTTCATTTAAATATGCTGATAATGTGGTCTCTGAAAAGAATATTAATAGCACTGACAATGATAGATGCCTAATGCAGGCTCTACAAATAATGAAAATTAGTTTAAATGAGGTTTATTCAATATCTTGGACAGTCAGCATGAGTATTTAAAGCAAGCTGTCATTCTTATTAACTAACATAGCACTTAACCTCTCCCCTCAGCTCTTTTAGATTTGTTTTATGCCATTGACCACTAGATCTGTAATTTCCACTTTCTCTTACCCTATTTACCAATGCATAATTCTGACTGTAGCCTTGGAAAACCATAATATGAAGAAATTACTAAACAATCATTGAAAAAAAAAATATATGATCTGTTTATATGTCATGAGAGTTGTTGCTGGTTTGTTTTTTATTATACAATATTTGTATTTTATTATTTAACATTATTTTTAATTTGCCCTAAGGGCTAAAAATTGCTTTGAAAAGGGCAGAATGTGAGATTCTGGCACAATCAGGGGCTGAATCAAAAGCTGTAATAGAATATTAAAATATTTCAAAACTGAAAAGAAGGTGAGAGCGGGCAAAAATGTGATTGACTGCTTTTATTTTCATGTGGGTTTGTTGCTGTATAAAACATTGAAACCTGTGGTGTTCCTTTCAGCTAAGAGGTGGAGTGATAGAGTGTTACCATTTTAGGTACATTTATTTCAGACGGATTGAATGCTCTCTGCTAACATCTCTGAAAGATTGATTTCTGTTCGTGTTTGGCCAAAAATATGCAGAAATATCTGTAGGTAGTCAGGCAGATAGATGACAGAAGTGTTCAAAAACCAAAATAATATTTGTTCACGTGTCGTAGAGATGAGATGAAGAACTAGAGACTACAAAGCTGTGTAGGGCTTGACAAATGGGCAGTAAATACATGCTCTCTTGTGGTCAACACTCTTTGGAGGGATACAGTCATCTTGAAAGCTGGACAGTTATCAGCAGTAATTTGAAATTTAGAAATTTGCTACTTCTGCCTTCTCAATCTTAAATCCTTACAGATGCTGTCAAACAACAGTGTTAGCATATCAAGTGTGTAAGAGGAATACTGAAAACAGTTATCCATACCATATAGTCATGTACAACAAGCTAACATACCAAAAATGGGAAGTTCTTCCATTTAGCCTCTTTCAGTTAGCAGCCATAAACATTGTCCTGACTAAAGTAAATAAAAGAATTTTATGATGTTTCATTTTCAAGTCTTCTCTTTAATTATGAAGTAGCTTTGGATTTTGTCACGGCTTCATGGTAAAATTTTCCCTTTTTTTGATGAATTAACGCAATTTCTTAATTTGTATCCCAGTCTCACAAGGCACTGATGGCAGATATTTTTGAAGTGCTGAGTCATTTTCGCCTTCCTTGGATATTGCCTGTTTCATGTTAGATAATATTTTTATTTAAAAGTGAACTTTGAATGTTGGTGATGTACAGTAGAAGGCTTGCAGAAATTTACAAGTCCTTACTTTTCGTCATATTGACTAATATGTTGCAGTTGTACTGCCTGTCCCATTATTTTTTGTCATATTTTATCATTAAAAAATTATTGGTTACTTGCCATCAGATGGATAGATGGATGGATAGAAAGATATGTCACTGATATATATATATCATTGAAACATAGCACATATATAAGCACATAAATAGCTGCAGAAACAAGCATATATATTTTTTCCTCTCTATCAGCTGGGAGTAATTTTCTAATCCCTCAGTGCTCTCTTCATCTAACTAGTCTGCCCCTTTCTAAAGGCAGAAACACAACAGGGGTCTCGATTTGATAAGCAACTTTGAACTCTTTTTTCACTATTCATCAGCCAGAAGCAGATCAAGTCAAATGGAAGGGCAACACTGAATCTCCCACAAACATAAACACATAGGATAGGCCAGTCTTCCACCCTGGCCTCTGAAGCAAAGAATCAAGTATCAGTTTCCCCCTACTCTTACATTTATGCAAATCTTCATTAGAACAACAAATAGGAGTGAGAATGGCAGCTAATTAACCCTCAGTCATACACAGTGATTAAACGGCTCTGAAGCACAGCTGCAGCTTCATTGGCAAGCGCTGCTATTCTTCTCCAGCAGGCTGAGCAAATGAAAAGAGGTATTTGCTCCTACCACTCCTGTCATTCACACAGCAATCTACAAAAGCCACGGAGAGAGTCTCTTTCCTCCCTCGTTATACATCACCGCCCTTTGTTCCCTATCACTCCAGGCAGGAGCAAGTTTGTCCTTTTTAAACAACTAATACAATCCTTTACTCATAAGTTGTCTCAAACCCTTCAGTCCTGATTATTATTAATTGTTCTGTTTTGCTTGGCACTATCAGCCAGTAAACTGTGTTAATGAAAGCTCTGAATTTTGTAACAGCTGGCTGATTTTTCCGTGAGGGGAAGGGTGTTGTAGGGTTTGTGTATGGCTGAACATGTGTGGGTTATCTGGGAGTGCCAGAGAGCCAAATGTGTCAGAGGGATGGGAGAGATGGTGGGATACACTAGCCCAATCCAGGCATTAGTGTTTTTCTTTCAGATGGTACTCGAGGCCACAGCACACATGCCTTTCTACACATCAGGGCTCCAGTCCTGTAAATGCTTTGGTATGAACAACCCCACCGAACCTGATAGATACATTCACCTGCATGAAACAGAGTGAGTGAGTGAGTGAGTGTGTGAGTGAATGTTTATAGGCTCTGTGCTTGAGTGCTGAAAATGCCTGCTTCCAGTGTTAGCTGCTAGGGCTGGCCTGTGTGGACAGTTAGTTATTGCAGAGTAACACCATGTGTGGATACTCCTCACTTTGAAAATGTATTAAGTTACAAAAACCTGTCTTGCTTGGACTAAAAGTCAACTATACTTTAAGTGTTCAAGCAGAGCCTGGGGAGTGTAAATTCCCACAATGCCTTAATCCAAAGAGCTTTCAAGTGCAGATGGCCCCTGAGACTTTGTATTTTACTAAGTTTGAAGTGCTAAGCAAATTAATTATTTTTTATAGTTACAGAGCTGATGATGCTGATCTGGGTTAGAATGTTTATTTTTCTCCGTTGATCATTGCCATCCTGGCCCTGCCGAAGGTTCTTGAGCCCCAGGAAAAATATCATTTGCAAATGCTTCAGAGAAAATAAATTGTAACACTGTAGCACTTTTCTTTGCATGGCTTCCTTCTTCACATTCAAAATCTGAACTTGGCTGGCCTGATTATCCCCCATGTCTGAACAGTCTTAACATCGAATCATGTCTGCTTAATAACATGCAGCTAAGCCTTGACTAGAACATCAGCACAAAGCCTACCTCTCCCTCACACCAGCCTCTTCCCTTCTGGTGTCATCCTCTGGCTTCTTACCATTTTTCCCACGTGCAAGTTTCACGGTCAGTGGTAGTTTCATCCCTCAGCTGACATTCTGGAAGGAAATGCTTTGCTGCTGCTGCTGGCCCTCTTCCCTGCATATCAGCCATGCCCCTTTGTGAGCTCCTGCGATGGGGATGTGCCAGAGGGTGCACACAGAGGATAAGAGTGGCAGGCTGAGATGTGGCCAGCCACAATATTGCTTTCCCACAAACATTAGGCTGAACACTTGGATGGCAGCTGCAGACAAAGTACCTGCCGAGGGGATGTACTTGCTTTGCTCTTTAGAAACCTCTGTCTGATTCCTAACCTGAACTGACTCACAGGAATTTTATACTCACTTGCTTTTAAGCAAGTCTTGTCCTATACCTTAAGTGACCATTTTTCTGGTTTTCACTCCTGGTGTACTAATGAAGAGCTATCCTCTTCCCTTGTTATCTTTATTTGCTGTACACTACCAGACCTGCCTGTGAGCCTCCTTCTCTAAGAGAGGCTGTCTGTTCCCCTGCTCATCCTCACTGCGCTCATCCTTCCTGAATGTGCCTGACTCTTGGAGTTCTCTGGGGCACGAGGCACAGCTAGAGAGACTAACCTGCTCATCATCACTGCCATCCAGGTGGAAATATTTACTCCTCCCTGTTGGATGTGCCTATCTCACTTGGCAGCCCCACTGAAGGTTATTTCTGTCTTAGCCCTGTCATTTTCACTGTTTGTCTGCTTTTTAACCCAATTGAGTGAAACGGTGGAGAAAGGAAAAGAGGAAAAGGAAAGAGAAAAAAGAAGAAAGGGGAAAAAAGAGAGGAAGAGCAAAAGAAAGAAAAGGCTTTTGCTAGAAAGGGCATTAACCTCTGGCGAAGGATATGCTCAAAAAACCACCTGCAGTAACCACTTCACTGGGGTCAGCACAAGTTGGTTGCTCTGCTCGCAGATACTTCAGTAACATATTGTCAGTGGTAAAGATGCTTGTCTGGTTACCTTTTAAACTCACCAGAAAGTGTGAGGCAGTTTGTTAGTGTTACATGTAAAGTTTGCTGTGAAGGTAGTTTGAGGCTGAAGCATGCATGCCCTCACAATAAATGACTTATAAGAATAAATGAGTAGCACTACATTACTTTGAACAAGTAGCACTACATGACTCTGATGTGAGACCCATCAATTTTTATAGTAGTTGCAGTTGCACTGCACATCTGAAAAGTAGACTATTTATGTTAAAAAACTCTGCAGTGTACATTGTGGCTTTCAAATATATTGTACCCCGGTTAGAAGTGGATGTGCTGTTTTTTACAAGTACTGCCATGAATCATGAATTTACTAGATGGTTTCATACTCTGTTAACCCACATGAAGTAATGTGGCTGTGCATTTTAATGACTGACATTTATCTAAGCATAGATAAGCAAAGTCAAAGATCATAAGGTTATGGGGATCTTTACGTGTCTCACTAAGCGACAAAAGACATGCTTTTAAGCTTTATTCATATGAGTCATCCTTACATTTTACCTTTATCTTCCCCAGAAACTTCTTGGTTTTATCACACGGTAGGTATAACAGGCAATTTTGGATAACATGCTATTGTGATTTTTCTGTTGCAATTACAAGTTATCCATGTGGTTTGGCATGATTTAGGTCTGCCAAAACTTTCTGCCAAAAGATATTAACACCCTTACATACACCTGCATGAAGGTACTGGTATTTAAGAAAATTTAGACTTGGGATTCAGTTATTACATCATTCTTTTTCCTTTTTTTCCCCTTATCGTTTTCCTAAGGGTGTGCAAGGTTCTGTACTCTTGTTGCTGAGGGTATAAAATCCCAGTTCTGTCATCTTTTGCAGAAAAGGATTCAATAGTGTAATTTAATGCATATCTTTGATCCTCAATGGGATCTAAAACACCACTTTGGAGAGTGATTTTTCAACATAATCTTAAAAGCCCTAAAAGCTTGAACGGTATTTGCCCTGCTACAAAGCTGCTGGGATTGCTGCTGTTTCCAGAACCTCTGCAAAACACAAGTAGGTGGGGAGATTTGTCAGACAACATGCAAGGGAGGGAACTGAATTAGTGATTTCTCAGCCCATTTCCCTTTCAGACAGCAGTATACATTCTTGGAGGGAAGTTGGTGTCCTGCTGCAATGCCACTGCCCTGTGCCGTGGCAGGTTTGCTTTCAGCAGCCATCCCCAAAGCCAGCTGTTGGAACTGCTCAGTCAAGGTTCATGCCTCCAAGTGCAACATGGATAGTTCTGCTGTCTAGAAAGTTTTGAGCACCTCCACATTTTGAATTTGTATTGGTATCTGGGAAACTTAAGTTTCATCCAAATGCTTGTTCGTAGCAATTCCACAGTCTCTACAAGTTTGCATAAGGTGTTGAGAGGTACTGTCAGGAATACCTGGAATACCAAATATACAACACAATACCCATGGAACTGTCTTCTGAATACCCCAGACAAAGGGGAGTAGGAGTATCTTAAATTTAAACCCTCTCAGGAAAATGCATCTCCCACCAGGAGATGGAGTGAGGCTGCCAGACTTTGATGCCCACTGACACACCCCATGCTCCTGCCACTGCTTTGGGCTGATCATCTCTGGCACAGGGGCACCAAGAGCCAGAATTGCCACTGCCACTTAAAAACCAAGTGTGTGTCAATGCATCAGGTTCCACAGGAATAACTCTGCTTCTTCAGCCAGCAAAGCCCCAGTCATATCAGCATGCATTTTAATACACTAATAGATGTCCACTGTATCAATAAAAAAGATCTATTTTCAGAATTACTGTGATACTTGAAAACGCTAGCCTGTCCAAAAAAAAAAAGTTTAAAATAATCCAAGGCAGCTTAATAAAGGAAAATGTAACATAGCTGTAATAATAAAATCTGTTCCATGCTGGAGCATTTGGCTGTGAGTGGGAATTTGGCTGACTTGTGGTCACAGCTCTGCTATTTGGCTTCCACGTTCAAACTTTAAAATAGCTACCCAGCCCTAGGTAATGAAGAACAGGTCTGTGCTCCTCTCCACTCAGCAGCCTGGATGTACCTTTGTTTCCCTCCATTACTCCATGTATCTCAATCCAGCAGGAAGCATGTACCCTCATCTGGTGCTTCCCCATAGCAGTGGCTGCTTTCTGTCAGTGCCAGTTCACATCAGATGCTCCTTCTGCAATTTTTTAGACTTCCCAATTATCATTCCTTCTTTTCCCCTCACCCCCAGTTGTGAAGTGAATTTAGCAACTCTGGATGACAGCAAGTTCAAGGGATGAGCCACTTCTCATTTTCCTCATTCTTGTAATTTTTTTCCTTAAAGCCACAATCTGCACACTGTGCTACTATCAGAAACTGCTTCAGAATCCAGTCTGATTTTTTTTCTTTCTCATTTAACATTTTATCAGCTTTGTTCAGTTTATCAAAAAGGACTCTTAGGCTTTCCTGTGCCCAAGTACATGTTGTTGTGGTTTCTAGTGAAATTTTGTTTCTTTTTGAACATTTTTGTCGAAATATATAGAAGACAGGAAAATTATAAGTACTCATTATAAATACTCATTAGAATTATAAATACTCATTCTTTAATAATCCATGTTTGAGTAGATTTGTCAAAAGTGATGAATATTCTGGAAAGTGACTGAAATAGTTTGAGGTTGGTAAAACAATATTAATTTGCCCAATGTTATGACGCTGGCTGAGCCCTGCTACTTTGATTCTTTCCTGGCACCCACAGGCTACCAGGTGCAATGTCACAACACAGTACTATCAGACATACAGCAAAACAATCTCATTTTCCCATGTATCCTTTTTGTAAGCAGCAGAGGGTCATGTAAACAATGAAATTGCTCTGTTGTCTGAGATTATTTATATTCTTTAGCTTGGAGCTGTTTTTTCCCTTTTCTTCGGAGTTTGTATACTGTACTCTGTCAGGAAGTGGGCAGGTTTCTGGGCTGCTTCAGCACAATGGAAAATGCTTTCTTTGTATCTGAAGCAGGAAAATACTCTATGCCATGTCACTCAAGCGTGGCAATAAGTAACACAGAATAAATGAAAATTAAAGCAGCCAGGAATCAGTTCAGGGAGTAATGTTTTTCGGTTTGTTCTGAGTTGCAACATAACTTTCTGTTCCTTTTTACGTCTCTGGCATGAGTTGTCTCCAAATGAAATGAGCTCACTCAGGAGGCTCTGGCTTAGCAAAGACAAGGTGCAGTGTGTGGTTGCCTTGGTGCTGCTGGGCTGGGACCAGAGCAAATGGTTGTTTGGCATGAAGGCCATCCTAATAAGTTGCCCTAAGGGAGCATGAAAGGAAAATGCAGCATAAAACTGATGGTGTTTGTTCTGCTCTCAGTGAGTGCAGAATGACTTCATCAAAGGTGAGGGGGTTGTCTTGGGAAAAACATGAGCAAATTGATCCCATCAATTGGGACAAAGTTCTTTTTGCAAGAAAGTACTTGTGTGTCTATAAATACTGTGTGTTCCCCTCCCTGTTCTGCAGAACCTGCTACATAGGTAAATTTACATATTTGCATTGATCATATCATAGAATCTAGAGACATTTGCAAATTCTTGGTAGTTCATCAGTGCTTTCTCTTTCCATTCCTTTTAAAAGATGTTGTGCTATACCAGTTATGCTGTAATGTGTATACAATGCTAACCTCTATTCTATAGATTGAATCACTTACAGTTTCTCATATTCTGAGCTGAGCGCACAGTACTGATATGTTAAAGGCATTTAGGCACCTAAAGCTGCTGGCTGACAGTTGGAAGGGTTTTCAGTACTTCCCATGGGATTTAAACATCTGAAGTCCCACTAGGAGCTTCTCAGCACTGCCAGGAAGAGACTTGCTATATACATCTGGTCTTTAAATATTTGCAGACACATACACCTATATGTCTTAAACTCCGTGGACATGATCTATAAACATGAAATTAAACAGATAAATGCAAGAAATGCAGAAGCACATTATGAAAATTGCATATAGATATGCATTGGAATGGAATTAATTTCCTTTGCCATGAAAAGCTGATGAAACTGTTACAAGATTTGTTCTTATCAGTTGAGTAAGTCCCCTCAACATGAACTCATGACTGTGGGGATTATTATAACAGCAGGAAAAACATTTGTGAACTGTCATCCCTTTAGTAGTTCTCAGGAAAATATGTCTTGGAATATATCCTAATTATGTGTGCAGGGGGAGGAGGCTTGGATGAGGATTACTATTGATGTTGGCCTGAATCATTGCTCTTTTCAGTTGCACTTTGACAACACCTTATGGGTAGAAGATCATTATTTGTGAGCATAGAGGCTTTTAGTGTGTTTAGATTTAGGCTATTCAAAGCTCACAAGACATCATTAAAAAGATTAACACAACTATAGAAGTAAGATTGTTTAGAAATACTTAGTTTTAAACCCCCCATTATGGTTTCAGAAGTCTACAGTCTGTTTAATTTTTTTTTTCCCTGAAAAGTGTCTGGAAATATTTACATAAGAAAATCGGTGGGTTTATGTAATTTAGAAAGCGAATGGTAGAGATTACTTTTTAAAAATAAAATCTGGATTTTGTGGTATCCAAGGCATGATGCAGTCGTTAGCTATAGCTCCAGATGCCAGTCACACACACGCACTTATCCTGTTCTTTTTTTTTTTTTTCTGATGTATCTGGAACTCTGCAAAGAGGAATGACTAGAAGGAGTACAGTCATTCTCTAGCAGAAGACCAGTGCTACTCATTGAGTCAGGTACATTGCCTGCAACTGCTCATCCCTCACTGGTTCAGAGAAAAGTGTAAAAATCCCTCAGAGCACTTGACTCACACAGTAATACACAGGAGAGGAAATTCCCTCCTAGCCACAGCTAGCAATCAGATTATGTGCTGAAGCATGAGCAGTACAGCCTTTGCAATGGTGCGTGGCTACCAAGTTTTCTAATTCTTTTTTGAGTTTCCTGAATCACCTTCTAGCATTTCTACACTACACATTTTGTGTGTTCTTAACAATTTGGTGTATGAAGCATCTCCTTCCCTTTAACTTTTGCTAAATGTGGTGGAGTTTTCTTTGTGTTCCTTTCTTGCCAGGGAAAAGATAAACAAGACAACAAGACCAATTTTTTTTTTTTTTT